>JAMXBB010000012.1:31358600-31532626 GCA_024138015.1 Lumnitzera littorea
CCCCCCCTCTAAACTGAGAAATAGCCTACCCCCTTTACTTTGGAGCCAATTTTTGTATAGATTTCACATACATACGCGCTATTTCTTACTTTGTTTTTGTTTACCATATGACCTATTTCAAATTGGTGTCAAGAATAGGTCCAAATTTAGTCAAGAGGACATTCAAATCGGCTTTCAAAAATTAGAAAAAAGCTTGAAATTCGAAGTCACACATTTATGTTCAAATTCGCCATTGATGGACTTTCCGAGCTTAGGCTAATTCAAATTGCTATAAATTGGACTCTCTCAATCACACACAACCATCCACAACCATTCACAATCATACACGAGCTCCCACTCATTAAAAATCTCTCTTTCTCTCTCTAACTCAACCACCACTCTTTCTCTTTCTTCGGTTACCTCTCTTTAGCCACTCTTGAAGTAAACCAACACTACGACTATAACCTCCAAGCTCCTAGAAGACAAACCTAATCACCTTTGTACCTTGCTATAGCCTTTAGTGCATTGGCCACCGAGGGTTTTCAAGAAACCCCAACTGTCATCCCTCTCTCTTTACATCTCTCTCTTTGACTACTTTCAACACCAACGGAACCAACCACCACCCAAAATCCACAACCCAACATCTCCCTAACCTCCAACGACTACCATTTCAAGTGGTGCAACCCTTTCTCTCTTAACCTATAACCACCGACCACCACCGCCCACCAAGCATGGTAGAACTCGAAAAACACCACATTCTCCAATCAAATACACATGAAAACCAACTTCCCCTCTTAATTCGGCCCCTATATCACTCTGAAACACCCTTAGGCAAGTGTCATCTTCTTCCACAATCCAACCCACTCTATGTTCGATCTGAACCCAAACCTAGCTTTGACCCTACCTACGTATTCAAGTTGCTCCCCGGTTTGACCCTTTCTCATAGATTCAATTACTTTGTTTACTTCATTTATTTTTTATTTATTTATTTAATGATTTTATAATGTAAATTGTAATGTAAAGAAAAAAAAAAGAGGGGAATAAAAAAAAGCAAGAAAAAAAGATGAAAAAAGGAAAACAAAAGTAGTCTTTTATTTACGTTTTTTTTTATTTTTATTTTAACAGATAAAAAAGAAAAAACAATATATAAGACAATATATAAATAATAATAATAATAAGTAAGTAGGTTAGTAAATAAATTTTTTTTTGACATTTAGAAAAATCAAGTTGTTAAAAATAATAAAAAATCAACAGAACATTTACAATTTAAGGCATTTTACAATTTTTTAAAAAATAAATAAAAATCCAATTTATGACCTTCCTTTCTAAGAACTTTCCTTAAATAAATCAAACTGAGTGAAATGTAAACTTGGTCATTTTCAAATTAAAACAAAACCAATCACCTACTAAAGTTTTCACAAAAGAACTATATACGTTTGATCCCGAATAGCGAATACATAAGCACCTATGGGGAGATGATGAAAAAAAAAAAAAAAAAACCTAATTTTCCTCCTTTAGCTTAGATGACTTAAGTTATCCAATTAGAGTAATTAATAATTGAGTTTCATTTACAAAACTAAAAGGTGATTTTTAAGGTTAATATTAGGCTTAGAAAGTTAATGGTACTCATAAGGGTTTAAAATTCCTAACCCTCGAATTTAGATATCTTATTATAAAACCGTTTTCAAAATCGGTTCTTATTGAAAAACCAGTGACTAGGTTGTAATTAATTTACCTAATTGATTATAACTTAACTCTTTTTCCCAACTCCGGTAGGGTAGCGACTCCAATGTGTTTTCAAAATAAAAGAATCAATTTTCTTTAAACCTTAGTCAAGAATCAGTATTAAACGGGTAAAGGTTAAATACAGATTGGTTTAAAGAAAATTAATATATAAAAATCAGGGGGTGAAAAACCAAGCTCGACACATATATTTGCTTATTTTGTGTTGTAAAACTTAGTCACTTATTGATGTTTATATACGTTGAATAATTAGTATGTGTTGTAGTTATTGAATTTCTAAACGCATTGTTTATGTTATGAAGAAACAATTGAGTTACTTTTATTAAATTTGGACATAAAAGATGCTCATCTTACCATGTTTTCCCCTTTCCACATACACAAGAAGATAGTTAGAAGATTGTGTAATGCCACTAAATGAGGCAATTTGAAAACCATGCTTAACAATATGTTGTTATTAATGGTTAACATGTAACCTTATCATATACGATACTCATTGGGACCCTACTCCACCAAATAGGTTCTAGGTCGGTAATGAAGATCACAAGATAAGTTTGAAGTAGTAGTTTCTCAAAAACTACTCTCATAAGGTACAGTATGGGTATAAAGTTAAGGTATCCTATCCTACCTATGAACCATACTCTAATGTATACAAGGTAGATGTTTTATAGTACCTTATACTTACTTTATAACAATAATTAAATAAAATTGCTACATAAGAAATTAATATTGTTGTTATTTTTATTTTAGTCTTAATAAAAAAAACAACAAAAGTCCAACTCATAAAATCTCAAAACTATAAGTAACCTGTGTTTACCATCTAATCCCTCTCTTCTTCTTCTTCTTCTTCTTCTTCTTCTCCTTCTCTTTTTTGCTTTTTTTAGTAAAAACCTCTCTTTTCTTTTACCATCATTTTTTTTTTGCCTTCTCATTCCTCTTTTACTGACTCTAGTCAAGTGAAATCTTAAAAATATCTTAGTTATTAACTTATCATTTAATATATTATATTGGAATTACCCGTGCATAGTTTTGTATTTTGCGTATATTAATCTTATGGCTTGATAAAAAATTTATTTGATAATTTAAAAAGAAAGGTAAAAAGAAACTTAAGCTTGACCTAACTAGGGGTTTCAACATTTCTAGCTATAGAAAGATTCTTTATTTTGCCTATTAAAATTTTATATTGTCTCAATTTAAGATGTATTGCAACCTATACAAATTATTTACTAGCAACTTTACCAATAATATAAATTATGCATCAAACAAAAATTTTCAAAGAAAGATAAAGAAAAAAAAATTACAAATTTCACAGCGTACCATATACCTTGTAGAATTTATAGGATAGTAGGATGTAAACCCTACAAAATTTTGGTAACCCAAAAGCAAAGTCGAATAAAAAAGTTCTCAAATAGTCCCTAAAACCACCCAAATGTAATAATAAAATATTAGGTAAAAGAATTGAACCCTAACCATTCAACCTAAAACCCTAAATGAAGTAAGCCTTAAAGCCCTAACTAAACGAGTAAGAACCCTAGGGATGCTAATACTTGAAGAACCCTAGGAACCTTAATATTTGAAGAACCTTAAGACAATAACAATCCTAAAAAGATTGTTAAGCCCTAATTAAATGATCAAATATCTTAACATGATAGATAAACACTAATAGTAAGGTTAAATCGATCAATAAAAGTGACCAATATCACTAAACGATTAAAACCCTAACTTTCGAGTTCGTATGCGAATCAAATTATTATAAATGAACACCAAACACTAAGAAAACCCTAGGTATACATATAGGGCACTTAGAGTAACTAAAGTATAGTATCAAAGTTCAACAAAACCTTAAATGTATTCTAATTACACCTAATTAGCCTAATTATGCTTAATTACTATCAATTACCTTAATTAAGCCCTAATCCATAACCAACTTTCATTTCATCTTAATTAGCTACAAGTCAGACATGATTAAGGACCAAGAGACAAACCATTAATGACCTTAAAATATCTTGTAACCTATGGGGACAAGACCTTACCTAATTTGGCAAAAAGAGTACATGGTCCCCATTTATACCAAGTATTCCCCTTCCTAAAACACACACACCTTCTCCCCCATCTCCCTCCCATTTTTGCTTGTTACACCTTCCTTCTTCCCTCACTCTCTTCATTTTCTAAACACACTAAAATCTCTCTCAAACTCCCCCAAAAATCAAACCCTAAACCCCTTTCATTTTCCCTTCGCCCACACACATACAGCATCATCGGCCACTCTAACATCGCTACTACGACCACCAAGCTTCACGCTACCCACACACATCCCCCTAGCTTACTGACATACATACACCTTCATACCTACACACAAGCTCACAACACAACACCTACGAGGAGGACACCCATTCCCTTGCTCGAGTAATTGACAAGGTTAGTGTTTCTCTTGATTTTCTTATAAGATAGTACTAGGAACCTGTATTTTCTTAGATAAAATTTACTGTACAGCGATGTTTTAGGTATTCTAGGGAGTTTTATGAAGAGCAAATAGAGGTTAGTAAAAAGAAAACACACTTTAGTAAGTGATATAACACTAGTAGTTAAAATAGTGTAGTATAGTGTTGATTTTTAGGTTTAGATCATTGACAAAATTTGATGAAACCCTATTTTCTTCTACATGCTGCCACTTACATGTCCCCCACCCTACTTTTCTACACATTTTTATATAATGATTATAGTTTTAGATGAGTAAATATATAGGATAATTAAGTAGAATCATTATCAAAACAAATGTTGCATGAAAATGGAGGAAACGACCATAAGAACACCAAGTGGCCACTAGTTCCATGAACCCATTAGATCTGTCAAACTTGATTTATTAGCTTAATGACATGTTTGTTTAGTGTTAAGTATGATTTAGAACTTAATTAATTAAGTTAAGTAAGCTAATGTGTAGCAAAGGCCCTAAAGTAGCTTAGTTAATGATTATAGGCTTAAAAATTGGTGTTAATAATCACTAAAACATTAATATCTAGATTTGTAAACCTAACAAAAGTGGACTAAACTTAAGTTCAATGTTGGGCTTAAGCCCAAAAAGATAAGTAGGTTTAGGCTTAATGCCCTAAAAAGTGATTTAGGCATAAAAAGCCTAAAAGAATTAACTTTAGAGCCCATTTATATAAGTGACTAGATTTGAACCTTAGGTTGAAGGGCTTAGAATAAGTTAATTAAGAGGTCCACTAAGCCCAAAGGCCCATCCAAGACACCTACCATAGGCCCCTTAGCGATCTAGAGCTTTAAACTTAGTAAAAAGGCCCATTCGGACTCATAAGAGTATCACCAAGACTTACTTTAAAATTTTAAGGTGTTGGGCAAAAAAAACCCATTTAAAATACTTAAAAAAAGGCCTAAGTTATTGAGTATAAGGCCTAAGGTCAAAAGCCAAGCCCAAGACTCAAAATTAGGCCTAAATCCAAAAATGACCCAACTCACCATTTGGGCCATCGACCTTGTAAAGCCTAAATTAAAAACTTGCTAACCTGGAAACTTAGAAATAACTTCACCAAATGAAAGAACATTTGAAAACAATGAAAAAAACCATAAGATCACAAAAAATGGAGTTAAAACGAAGAAAATACGTTTGAATTACAAAAACAACTAAGTCAGGGTTAGTGAGCAATAAGCCTAGTTAGCTAATGCAAGTAAAATACTCATAGACATTAATTATATTCTTTAGGTGATGAGGATAATGAGTTAGACACAATTGAGGACTACTAGGACTACTGAGTATCATGGTTAAGTGGGTATGTCGCCCCCTCTACTTTACTTGTTTTGTGCTTATAGCTAGTAAATTATCTAATTATATTAAATAACTAAACTTGTGGCATGTTGAGGGATATGGGATATTGTATGTACTTGTTATGATTAATATTGCTTGTAAAATATCTCAAGTTATTAAGAACGGCTGTGCTTACTACATTAGAACTCATGATATTAGAGTGTTTGAATATAATTGATTGGCTACCCACAAATTTGAGTTAATAAATAACCGAACCTTAATTAAAACCAGACATGCATTGCATCTTATAAGATAAAATCAAGGGCATCAATATCATGCAATAGAATGGGAGATCATGTTTAGTTGGATCCATGTTACATATTGTGTATTGAGATTGTTATCATACAACGTATTTCGTACAACTTGTTTTTGCCTCAACCTTTAGGAACTACTCAGCTTTAGAGAGTATTGCTTTTGACTTGAGGCCTTATCGTGTCTACTATTGAGGGTGATGTTATCGATAAGAGACTACGAATTAGACGTAGATACTTAGCTACTAATGTACCTAAATACTTCCTAACCTAAGCAACAATAGGCATTAAAACCGTACTATATATAGTTACTGGTTGACTGTATATATTATTGCATTGCATATGCTTGTCTATGCATTCATACACTTAATTAATAACTTGTTTTATATTGCTTATTAAGTAAGAAGGTTACTTACTAAGTAGTTAAGCTTACCCCCCTTATAATTTCTTATTACAATAAGATCTTTCGCTGAAGCCGAGCAGTGGGATGCTCGATGTTAGTTGCACTAGCATGGGGTTGATCAATGTAAAGAAGATGAGAGCTCAAGTGAACAATTTATTTATATTTGAACACTCTATGTTTTTAATTATTAAGTACCTTTAGTTTGTTAAGTAGCATAGACTACTACTAACATCTTATTTTAGTATTGTATCATTATTATTAAGGGAAAACCATATATTCCCTTTTATTTACATTGATGTTAGTTTTAATTGGATGTTATAATTTTAAATCATGAGCTCAGTTATTACTTAATGCCAGTTACTAAGAGGAAGTTGTAGCTATGAAATGCCTTATGTAGCATGTCAAAGGCCTTTGATCAAGGATGGTGCTTGATATTAGATCTTCCCGTATTACATGGTAGTACTACTACGCCTTGACTCCTCTCTAGGTTATGACAGACTAGGCTTGATAACATTGATAAAGGTTGGAATATAAAAAATGAAATAGCTTTTGAAATTATATATTATAATATGATTTGAGAAATAAAATTATGAAGATAAATTAATGCAACAATAAAAACATGGAATATAAAAAAAAAAAAAGAGCTTCTAAAACTACATATTATTTACAACTTCCATGTAAAATTGGAAAAAATATCAAAATAATTTATCAACATAAATTATTAACATCTTAAATATATTAACTTAATAACTAAATTCATTATATATAATCTATAAGGTATATGGTACATTAAAGAAAGTATAGATATTTTTTATTTTCAAAACAGAAAACAAGTCTTACTATTTCTTTTTCAAAAGTAATTACTCAAGTTAATTAGTCTTTCAAATGATGTTAATGAATGGAGTCTATTGAGATTTATTTCTAACCATTTTTTTTCTTGAATGGTTATTTGACCATTGAATTTTTGCAAAAGCATTATACAAAACATTCATTGTATAAATAAAATATTCATTTTTTAATAATCATAGTGCAACGATATTCAAGAGAATAAGCACACTATTTTTAATAAATGATAATGGTAAAAATTCCACTCAACATGAGATCTACAAAGTTTACAAAATGTGAATAAAAGATTCATAAGATCCTTACTTTGATGGCTAAGTCAACAAAATAAACTTGATATTCTAGTCCTCGTCATGCTAAAACATCAAACACACATGTTTCATTAAGGCTTGGCAAGTAAGTAACAAAGAATATCCAAGTAAAATTTTCCAAATGGCTTATTTAGGTATTGATATTACAAAATAAAAATGGCATGCTATCTACATCTTTGATCTTCAAAATTTGATTTGCCTTTCCCTTTATTCAATATTTAATATATCTTCATTAATGAAACTTGTCTCTATAAGATAAATAAAACATTTTTAAAAAATTAGTAGTATGAAATATTAAAAAAAATGCAATGAGCTTAAATATTATAGGCAGGGTTGTTGTTGATGAACGATTACATGCTACACACATGATGGTTAGTCTTAAAGATCACTTGATCCAATGGCACGTGTATGGATGTAATGGAGAGATGTATGAGAGGAGGAACAGGCAGACTTGATCACTCATACGTATGTAAGACAAAAGATGACATCTTATGTTTTTGAATGTTCTTGATCCATTCTTCACTGAGTAGCTTATTTGATTTTTCATAAAGTAACTTTAGCAAAGCTTCTACGTTTCAAGCTAGTCAATGTTCAAAACACCCTAAATGAGAGAAGGAGCCTTTTATTTATAGATTTTAGGAGTAAACTTCAATCGTTGGATTACTTTGAGATGGATGGTTGAGATTTGGCATTACTAGCAACCGTTGTGATATGATTCATGAGCACATAGTAAACTTGAATCACAAATGGATTTTTGAAGTTCTAGTGGGAATGAGAAATCAATAAGCATAATGGGGTTTTGGGCTGTGAACGTATATGGATATTATGCACCAAGACACAAACACAATTAGATTTGAGCTCGAAATAGAGTTCGATACAATTAAAAAACACTAAATCAACACCCAAGTTTCAAATGAGGGTTAAATACGACTCACTAACTTGCTTAAAGGAGGGGTTCACCACGATCTCAAGGAGAAAATTGATAAGAACATAAGAAAGATTAAAGAGTAATAGCACACTCAATAATCACTCAAAAGGAGACAACCTAGAAGCAGCTCACAAGAGAAGTTTTCTCTGAGAAATATTATTAATGGTTGATGATAATATGTTGTCTCCTACTTACAAAAGTTACTATTTATAGTACATCCTAAAACCTTAATGGCAAAGCTATAAATAGAGTATGAAGCCTAAAACCCTAAAGTAAGCCTATAATTAAAGTTAAGGAAAATATTTATAAGTGTGCAAAACTGTACACTAAATAGGAAGGTCAGCATACTGGTCATACAAGCTATCTTAGAATGAGTAGGAACTAAGTTGAGTGAGGTTAGTAGTTAGATGTCCTGGTTCGAGTAGGGTTTGCTAAGGTCCTACTGTTCTTAGATGAGCTTCCCGTGAGATTAGCCCATAGTTGTTGAGCTTTAGGATTGGTTGGCACTAGTTTTCTCATGTCATGTTGAGCAATTCTATAGACTTAAGTCCTAGGCTGTCTAGTCTCTTAGCCTCTCAATAGATGACATATCTAATGCTGAGTTGTTTCTTCTCTTCCTTTAGGCTTTTGGTATCAGTTTGGCTTCAATTAGGGTAGGTCATCTTTCGCCAAGGATAGGTCAGCCTTTGTTTGGAATAAGCCAACTTTGGCTTACAATAGGTTAACCTTAACCTAAGCATCGTCACAAGCTGATTCCTATCATCACTGTGAAGTTGAAAGGAAGCCATCCATGACTTTAGACAATGAGTATAGGCCTAGATGCTAAATAGACTCCTCTTCCCCTTTCTTTTCACCAAGGTTGCTCTGAATCTCCTCAATAGTGATGGAGGTAAAGTAGCAACTCTTCTTAATAAGAATTGGACTACTGAACCTCTAATGTGCAACTGGGCTCAAGACCTTAAAAGACTAATAAGACAAATCCTCTTACTCCAACCCATTCCTGCAAAAGCTAAGCTGATCCTTACTACCAACCAACTCCTTCTGCTGAGTCGAGTAACTACTTATCTCTTAGAAATCATATGCCAACTAGATGAATGCCTTACTGACAGCCTAACCCCATACGTCTACTCAACCCTGATTAAGCCTACCTTTATCCTGACAACATTGCTACCAAGAAGTCGAGATCTCCAACACATATTCGTAGGTACCTTTTCTTGGAAGGGTCGAGGTCTGCTTAGCATCCCTACTTGGCCATCCATCTTAACCCTAACCCAAATGAGTTACTACCATGTACCCTAGACCTACATGAAGGAATTTGCTGCGATAATCATTGATCTCCTTGAAATTTCATTTTTACCCTTTATATTCCTTATACATTACTTCTTTTAGACATTATCCTTTTTTTCTTTTTCCAACTTAGTTAAGTTACCCTAGTTTTTTGGGTATAAATACCCACTGTACATATAGCTGCAATTATTTTATCATCAATATACTAAATATTCTTTCTTTTGTAAACATTGCTCTCGTAAGCTTGTTTACTCTTTTTACTCTTATCTTAACCCTTAAGCAAAGCTAGATAGTGAGTAACCTCACTGGGCCACCTCAAGCATCATATCAAGTTATGTTGTGAGTCTTCGGAAGTTCCTTAGTGCATCATATCCTCAAAGCTATTTATAGGTTTGCTTACTTTACCTTTATTGTTTTCACATAATTCCATCGCCTTCTTTAAGCTTTCGGTAAGCTTAGACCTATCTTGGTGATCGACCTTATCTATTCTTAGCATTGGTTTACATCATCTTGGTATTAGAGTAGAGGCTTCATTTGGGTAAGTTGTATTTACATTTTTGTGAAGTAGTTTTTCTGTAGTAGTGTGTCGAAATTGTGAAGAGATTCATCAAAGTGTTCGAGTAAGTAAAAGAGTGAAGTGGTTTGTTTTCGTGAATACCCTATTTTGCCCTGTTTCGAACATCCGAAAATAGAGAAAGTTTCTATTTAGTAGTTTGGTCATCAGTATAGTTACTGTGTTTATAAGTTAACTGAACATTTGTATGGAAAGTGTACAAGTTGTTTAGTTTGGATAAGTTGTGTTAATTATATCTACAAATTCAAAGTTTGAAACCAAATTTGTTGAAGAAATGATAGATGTAAGTGTTAATGCTGGCATTAGGGATAACAATAGTAGTGATGTCTACCATAGCTAGCAGCCTTAAGGTACCTCTAGAAGCACATACAAGAAACAAGATGAGGTGGCTAACCTTTTTTCTGACCTGACTAGAGTTGTTCATGCAATGGCCTATCGACCTGCTGAGGCTGTGTAGAACACTCCATAAGCTATCCGATATATTAGGGGTTAGAACTCAACTCGACAAGTTCAAGGTGAAGGAGTATGAGGACAAGTGAGAAGAAGGATTTATTTAGGTGATATGGATGATGATGAAAATGAAGAGTAAAGAAGAAGAAGAGAGAGCTAAAGCACCTCGAGTTGCTGACTATGTGAAGCTTCAGATTTCAAGCTTTAGTAATTCTAAGAGTGCAAATGATTATTTGGATTGAGAGGAGAAAGTTGAGTGAGTTTTTAATTATTACTAATATGAAGACCGAGAGAAGGTAGGAACTACTGCTGTTGAGTTCTCAAGATATGCTGCCATATGGTGGAAGAACGTCCAAATCATAAGACGATGAGAAGTATATAGAGAAGTGAGTACTTGGCCCGAGACGAAGAGGATACTCAAAAACGGATTTATATTAGATACATTCTTGTAAGACACTTTCACTCAACTTCAAAGGCTAAGATAAAGAGGCCAAATTGTTGATGAGTATGTTTAGGAGTTTCAAATACTCATGATTCACTGTGAAGTAGAATAGCCGTTAGCCAAAATAGTGTCTAAATTGCTCACTAGATTAAGAAGTGATATCCAAGACATTATGAAACTTCAGCAATTCACCACATTGGATGAGGCTATAAGGATAGCCTAACGAGTAAATAGATAGAGAAGGACCCGGATGTCAACTCGACTCACAACAAATAGACCTAGTCAGTTAAGTCAACCTATTCAGTGAAGCTACTAAGCTGACTAGACGAACAAATGTTAGGACTATATAGAAGGACCAATTGATGGTAACGTACCAACCCAAACATATGAGAAGGGGGCAAGGATTTGAGAAGAAGACAAGCCAAATTACGTACTTCAAATGCTAGAGGTTTTGACACATGGATGCTTAATGTCCAAACCGACGAACTATGGTCATCAAAGGGGATGTCTTGAAGCTTAAAGTAGATAGTATTGATGAGGAACCTAAGGAAGAAACTGTTTCTAAGAAGTGATAGGAATCAACCCCCTAGGCTGATCACATGTAATCAAGCTAAAGGACTATAGTGACTTACTCGGAGAATACTAATTCAAAGCTCCATCCAAAACAAGAATTCTTATCTTGACCTTTATGATTCCTTCTTCTACCGGCCTAACTATCAGGTTGTTGCTTGTGCCGAGCCTATTGAACAGCTGTACCATAATAGAATATCCGAGCTGACAGCCCTAAGACCATTGGAGCTAAACTCTTGAGTTAACCACATTGATCATCAATGTCCGGCCCCAACTTAAGTTGATTATCTTTTAACAAATGACTGACCGAAGCTCCGACCTGATCCAAATTAGGTTAGCCCCTGATTGCAAACATTTTAGAAGAATTCTTCCTTTCTTCTAATTTGTACTATCATTTAGAATAGTTAGCCACCATGCAACACATATCATCTAGCATAACATTCCAAAAGGATTCTTTACTTTTCTGTTTAAAATATTCTTTGTCTCTTTTACTCTTTTTAGTATATCTTATGTTTCCTATTTGTAAATCACCCTTTTTGTCTTTTCCTATATGTAAAGTAACCCTAATGAGACAGATATATAAACCCCTACTTAATGTATGCAGACAATTAACTTCATTATTAGAATTTATACATGTTTCCCTTTGCGTAACCCTAGTGTTCTCATTACCCTTTTGAATCTTATCTGTTCCCTTTAATAAAGAGTAGTGGCGAGTGACCCTTTAGTTCAAATTGATGAGTCATATCCAGCAAATTGTAAGCTGAGAAGGATTGATTAGTGTATCATATTCAATTAGTAGTTGCCTAAACTTTACTAGCTTTTCTTTATTTCCTTTTATTTAGCTTTGTTATGGTATCTCTTTGTATGTCCAACCTCGGAGACACATTATCTTCGCTTACATTAAAGCACGGTTTCGAAAGAGAGTATGTGAAGTTATAGTGAAGTTTTAGTTCATGTTTACTATTTGTGCCTGCTATGTTCCTTCAGTAACTACTTCTATATATTCACGTGGAGTAAGTTTGGAGTTGTGAACTACATAGTGAAGACTTGTGCATTAGTTATTGTTGTTCCACTGTTACTCTGCTCCTACTTTGTTTTTCACTACAAAAACAAAGCACATTCATTTCTATCATGTTTAAGTAATTATTAGGTGTCAAGGTTGTTAGTATGCTAGTCAAAGTTTTGAGTAGTAAGGTAGCATTGGTTTCTTATGTATTGTGTTGTTAATCTATTCGGAATGTATTATACCTTGTATCGAGCCCTATTTCGATTTCTTTAATTTAACCTATATCAAGCCTAGCCCGCTTAATATAAATTACTTTACATCAAAATAAGGAAAAGAAAATGTTTTTTTTTTTAATAAAAAAAATAGAGTCAACAACCAGTTCAATTAGTAAAAATAAAATTAGGGTTTTCGGGTGGAAAAACCTTAATTTGACCATTAGTCTGCAGATATTCTAAAATATCTAATTTTTAGAAAATTGAACTAGAAATACGGGGTTCGGGGGCTAACCTATTAAAACTAAGTCACCATGTGAAAATTAAAAAAATTGATGAGCTTTTATTTTTATAATTTTCTAACAATATTAAAAATATACCTAAGTTCATAAAATGTAACTAAAAATGATTTTTCAAAATTTTTTGTTACGAATTTCTAAAAAAAGAGGAAAGAAGTTTTTTTTTTTTTTTAATAGTTGCCCCGAAGGTGCCTACATATCCGCTGATCGGGATCAAACCGACCGTAGTTCTCTTTTTATAAAATATTTAGTGAGTAGGTCTTTTTTATTTTGAAAACTAAGCCAAGTTTACATTTTTATCAATTTATTATTTTAAGAAAACAAACCTAAAAAAATCTAATTTTTCAGAATTAAATAAGAAAAACCTTAACTAACTGAATTTAGATTTTTTTTAAATCACTAAGTGTCAAAACATGTGTTTTTTATTTAAAAAATGATTTTTTCAAAAAAAAAAAAAACCTAATTTAACCAAAAATTTGGAAGAAAATAATTAATAAATAAAAAAAACCTACACTTAAATAGAAAAAAGAAATTAATAAGGAAAATAATAAATAAATAAAATAACTAATTAATAAATGAAGAAAATAATTAAAAAAATTATCTAGGTCGTGTTAGTCAGTATTGAGCGGTGCTAAGCATACTCGAGTGACATTGCGAGTGAGGACTAGGCGAGAATAGGCAAGTGCCCGGGCGTACATAGGCGGGCGCCTAAGCGAGCATACGACATAGATTTGGGCTAAAGCTTGGGTGTGTGCGGGCAACATTGTAGGCGAGGGCTAGGGCGAGCAACTGGGTGATGCACGGCGAGTAAAGGCGTGGATCTGGGCAAAAGCCTAGGTGATACTGTGGGCGAAGGCTAAGGTGAGCGACTAGGTGATACGCGGTGAGCGAGGGGTGTATACTCAGGTGACATTATGGGCAAGAGCGGGCTACATTGTAGGCAAAACCTCGGCGAGTGAGGGGTATATACTCAAACGGGAACCTAGGCGATGCATCGCGAGTGAAGGGCATGTACCCAAGTGACATTGTGGGTAGTAGCTCGGGCATGGATCTAGGTACGCTGTGGGTGGTAGCTCGGGCATGGATCTAGGCTTGTTGTAGGCAATAGCTTGGGCGGTAAGGACCGACACTAGGGCATAGATCTAGGAGTATGGTAGGCGTGGATCTAGGTGTGTTATGGGTGATAGCTCGGGCAAGGCATAGGCACTGTAAGCGGTGGCTCGAGCGAGGATTTGGGCAATGCTTATATAGTGGTACTGGCAGTATGTACTAAGGTGTTGTGGTGTTGGGGTGGCACGTAATGCTTATGCAACAGTATATGGGGGCGTATAGCGGTGTATAGTAACGTGTGAAGGTATGGTGGCGTGTATGTCATAATGGTGGCGCATGAAGGTTTATGCTGGTGCATGAAGAGATGTGGGGTGTATATGGTGTTTTGTTGGGTGTATATGATTAAAAAGAAAACCCTCTTCAAATTACTTACCGACATGATTTTTATAAACTCTAAAATCAAATCTTTCATATAAAAAATATGAAAGATTTGCTTGCGATTTAACCTAAATTCACCCTAGCTTCTAAAAACCCTAACTAGTTCGAGCTTTTCTTTTAAAGCCCGGCTTAATCCAATTTAACCCAATAATTTAATAAATCTTGATGTTGAGCCCCTAAATTGGTTTAGCCTAAAACTAATGGATTCAACCCCTCTCAATAACTTATTTGACATCTCAACTTAACCCAACTTGATATGACTTGACTCTTGACTCAATTTCCTATGACCTAACTTGATTTTCTTTTTGCTATTTTTTCATTTTTATTTTTTCTTTTCGTTTTTCTATTTTTTATTTTTTTCTGTTTATTTATTAACCTGACTTAATTAACAAAAATTGGCAAAAATGAGGTATCGATATTATGTCAAACTCAAGTGTTTAAGGTGTTATTAGAGACCAAAGTAGTGATGATCAACTTAGTCATAGTCAAAATGGTAGTAACACTCTTAGGTCAGTTGATGATAAACTCGACAGACTCGCTAACCTTGTTGAGAGTTTGGTCATCGTGATACAAGTTAATAAGCAACAACCCTAGGGTATGCCATAGCGTAACCTACCTAAAAATGTTCTAGAGAGAGGCTATGGCCAAGGTAGCCTAGCCAACCACCCAATTCAACCCCAACGAACTAGAGGAGCTACAGACTAAGTTACTAGACGGACGCTAGAGTTAGAAGAGGATCATAAGGAACTAAATGTGGAGACTAGCGAGGGGGAAGAAGAAGAGGTTGATTACTATTAAATATTAGAGTGAGGATAGTGAGCCCCTCAAGGACTTAACAATATTAAGGTCCAAATTCCACCCTTCAATGGAAGTGAAGATGCGGATGAAATCTTAGAGTGGGAGGTATTTGATTGAAATACTAATGCTATCAAGGTCCAACTTGCTACACTAGAGTTTACTAAGTATACCACTATATGGTGGAAAAATCTGAATGCAACCAAAGTAAGGGATGAAAGATGAGGTGTGAGAACTTGTGATGAGATGAAGAGGTTATTAAGGGGTAGATTTGTACCCAAGACCTACTTACAAGATACATTTGCAAAGTTGTAGGAACTTCGCCAAGGAGGCCAATCTATTGACAATTATGCGAGAGAGTTCCAAATGCTTATGATTCAAGCTGATGTGGAAGAACTAGATGCTTGTACAATATCAAGGTTCATTTCTGGACTCAAATACGAGATTCGCAATATTGTCGAAGTGCAAAGGTTTTATACCTTGGAAGAGGCAATTAAGATAGTACAAAAGGTCAAAAAATAGAGAAAAAGTGCTTTGAGCTAACCTTGACCAACATTCTCCTAAGCCCTTGTTCTATGGCAACCTGTTCAAGCTGAGCCGAAGAGAGGAATGATAGACCTTACGATAACCAAGTAGGCTAACCAAGCCAAATTGAGACCAAACCAATCCCAAGGACATATGAAAGAAGGTAGACCTTTAGACAAAAGACTAAGGAGGTGAAGTGCTTTAAATGCTTAACCTTCGAACATATGGTTGCTGAGTGTCCAGACCAACGTATGACAATGCTCCAAGGAGATGTAGTAGATAGCGCTGACTAGAGTGAGCCCGAGGAGGAGAAGGATGTTGGAAAAGCTGAAACTAAGGAGGAAGAGGAGACCTATGTTTATGCCAAATAAGGAGAAGTGATGACCCTAGTACTGAGACAAGTACTAAGTTCCCTGCTGAACTCCGAAGAAGACTAAAGGGAAAACTTATTCCATACTAAATGTACCATCAATGAACAATCGTGCACCATTATAGTGGATGGAGGAAGTTGTATTAACATAGTTGCATAGTCTTTCTTATATAGGTTAGCTCTGCTAACTTCTAAGCATCTCCAACCTTATAAGTTACATTGGCTTCATGACAAGGGTGCTTTGTACGTGATTAAATAGGTAATTGTACCATTCAGTGTTGGGAGTATGTATAGGGATGATGTAGTGTGTGATGTTGTCCCTATGAGAGCTTCACATTTGTTGCTTGGACGACCTTGGTTGTTCGATCGATGTATTACTCACGACTAGTACAAGAACACTTATGCCTTTGTTAAGGATGGAAAGAAGATTGTGTTGCAACCCATGACCCTAGCCTAAGTAAATGAGATCCATAATTAGTTTACCCAAGCAAGTAAGAAAAAGGCCTTAATGATGAGCCAGAGAGAGCTCTAAATTGCTGAGAAGGCCAATGAGCTTAAGTTTCTATTGATTAGGAGATTACTAAAGATGAGAGATCTAAAAGATGTACTAAATGAATACCAAAGACTGATTGATGAGTTTTTTGACCTGTTTCCTAAGAAACTACCTAAAGGATTACCCTTAGTTCAAGTCATAAAGCATTGTATTGACTTACAACTAGGCGTCGCCCTTCCAAATTGACTTGCATATAGAATGAATCCTGAGTAGGCTATCGAGCTGAAAAGATAAGTGGATGAGCTCATAGAGCGAGGATATGTGAGGGAGAGTATGAGCCTATATATTATATTAGCTCTGCTAATCCTAAAAAAGATGGTTCATAGTACATGTATATTGATAGCTAAGTAATCAATTGTATCACTATCAAGTATAGATACCCAATACTAAGGCTCAATGACATGTTGGATGAGCTTCATGGCACTAAAATATTTTCAAAAATTGATTTGTAAAGTAACTACCACCAAATTTGTATAAGACCAAGTGATGAGTAGAAGATTACCTTTAAGACTAGACATAGCCTCTATGAATGATTGGTTATGCCCTTCGGACTTACCAATATACTGAGCACATTCATACAATTGATGAACCATGTGATGTACCCTCTGATTGGAAGACGTGTGGTCATGTACTTCAATGACATATTGGTATATAGTGCCGACCTAAACAACCGTTGTCAACATCTCCAAGTAGTTTTTTATATCCTACGAGTTGAGAAATTATATGGGAATTTGAAGAAGTGTACATTTTGCCTAGATGAAGTGATTTTTCTTAGGTTTATAGTGTTAAGGGAAGGAATCTGAGTAGATGAGGAAAATATCCAAGCTATTCTAGAGTACATAATACTGAAAAATGTTACTTAAGTTCAAAGTTTTCATGGCCTAACTTCTTTCTATAGGCGATTCATTAAAAACTTCAGTACCATAGTTCCCTACTTGATAGAGTTGATAAAGAAGAGAGATGGGTTTAGATGGAATGATTGAGTTGAACAAAGCTTCAAAGAGATTGAGGAGAAGCTTACCCCTACCCATGTCCTATCACTATAAGATTTTGACATGCCTTTTGAATTAGAATATGATGCGTTAGGCATTGGAATTGGCACCACCCTGATGTAAGAACAATGACCTGCTGCTTACCATAGTGAGAAGCTTGGTGGTGCTGCCTCAAACTATTTTATGTACGAGAAAGAGTTATACTCTCTTTTCCAAGCCCTTACTGTTTGGCAACACTATTTACTACTACAATAGTCTGTTATTTACATTGACCATAAGTTATTGAAGCATCTTAGGAGTTAGAACAAACTCTTGAAGAGACAAGCCAAGTGGTCAGAATTCATGGAAGGATTTTCATATGTAATCCAACAGAAGAAAGGAAGCGTAAATGTATTTGATGATTCTCTATCACATCGGCAAACCTTACTAACCGCTTTACAAACAAAATTATTAGGATTTTCACTTATCACTGAGCAGTATGCTAATGATCCTCATTTCAGGCCTATTGTAAAGCAATATAGAGAAGGATTTGCAATTGGAGGCTATTATATTCAAGATGGCTATCTCTTCAAGGAAAGAAGGTTGTACATACCGAACTATTCTACGCGTGAGCTTTTGGTTAGGGAAGCTTATAGCGGTAGATTATTTGGTCATTTTAGGGAGACCAAGATAGCTAATCTGTTGAAAAAAAGTTTTACTAGCTTGGTTTGGCTAAGGATGTCCATAAGATAGTTGGTAATTGTGAAGTGTACAAGTGAGTTAAGGGGAAAAGAGAGCCCTATAGAGAATATATACTCCTGTCAACACTAACCTTACCTTGGGCCAACCTCAGCAAGGACTTTGTCTTAAGGTTGCCTTGGACACCTACCAACATTAACCTTACCTTAGGCTAACCTCAGCAAGGACTTTGTCTTAAGGTTGCCTCAAACATCTAGGGGAAAAGATTCCATATTTGTTATGGTGGACCACTTCAGTAAAATGGCACACTTCATTTCATACCATCAAACTAATGATACTTTATATATTGTTGATTTGTTTTTGTAGGAAGTTGTTTGCCTATAAGGAGTACCAAAGACTATTATTTCAAATCCAAACACAAAATTCTTAAGCTATTTTTGGAAAACTCTATAGAGAAGACTTGGAACTAAACTTGTGTTCAACTCCAATAGCCACCCTCAAACTAGTGGCTAGATTGAAGTGATGAATAAGATGTAAGGCAACTTACTCGGAGCTATCATGGGAAAGAACTAGAGGGATTACGATCAGCGTCTACCAGTTGCGGAATTTACATACAACCAAACTATCCATGACACCATTCAAGGTCGTCTATGGCTTCAATCTTACTATCCACCTAGACTTGATTGGTACCTCCGCAGCTGCCAAAGAGAGTCAATCCAAAGTTGATCGAGCCCATGAATTGTAAGAGCAACACTAGTCTATAACTAGGAAGATCGTCAAGTTCAACTAGAGACAATAAGAGATTGGTAGTCGAGGTCACCAAGCTGTTTCTTTCTAGCTTGGAGATTTAGTATGGATTCACCTCAACTAAGAATGATTCTAGCACTTGAGATAATGCAAGTTGTCTCCTCGAGTTGATAGGTGATTGCAGATACTCAATTTTTTCTCCTTTTATTTTATTTTATTTTCTCATGGGGTGCTAAATTAGCAAATATACAAAAAAAAAATTAAAGAAAACCCTAAAAATAAGAGATTTGGGAAAAAATACAAAAAAAAAATAAAAAAATTAAGAAAACTAAGAAATTCTAAAAAGATAGAAAGAAAAGGCACAAAAAATAAGAAATTTAGAAAAAATACAAAAAATAGAAAAATATAGAAAAATAAAAGAAATCACAAAAGATAGAAAAAATAAAAGATTTAAGTAATTTAGAAATTAATAAAATTTTTTAGGTAGTTTAAATGGAATAGAATTTTAATTTAAATATGATTAAATAAAGAGTCGATGGGCTCGGGCTTAAATTTGAATATAGCCTAAGCTAACTTGGTCTATATGTGCAATATGGAAAAGGAGCAAGCTAACAGCCTAAAGGATAAGCATATGGATTGGGCATTGGATTTGGGCATGAGGTCAAGGGTTCGAATCTTAATGAGGTCAAGATCTCAATACGCCACGTGTCCTGATATGTAGCAACATCGAATTGGACGTATGCTAACGTAGCGCTACGTAGCAAGTACGTAGAATGCCACTTCAGTTGTTATGTGTCATGTAATGACATGTGGCGGCATCTCGTTG
The DNA here is from genome assembly GCA_024138015.1 of Lumnitzera littorea. Taxonomy (NCBI): domain Eukaryota; kingdom Viridiplantae; phylum Streptophyta; class Magnoliopsida; order Myrtales; family Combretaceae; genus Lumnitzera; species Lumnitzera littorea. The sequence goes on from JAMXBB010000012.1 coordinate 31,378,693, forward strand.
GTCGACACAGCTGATATGGCTTTAGGTCAGTACGGCTAATGTAGCTTCACACCAGCGCCACATCAACATTTTCTCCCCTCTTTCTTGCATTTTCCTTCTTTTTCCTCAAGATTTCTCACTTTGGACACAATTGGTCAGCCCTCATTTTCATCATTTTTAACCCCCTTCAAGCTGTAATTTCACTAAATTAATGGTGAAATTGCAAACTAGGCATGGCCTAGTTTCTATTTTACTCAAAATCCTATCCACATTCATGATTATACACATTTAAAATTGGATTGAAAAAGCAAAAACAAATTTTCTTAAGTCAAAGCTCATCAATGTCATTCAATTAAATTTTTGGGTCTTACCATGTTTGATTGATGCTAAATAAGTATAAAAGGACACACAACGATTCACAAACAGGGACATGAACAACAAAAACAACTAATGAATCCTCTCTCTTCCTCGAGCTCTCTTACCTACTAAACCTACTCACTTTCTTCGACTTTCTCTCTCTAAACCACCTTTAGTCGAGCTCACTACCATAGTTGAACCACCATCATGCAAGCTTCCCAACCTAACCACTCTTGTCCCTTACTATAGCCATTAGTAGCACCACCATCTTGCTGCCACCAAACCTTAACCTACAACAAATCCTCCCTAGAAGCACCACATACGACGACCACCAAGCTAAACCAACCCTAACACAACACTCCTTGACCTCCTTAACCTTAAAACCAATCACCTACTCACACCTAGCAACCCATATATGGCCGAACCACCACCACCACCATCGACACTTCATCCAACCACCTTTAACAGACCACCATAGACTACAACATTAGCTCTAGCCCCTACACCCCAAGTCTAATCCTAAACTCACGAAACCACCATCACTACTTCGAAAAGGCCATTAGATTGACTCGAAGACACCACCTTGCTATTGCTTTTGGAGAGCTTGGAGACTGTCAAGCTTGGTTTTTTCACCTCTCGATTTTTATAAAATTGAGTCTTCTTTAAACCAATTAATAATAAATCGTTACCCATTTAGTATCAAACCTCCATTGGGGTTTAAAGAAAACCGATTTTATATTTTTGAAAACCACTTTCAAGTCCTACCTAACTAAAGTTGAGAAAAAAGTTAAGTTAAAATCAATAAGGTGGATTGGTTATAATTTAGCTACTGGTTTATCGGTTAAACCAATTTAAAAAAAGATTTTTGAAACTAGAGATTAGGATCCAAGGGTTAGGAATTTCAAACTTTACGGGTACCATTAACTTTCCAAATTTAACCTTAACCTTAAAAAACACCTTTTAATTGTAAAATACAAAACTCGATTGTTATTTACTTCTAATTGGATCACCTAAGCAATCTAAACTAAAAAAAGAAAAAAAAAGAAACGGAATATTAAAAATTTTCATTTTTATTATTCCCTCGTAGGTGCCTACATACTTGCTATTTGGGATCAGATGTACATAGTTCTTTTCTTGTAAAATTTTAGTGAGTTAGGTTAATTTTAATTTGAAAACATGCTAGATTTATGTTTTTAGTTTAATTTGGTTTATTTAACAGAGGTCCTAAATTTTATTTTATTTTACTTTTTTGAGAAGTCTAAAAGTAGTCCTAATTTGTAAAGGATTCATTTGTTTTTGTTTATTTTTGAAAACTTGATTTTTCTAAGGGTCGAAAACAATTTTCATTTTCTAACTTATGAACTTACTTATTTTAGTTTTATTTTATTTTTTATTATTCCTACCAATTTTTATTTTTCTTAAACTAAAAATAAATAACTAAATCAACTACTTTTCTTTTTCTTTTTTTCCTTTCTTCCTTTTTCTTTTTTCTTTCTTTTTTATTATTACATTTACATTCACAATAACTAAATAAAATAAAATAAAAATAAAAATAAAAACAACAACAACTAAATAATAAATGAAAAAAGAAACTAGACTTCGAACATAGTAGGTACGTGAGTTAGACCTAGAGTTGGTCAAATGGGTCGGTTGCAGATCGTATTGGGTTAGTTGAGGCAGTCAACTAGAAGGGGTCACAGGCGTGATTGAGGGGTTTCAACGGATCACGAGCGTAACGTAGGGGTGAATGGTCGATGTCTTTAACTGCTTACGGCCCCGATGAGGGGGTGAATGGCCGCTGTCTTTAGCTGCTCACAGCTATGATTGGGGAGTACGGTGGTTAAGGTTTGGCAATGGAAGGTGTTAGCAATAGTGACGGCAGTTGAAATGGGGTTAGGCTTGATTGTTGGTGGCTAGGGGGACCTAGTTGTGGTGGTGGTGAAAATCAATTAGGGGCTTGAGGGAGAAAAAACGAAGAGATAAAGAGTGTCATGGGCATAAAGAGAGAAAGAGTAGTCGACAAAGAGAGAGAGAGCTTATGAGTTTTTCTATAGCTTGTGAATGGTTATGTCTCTAATGAGCTCCCCTAACACTCCTTTTATACATGAACTAAACCCAGAAATCAAGGAAAGCAAAATTTGGATTTGAATGCAAATGTCTGAAAATTCAGTTTTTTCCGTATTTTGGAGCTCGATTTGAATGCTCCTTTAACTGAATTTGGACGTGTTATTAGGTCCAATTTAGAGTAGGTCATGTAATAAACAAAATCAAAGCAAGAGATTGCATGTGAGTATATGAAATCTATGCGAAAATTAGAGCCAAAGTGGAGAGAGTGAGCTATTCTTGACTAGGAGAGTGGAGTAAAATCTAGAGAAAATGAGGGAAAACTAAGAGAGAGAAGGAAAGTGCTGATGTGGCGTTATGTCAGTCGTGTCGACCAACCAAAGCATACCATTTGGCGTAATGAGATTCTGATACGTAGTAGCCTCTAATATGATGAAAAAGAAAAAACTTTGTATGCTCCCACCTAGATTCAAACCCCTAACCTCTAACCAAACTTAATGCATATGTCCAAGTACTTATCCATTAGGTTGTTGGTCTATACTTTATCTATATGTGAAATTAAATTACACATATAGACTCAATCAGCCTAGGCTAGATTAAATCGAATCTCAAGTTTAACGACCCAACTTCCAAACTTATTTTAAAAATTAAAAATCTATCCTATTAAATTATTATTTTCTAAAATCTTTTATTTTTTCAATTTTTCAATTTTTTGTAATTTTTTCAATTTTCCAAATTTTTTTTTCAAATTTTATTTTCTAAATTTCTTTTTTTTTTTCTTTCTAAATTTCCTATTTTTGATATTTTTCCAAATTTCTTAATTTTTATGCTTTTTTTTTATTTTTGTATTTTTCTAAAATTCTTATTTTTTCTAAATTTCTTTATTTTTTTAGGTTTTCTTTAATATCCAATTTTTTTTGTGTTTTTCCTAATTTAGGACCTATTAAGGAAAAAAAGAAATAAAATAAAATAAAGGGGCTAAAAATTAAATGTCTACAACTACCTCTCTTTGTGGCGAAGTTTAAACAAAACATTGCTACAAAGATAAAAAGACATTATTTTTTTCCCTTAAATGACTTTAAAACAACTATTTAGTTATCTTAAACTCAATTTACTAGGGATTTTGTGAAAAAACGAAACTTGGTTGTGCCTCTCTAGGCTCACTAACCTAGGTAGGAGAGATAATCATCCCTATTTTGGAATTGAATTGGAGAATTTGATCGTACTTCCCTAGGCTCACTAACCTAAGCGGGAACGTCTCTCGGGGACTAGCAATCCTTAACTGGGATGGATTTAAAACCCGGTCATGCCTCACTAGGCTCACTAACCTAGGCGGGAGTGTTTCTTAGGAACTAGTAACCCTTAATTGAGATCGATCTAAAACCTCTAAAACCACTAAAACCTAATTGTATCTTACTAGGCTCACTAACCTAGGCGAAAGCACCTCTTGAAGACTAACAACCCTAAACTGAGATCAATCTAAAACCTGGTCGTACCTCGCTAGGCTCACTAACCTAGATGAGAGCATCTTTCAAGGACTAGCAACTCTAATTTAGGATTGATCTACACCCCAAGCATGCCCCATCAGGCTCACTAACCTAAGTAAGAGTGTCTCTCGAGAACCAGTAACCCTAAACTGGGATCGATCTAAAACCGAGTCATGCTTCACTAGGCTTACTAACCTAGGTGGAAGCATCTCTTAAGGACTAGTAACTCTAAACTGGGATTGATCTAAAACCTAGTGGTGCTTCACTAGGCTCATTAACCTAGGCAAAAGCGTCTCTCGAGGACTAGCAACCGTAAGTTTGATCTTAATGTTGTACCCTATGGATTTGTTAAGAGAATATTGGGAAGGAAAGTGGCTTAAGGGTTTTGCTAAGAAGAATGTGATGAAAGGAAGTGCCTTATAGGTTGCTTAAGTAAACACTGTGAAGTAGAGTGATCCTACCGGCTTGAAGGGAAAAACTTGAAAAAGGGATAGGTTAAGATCATGCCTTTGAAGGTTGGCTAAACACTAAATGACAAAAGTGAATGCCTTATGGGCTGGTTAAAAAGACTGTTAGGAGTAAAAACTAGTCTAAATGCAAGTGCAAAAAAATTGATGTTCTAACATTATGTAGAAATACTTACTTGGTTTTTGTCGATAGCACCCAAACTATCAAACCTTTTTGAAAAACCCCATTAAAAATAACTAGCTTATGTTTTAGTCCTTTGTTATCAACCCAAAAGTTCTTGATGCAAAACGTTTGAGACTTTGCCAGCTCTTTTAGAGAAATCATGGAAATTAACTTGATACAGAAAGCCATCTACTGTTTTTGTCTCTTTGGAACTTTTATGAACCTAAAAGCCTTATTCTTGACTAATAAACATTTGTTGTGAGGTGATTGCTTACTCAGATTTCATATTCCCTTGAAAAATAGATAATAAAACTCCCCATCGAAGGGGATCAATTCGAAATAAAGTATTTCAAAGAGTTTTGTTAATTACCAATGTTCTATATCTCACTTCTTAATTTCTCTCGTGTTTTCAATGTATGGGTTTGATTAAATGGAGTAAAGGGAGTTAGACCTTTCAATGGAGAGGATGATTATTCCAATGTCAACAACGGCTAAGAATACCAACTTTTCTTGTAGATAATGAAAACTAGACCATAATGACATTCAAAATGATTGGCATTTTCGTGTTTCAAGCAAAAATTTCCACGGACTTATCATGGATAGTACAATTTTATAGCATCAGCATTTATAAGGTCTCTCAAATCTAGACCATCCATTTGGGACAAAATCAAAGCCCCTCCCAGTAACACTCGATTCACGACATAAGGGCCTCTGTAATTAGGAGCAAACTTTCCTCTAAAGTCTTATGCATTGGGGAGAGCTTTTCTTAACACCATATCTCCTTCATTCTTTGTTGAAGGCCCAAGCCATTCTTTGTTAATAACACTGATTATGACACAGGGCTATCAATCTCCTTTCGTCAATCAGATTCAGCTACTCAATGCGTTTCTTTACCCAATCAGCTTCATCCAACTAAGTTTTTTATAGTACCCTAAGTGACGGGATCTCAACCTCTACTAGTAACGCTACTTTAGTGCCATATATTAAAGAGTACAGTGTTGCCCTAATCGATGTTCTCATGGACTTCGATAAGCCATGATTCTGAATAGTAACATCTCATGCTAGTCCTTATATGTGATAGCCATTTTTTCAATGATTCTTTTGAGGTTTTTGTTGGCTACTTCAATGACTCCTTTCATTTAGGATCGATAAGGAGTAGAGTTCCTGTGAATAATTCGAAACTATCGGCACAATTCTAACATGACCTTATTGTTGACATTGGTGCCATTGTTAGTAATGATTGTTTATGGAGTCCCATATCGGGTCAAGATATCTCTTTTAATGAATTTAACTACGACCCCTTTAGTAATGCTCGAGTGAGACGAGGCCTCAACTCATTTGCTGAAGTAATCAATGGCGACTAGTATGAAGTGATGCTCATTAGATGCTTTTGGAGTAATCGGGCCGATGACATCTATGCTCCACATTGAGAAAGGCCACGATATTGAGAGGGCATGTAGTTCCTGAGGCAGAGTGTTTATCTTATTTGCATAAACTTAGTATAAGTGACAATGCCTAACGTGTTTGATGCAATCATTTTCCATTGTTGACCAATAATACCCTAGCCTCATCATTTTCTTCACTAGCATATAACCATTCATGTGAGGGCCACATATTCCTTCATGTACTTCTTTCATTAACTTCTCAGCCTCCTTGTCACCTACACACCTTAAGAGTGTACCGTCAAAAGATCATTGGTATAAAGTGGACTTGCTTATTAAGAATTAAGTGGCCAATCTCCTAATCATCTTTCTATCCTTTTTCTTGGCCCCTTTAGGGTATGTGCCTTATTATAGGAACATCCTAACATCATGGTACCACAACTTTTGGTTATTAGTACCTTCAATTGCTAAGTATAAAGCAGGCTTATCTTCAATTTTAATAGTAAGGGGTTGAATCTCAATTCCATCGGATATCTAGATCATAGATGGTAGAGTGGCCAAGGCATCAACAAATTGATTCTAAGTTCTCGATACATGATTGAAAGTGATTTCCTTGAATTTCCCCGTCAATTCAGTCAAATGCTAGTGATAAGGTACCAATTTAGGATCCTTCATCTTGTACTCTCCCTAAGCTTAGCCAATAATGAGTGAAAGTCCCCATACACTTTCAATTCTTCAATGTCTTTATCTAGGGCCATTTTAAGTCCCATGATGCATGCTTTATACTAGGAGATATTATTAGTCTATGGGAAAATGACCCTTATAGCCATAGGGTATTAAGTGCCCTTAGGGGATATTAGTATTGCTCTAATTCCACACCCAAACACATTGGCTACCCCATTAAAGAGCATCATACATTTCAGTAGCTCATCATCTTCTCCTTTATCAAAGCTTCCCTCAACTGCTAAGATATCTTCATCAAGGGGATTTTCTATCAATTGATTTGCTAAAGCTTGCCCTTTGACTAAATTCCAATTCATATACATAATGTTGAACTCTGATAGTAACATTTTCCACTTTGAGATTCTACCAATTAGGACTAGTTTGTTTGCTAAGTACTTTAGGGGATCATGTTGAGTTAGTAATTCAACCCAGTAGTAAAGTGTGTATTTTTTGAGCCAATGCATTACCCAGACCAAAGCATAGTAGGTTCTTTCAATTTCTGAATATTTTTGCTCCCCTTTAGTGAATTTCTTGCTCAAGTAGTATACAGCCTATTCTCTTTCTTCCTCATCTTTCTAGCCAAGCATGCACCTTAAGGATTCCGATAATATTGTCAAGTATAGGAATAAAGGCTTCCCAAGTTTTGTAGCTACTAGAATTGGAGGGTTCATGAGGTATTCTTTGATCGTTGTAAAGGCTTGATCACACTCTTCGTCCCAATTGACCATGGCATTCTTTTTCAATAATTTAAACAAGGGACGGCACTTATCTATGAGTTAGGATATGAAATGGGCTATATAGTTTAAATGGCCTAACAAGCCTCTAATTTTTTTAAGCATACATGGCAGAGGCAAGTCAACTATCGCTTTGACTTTATCAGGGTCCACTTCACTGCCCCTTTAGCTTATTATAAAACCTAATAATTTCCCTGAAGTCACTCCGAAAGTACATTTCTGTGGGTTGAGCTTCAGTTAGAATTTCGTCAACCGATCTAACAGCCTCTTCAGACTATCCACATGATTTTCTCCTTCTTTAGACTTAGCAATCATATCATTAACATATACTTCGACTTCTTTGTGCATCATGTCATGAAAGATTGCTATCATAGCCCTTTGATAAGTTGCCCTAGTATTTTTTAGTTCAAAAGGCATTACTTTGTAACAAAACGTACCCCAAGTTATGATGAATGTTATCTTGGCTTTATCTTCTTTAGCCATTCAAATTTGTTTATACCTAGAAAATCCATTCATGAAAGAGAAAAGATGGTTTTTCGGCTATGTTATTGACCAAGACATCAATATGGGGTAAGGGAAAATTATCTTTAGGGGTTACTTGATTAAGGTCTCAAAAATCCACGTACACTCTAACTTTTCCATTCTTCTTTGTTACGAGCACGATGTTAGCTACCCATTCAAGATAATCAAATACCTCAATAAAACCAACCTCCAGTAATTTTCTAACTTATTCTTTGATCTTTAATAGAACATCTAGTTGAAACCTCCTTAACTTTTGTTTCCTGAGTTTGATATCCTCTCATATAGGTAAACGATGGACCATGATTGATGGATCTAATTTAGGCATGTCTTCATAAGACCATGCGAATACATCTTGGTATTTGAATAGTAAAGCGGTCATTTCTACCTTTTGGTCTTCTTTCAAATTTTCCTTAATTTTCAACACCTTAAGGTTATTGTGAGTCCTAACATTAATTATCTCGGTTGGCTCATCAATGGAAATTATACTCATCTCATGTTTTTGCCAGCTTTCTTGCACATCATTATGGTCATTGACATCACTCTTGACTACTAACCCAGTAGGGTCGGAAATAATATCAATATTTTCATCACCTATCTGCATGAGGTATCCATGGACTTTATTCGAAGCATTAGATCTGGGAAAAAGTATGTAAAAGAAAGAGTGTAAATAAGGCAAGAATAAAGGGGAAAGAGACTGATTTTTATTTAGAGGAACTTTCTTTCAAGTACAATCATTTGAAGAATAAAGGTAATTTATTACAAAACTTTATAATATACTGGACTATGATTCATCCTTTACCCTAAGGAAGACTTATTGCTATTCATAGGGATGGAGAACTAATTATTCAAGTGTTGGGATTTGTTGGATAGACTGGCCCCTTCATTTCTACTGGGAGTGTCCTCTTTGGTAGGCTTTAAGTTTTGGACTTCGGCCCAGATGAAAGTTTTTGACAATGGAGGGAAGGTCATTAGAGTGTAATATAACCTATCACCTTTTTTTCTCCTAGCTTACATTTTTTGCAATTCCTCCATCAAGGTTGGAATATATCTTAGCCTATAGGTCCCAAATTGGCCTTCTTTGAACTTTAACCTCTCGTCTTTCTCTCAATTAGTGATCATGCACACCTCGTCAAACATTTGGAGCCCAAAGTCCTCTTACTCCTCTATACCAATATAGGGTATAGCCATCTCTTTGTTGATTTTATAATCTTAGTCGCCCAAAATCGTGATGACTTGGCCGTTAGAGATGAACTTAACTTTTTGGTGAAGACTTGACGGTATAGCCCTCGCTGAATGTATCCAAGGCCTTCCTAATAACAGATTGAAGGTCCTTAGAATGTCCAAAACTTGGAAGGAGATGTTGAACGTCTATGGGCTGATATCAACTGGTAAGTCGATTTCCCCTATTATTTCTCTCCTCGGTCCATCAAAAGCTCTTATTGTTGTTGAACTTGGCTTGATAACAGTTGTATTAATGCCTAATAAATTCAGGGTAGCTAGAGGGTAAACATTCAGGGATGACCCGTTGATGATGAGGACTCTTGTTGTGATGATGTTATTTATCCTCATAATTATGAATAGAGGCTTTATGTACTGGTTACCTTTCTCACCTAGTTCCTCGGTAGAGAAAGAAATTTAATCCATAGTGAGGATGGTATTGGTGATAGAGCCAATCCTTTCAGCCAGGATTTCACAAGGGACCTTGAATTCCTTGAGTGTTCTGAACAAAGCCTCTTAGTATAGGTCCGATGCCATCAATAGACTCATGAGGGATATTTGTGCTGGAGTCTTAGTGAGCTGATCCATTATTTTATACTTGCTAGACTTGATCATCTTAGTGAAGGCCATCAATCCTTCTTCATACATAGCTTGTTCATTGTTTGGCATTTCCAGCATGACTTTCTTTTTCAGGTCTTCCTTCGGATCATAAACTTTATTAGAGCAAGTAATCCCCCCTATAAGTGAGCTTGATTACCCTTAGTTTATTGCTTGGTAGTTGAGAGGGGTAATTTTACAATTTTCGGGGCCTATAAGCACATGGAAGGTGTACCGTTTAGTTTATGGAATTTGCTTCTCTTCTTGTTTGTAGAATCTATAAACCTTGGGCTCTCGGTTGGAACCAATCATGTTGATGGCAAGCTCTAAGTGGTCAGATATCATATTGATGATGAGCCCATGGTTTGGTAGGGATTTTTTGTTGACATTTGAAGTAAGAGCATCTACAAAATCTAGTTGTACTGTACCTTCATCAATTAAGTCTTGAATTTTGTTCTTTAACCTCTAACATGAGTCAGTTGAATGGCCTACTTGCCTTAGATGATATTGACATCTTGTATTAGGATAAAAAAATATTGGCTTATACCTTTCACTAGGAGCCTCAAAATGGAGCAGATTATCTCTCCTTAACTTTTCAAGTACCTAATTGAGTGGAATTGGTATTTTGGTGAATTTCCTTAGGGCTTTGCTAACCTATGGTTGGCTTTTATACTGTTGTTGAGTTAGTGGAGGATTTACCCTAAAAGAGACCCGAGCATTAGGCCCAGCATTCGAATTAACCATGCTAATAGTAGCTTCTCTAGGCTTACTAGTAGTAGGTTTAGCAGAGGGTGGTCTTCTATCTGATGTCTCTTGTAGCTTGCCAAAGGAGACGACATTTTCAATTCGACACCCTGTTGCCACTACTTTCGCAAAGCTAGAAGAGGCTTGCTCGATTAGATAAGTGAAGTGAGGTCTCTCAAGAGTGATGATAAAGCTGCAATTAGCTCTTTCTTAATCACAGGGGTAGATACCCTTGTAGTTAAGGACCTCCACCTTTAGGAATACTCTTTAAAAGATTCATTGTACTTCTTCCTTAAGGCAACCAAATCCATCATGGTTGGCGCCACTTCAACTTTGAATCTATATTGCTCATAAAATGCTTTAGATAGCTTTTCCCATATGCTTACCTGATTTAGGTCTAATTGGGCATACTAGGTTAAAGTAAGGCCAGTTAGGCTATCTTGAAAGGTCTGGACCATGAGCCAATCATATCGCACATACTTACCTATCTTACATACATACAACCGGGTATGCAACTTAGGGCATCTAATCCTGTTGTATTTTTCAAAGTTAGGTACCGTGAACATTTTAGGGAAGCTTCCATAATCATAAGTAGAGAAGTCTATTATGCCAAAGTACTCGAATCCATCATACCCCTTGAGTATTTTCATTTTTTTAGTAATTTGTTGAGTTAGTCGCCTTTCGTGCTCTTTCAATCTATCTTGATTAGCTTCAAGCTTTGGATTGACTAGGAATGAGTAAGTATTCAGCTTGAAAGTTTAGTTAACCTTTGGAAAGACCCCTTTTGTTTCAAAAGATTCGAAGGCCTGATTGACCATAGGGTAGGCTTCTTCTGCTTCGTAGGGTGGGGCTTTAGTATTCTTTCCGTATCGGGCTTTAGAACTTTCTTCATTTGATGGAGCCGTGGACCTAAGTAGATAGCAAGAAAGCTCAATTGATCTGCAATCTTCCCTACTGTTCATTCTAAAGACTAGAACCTCAGCTTAGTAGGATCGATAACCTCGAGGTTGACATTACTGTTATTGGTGTTGATGTTGTCGTTTCCTTGGTTAGCCATTCTAGTTTGAGAAGAGGTTTTGATAGGACTTCTCTAGAAAGTTTGATGTTTGGGAGCTATCTTGGCAACTTAGTTAAAACTATTTCTTAACAATTTTAGCAGCGAATATTTTAATTTTTGAAAGAATGCAAATGAATGAAATGTAAATGAGCCATACAGATGGAAAGAAGGGAATCTACGAATAATTAATAGAACAAAAAGTTATTTATTATTTTCTTAGATTCCCAAAGTTATATTATGTAAATGAAAAAAAAAATACAAATTCATCTATACTAGTCTTCTTTTCTTTTGTGTATTGGATAAGATTTTCTTCTCTTGCTTAGTTACTTCCTCGAACTCTTGAATCTTGTTCTAGGCCATCTTTAACTAATGTTCCAAGGCATAGGACCTTTGCTTAAACTCCTAAAATAGGTTATACCACTTGTCTTTTTCATCATAGAAGACCTCCATGCAAGCCTTTACTTGGTCCATATAGGTTACCATTTCAGAGATAAGATGTAAGGGGGAAGGTTGAAGGACTTCTAGTGCTCAATACTGCATCATGCCTACCATGTGAAGTTGATCGTATAAGTACTCTTTGGTGACTCGGTACTTATCTACTTCTCCCATGAATTCACTCAAATTAACATTAGGGCTTACGATCATGGTATCCTACTAAGCTTTGACTCTATGAAGTTTGAATACCTTTTTTGTAGAGTGAGGCTCTTCAAGATTAAGGGTAAATGGCTCCAATGAAGGCTTATAAACTATGTCATAGATCCCCCTAAACTGCCTTATCATGTTGTTTGGATAGTAACCTGTACACCGACTCATTCCGATTAATGGTACAGTATCGCAATCTTTGCAAATTAATATGACCTTGGTGTAATTGCTCCATCTGGCAGTCCACAGTATGTCTTCAACCCAAAAATCTTGTAAAACTTCTATCTAGAGAGAGGTAGGGATATCTTTTAGTAATTTGATCTTATCAACAAAATAATTAATAAGATCAATCTTCTTAGTAAACGCACCCCTTATCAAGTCCAACCTAAAGCATTTAATGTGACTGACGAACCATACCATTAATAGTGCCATGCTTGATCTGAGATTTCCACGGCCTCCTTTCTTAAGGAAATTAAGGTTCCTTATTTGTTCAGCAAGTAAGGCAAGAACATAAGACTTCATTTCCCAGAATTGAGCCACAAGCACTGTTACCCTAAAGTGTATAAGAAAAGATCCACTCGGAAATAAAATAGTAGCAAATACTGCTAGTACATAGGCCTTGATTCAGTTTTCCCTCCAATTTCCAAGAAACAGAGCCCGTTTGTTAGAGTTGGGTTCGTTTTAGAACCAATGGACTAGATCCCATATCTTGATAACGTATTTGTTGTAATCATCTATCGCTTCATTTATCTTAGTCTTATGGATCCCTAAGAATTTTGAAAATATGTAGGCTGGGCCGAAGTTGGGTTCTGGAACATATATTTCATCCAAAGGAGGAGCTTGAAGCAGATGGGTGTACTCTTGCAAAGTTAGACTAATTAGGCGTGGCCCAAATCGAAATGCTACTTCATAGGCTCCCAAAAATGGACCAAGGCCCTTACCAATGTCATGTTAACATCTACTTTGCCTAATAAGAGGATGAGTCTAATCTTGTTGGTGATGAATTGTTATTCTCTTGGGTTGAAGGTTTGAAACCATTAGCTGAGTATGGGCTTTGGGTTTGTAGGTTTGTAGACATGAATCTCCTTGGTAAAGACCTTGGCGTTAGATGAGCTAGCCATTTTTTAAATTTTATAAGGAAAGCATAAATTACAAAAGAAAGACTAATTACATGAAAAGAAAATACACAAGACTTCCTATGTACATGAATTCTAGGAAAAATACAAGGAAAGAAACTTCGAATTTTGTCATTTTTCTCTTTCCTTTTATTTATAACATTGCCGCTTTGTTAGTTATTCGTCAACCCCATGAAATGTATGCAAAAAGGGTGAGTTCTAAAGGTCCTTAAACTCTATGACCTCACGCGTTTATGAAAAATGGTTTCTTGGTCACATCGAAGTTTAAGCAAGGTAGCCTAATCGGCCTTAAATAGTGGTTGCCCCACTACACCTAGAACACACATCATGGCTCCTCGTCTTAAGGTCCTAAGACGACCCGAGTTCAACCGTATCTATTATGCATCCATCGTACAATAAAATAAATCCCCTCCTCAAAATAATTAAATACATAAAACTAAACCTGCAAAGACGTTAGCATAGTTATGATAAATAAAAAAATACGAAAGAAAATAAATAAATTACACTAAGGTGATTTTTTAAGTTTAATTTTAAATTTGGAAAGTCGACTAGTTAACCCCCTTGATGTCCCTAGTAGAGTTGTCAAGCTATCAAGCTTAGTTTTTTCACCTCCTGGTTTTTATAAAATTAGGTCTTTTTAAAATTGATTAGTAATAAACCCTTACTCATTTAGTATTGACCCTTAACTGGGGTTTAAAGAAAATCGGTTTTATATTTTTGAAAACCACTTTGAAGTTGCTACCCAACAGAAGTCGAGAAAAAAGTTAAGTTATAACCAAGCTACTAGTCTATCGATTAATCCAATTTTAAAATATATATATATATATATATATATATTTGAAACTAGAGATCAGGATTCGATGGTTAGGAATTTTAAACCTTTACAAGTACCATTAACTTTCTAAATTTAACCTTAATCTTTAAAAACCACCTTTTAATTTTAAAAGACAAGACTCGATTGTTATTTACTTCTAATTGGATCACCTGAGCAATCTAAACTAAAAAAAAAAAAAAGGAAAATTAAAAATTTTTATTTTTATTGTCGTCCTGTAGGTACTTATGTACTTGTTATTCAAGATCGGACGTACGTATTTCTTTTCTTGTAAAATTTTAATGGGTTAGGTTGATTTTAATTTGAAAACATGCTAGATTTACACTTTTAGTTTAATTTAGTTTATTTAACAAAGGTCCTAAATTTTATTTATTTATTTATTTTTTAAAAAGTCTAAAGATAGTCTTAATTTGTAAAGGGTTCATTTTTTTTTTTCTATTTTTGAAAACATGATTTTTTTAAGTATCAAAAACAATTTTTATTCTTTAACTTATGAACTTACTTATTTTAGTTTTATTTTATTTTATTTTTTATTATTCCTACCTATTTTTATTTTTCTTAGACTAAAAATAAATAACTAAATAAACTACTTTTTCTTTTTCATTTTTTTCTATCTTCCTTTTTCTTTTTTATTAGTACATTTACATTCCTGATAAATAAATAAATAAATAAAATAAAAACAACAACAACAACTAAATAATAAATTAAAAAAAGAAATTAAACTTCGGACGTAGTGGGTACACGGATCAAACTTGGAGCTGGTTGAATAGGTTAGTTGCGAATCGGATTGGGTCAACTAAAGCAATCACTTGGAAAGGGTCACGAGTGTGATTTAAGAGATTTAGCTGATCATAGGCATGACATAAGGGTGGATGGCCACTGTCTTCAACTGCTTATGGTCGTGATCGGGGACTACGATCGTTAAGGTTCGGCAATGGAGGGTGTTAGTAGTCACAATAATGGTCGAAATGGGTTAGGCTTAGTTGTTGGTGGCTAGGGGGACTTAGTTGTAGTGGTGGTGTGAGTTAATTAAGGGCTTGAGGGAGAAAAAATGAAGAGAGAGTATGTTGTAGGTATAAAGAGAGAAAGAGTAGTCAAGGAAGAAAAACAGAGAGCTTGTGATTTTCCTATAGCTTATGAATGGTTGTGTCTTCGATGAGCTCCCACAACACTCCTTTTATAGATGAACTTAACCTAGAAATCAGGGAAAGCAAAATTTAGATTTGAATGCAAATGTTCGAAAATTCACTTTTTTTTTTAATTTTGGAGCTCGATTTAAATGCTCCTTTTATTGAATTTGGACATGTTATTAAGTCCAATTCAGAGTAGGCCATGTGGTAAACAAAATCAAAGCAAGACATTGCGTATGAGTATGTGAAATCTGTGCAAAAATTGGACCTCAAGTAGAGGGATTAGGCTATTCTTGACTGGGAAACTAGAGGAAAATCTAGAGAAAATGAAGGCAAACTGAGAGAAAGAAAGGGAAAGTGTTGACATGGCACCACGTCAGTCATGTCGACCAACCAAAGCGTACCACATATCAATAGTGACATGTAGCAATTGATGTGGAAAGCCACATGGTGCCACATCAACACGAGCCATCTAACTCGATGCTACTATGTGTCAAGACACATAGCACAATAAGTTCCTGACACGTGATAGCCTCTGATGTGATGAAAAAGAAAAAAGTTTGCATGCTCCTACCTAGAATCAAACCCCTTACCTCTAACCAAACTCAATACATATGTCCAAGTGCTTCTTTATTAGGTTATTGGCCCGTGCTTTATCTATATGTACGAATAAATCGCATATATGGACTCAATCAGCTTAGGTAAGATTAAATCTAAGCCCAAGTTCAACGGTATAACTTCCAAACTTATTTTAAAAATTAAAAATCTATCCAATTAAATTGTTATTTTCTAAATCTTTTATTTTTTTCAATTTTTTGTAATTTTTTCAAATTTTATTTTCTACATTTCTTATTATTTTTTTGTTTTTATTTCTAAATTTCCTTTTCTTTGATATTTTTCTAAATTTCTTAATTTTTTGTGCTTTTTTCTTATTTTTGTTTTTTTTAATTTCTTTATTTTTTGAGTTTTCTTTAAATTCCTTTTTTTTTGTGTTTTTCCTAATTTAAGATCTATTAAAGACAGAAAGAAATAAAATATAATAAAAGGGGCAAAAACAGAGTATCTATAGAGATGACCTGACTTGATCCGACGATTTGACCTGCGATTTGACCTAAACCTGAACGAACTAACCCGAAGTCCACTCCATGTTCGACCCATATGCCCACTTCATCCAAAGTTTTTTTTTTATTTCTTTTTATTTTTTAGTTGTTCTTGCTGTTGTTTGGTTTTTTATTTTTTCCTGTATAATTGTAAATGTAAATAAAAATAGAAGAAAGAAGAAGAAAAGAAAAAAAGAAAAAGGAGAAGAAGAAAGAAGAAGAAAGAAAAAAAAAGAAAGAAAAAGTAGTTTATTTATTTATTTTTTTTAACAAATAAAATAGAAAAAATATATAGAATAAAAATAAGATATTATAAAAAAATTAAAAAATATAACAAAAATAAAAATAAGTAAATAAGGAGATGAGTAATTTTTTTTTAACACTTAGAAAAATCAAGTTTTTAAAAATAAAAAAAAATAATAAATAAATAAACAAACCCTTTTACAAATTAGGACTATTTTAGATTTTTTTTTTTCAAAAATAAAACCCCGATTAGGACTTCTTTAGAAAATTTCCCTTAAATAAATAAAACTAGGTAAAAACGTAAACCCGAGTTTGGTTTTTTAAAAATCAAAATCAAATCAACCACTAAAATTTTGTAAAAAGAACTATATACATCTAATCCCAAATAACGGGTATATTGTCATCTATGAGGCAACGATAAAAGTAAAAAAAAAAAAAAGAAACCAATTTTCCCTTTTTAGTTTAGATTGTTCGAATTATCCCATTTAGGTAAATAATCGAGTTTTATCTTTTAAAATTGAAAGGTGATTTTTAAGTTTAAATTTTAAATTTAAAATGTTAATGGTACCCATAAAGATTTAAAATTCTTAACCCCCGAATCCAAATCTCTTGTCTTAAGACTGTTTTTCAAAATAGATTTTTATCGAAAGATTAGTAGCTAAGTTATAACTAATCCACCCAATTAGTTATAACTTAACTCTTTTTCCCGACTCCGGTCAGGTGGCGACTCCAAAATGATTTCAAGATATAAAAGAACCAGTTTTCTTTAAACTTTAGTTAAGGGTTAGTATTAAACGGATAAGATTTTAATACTGGTCGATATAAAGAAGACTTGATTTTAAAAGAATCAGGAGGTGAAAAACCAAGCTCGACAACTTGGCTACTCTATTGGGGACCTTTAAGAGGGTTAGCCATTTAACTTTTCAAAATTAAAATTGATCTCTAAAACCACCTTAAATGCAATTTATTTACTTATTTGTTCTTTGTTTATACCATAATTGTACTCACATTTTCTTTGTAGGCTTAATTTTATTTATTTAAATCATTTAGGGGGAGAGATTTAATTTCCCTACAAACATATGGTAGAAGTAGTCAAACCTAGACCGTATTAGGACTTTAAGACGGGGGGCCATTGTGTAGGCTTCAGGTGCTGTGGTATAACCACTGCTTAGGCTTGATTAGGTCATCCCCACTTAAGCTTGATGTGACCAATGAAAGTGTTATTTAACAAATGAGGTCACACAAGCTTAAGAACCTTTAAAACCTACCATTGATGCATTCACAACATCTAGAATCGATGAATAATCAAGTTAGGTAGAAATAAAGATATAAAATGGCTTGGAGTTTCCTTAATTTCCCTTGTAATTTTCATATATTGTAAATATAGAATTGCTGTAAATAGGTTTTGTCATTGTAAATAATAGTCAGACAATCTTGTAACATATTTTCTCTTTTGCAATTCAAAAATGGCTTGTTCATCATCTAACTCTATTTACTTTAAGGAAAAATTTATAAGCAAGCCCATCTGCCCCAAACCTATCTTGGACAAATGGTTATGGCACTTTGGTCTAAGGGAATAAGAGACCATCTTCAATAAGATCAAGCCTATTCTATCACTTCCTAAAATGAAAATAGAGATTAATTTGATTAAAGCTTTGACCAACTTTTGGGAACCTAAAGAAGTAGCTTTTCGAGTTAGGCCCCACTTACCTAACACTTAAAGAATACACGCAATTACTTCAAGCCCCTTCTTTGGAAAATATATACACTCTAAATTTGGAAATGGATCCTATGAATGACTTTTCAAGATTCTTGGGTATTAGAAAAATGGAAGTGAACAAAGCCATCGGAAGTTGTAACGGTAACTACATCAAACTAGACGACTTAAAAGCCTGGTTCATCATTAAGCTTAAATCCAACCAATGGGGTATCTTCTATGGCAATCTCAAAGGTTGGGGATAAAATAAAATAAAAGCCTTTACCCTAGCTACATTTGGGACCCTCCTTTTCCCTAATGGAAAGGTCCTCATATATTTTAGGGTTACTGAGTTAGTGAGCCAATTTCTTGAAAGTAAATCATATGTCTCAACCCTCTTCGTAGAGCATATCAAAAGCCTTAGATTTTGAAAGAAAAGAATGATAACACACTAGAAACCAACATGGCATTACTGACAGTATGGTTCGTAAGCTACATGAAATGTTATGGGCTTAACCTAATCTGAGGAGAGTTTGCTTACAACATCAATCTGATCAATTCATTTGTTGATAAGGTCCATCTCCTAGAAGAAAAATCTACATACTATTGAGTGGAAGTGTTGAGAAATTTTCAAGTCGCTAATATCCTATGGATAGCAAGATGGAGTAACTTCAAAAGGGTAATCCTAGTTTGCAAAAATTATCAAGTAATACCCTTAATTGGGATGAAATTATGCATAGGTTATTAACCTAACAATATGATCAGATAATTTAGAGGTATTTAAGATATAGTCTATAGGCCTCCATTGTATATCATGACCTTGGATTATGAGGACCTTCAAATTCCACTGCCACAAAAGATGTCCAAACTCAAGGCAATCAAACAATTATGGGAAACAAAGACTATCAGCCTAAACAACAATTTAAGAGAATAGCTAAGAGAAGCAGATAAGCATCAAGTTACCAAAAAATATTTGCATGATCAGCTCCATTAGGCAAGGGAAATCCAATATTGACAACTGGAAGTCATCTAACCCGTACTAATGGGAATCAGGTTACCGAACCTCTGACCTACAGTCAAACTCAAGGACTAGAGGGGCTGGTATGAAAAATCTTCTGTTCTAACCAACCCTTGTCGAAGCTAAGTACTTACTTGCCGAGTTACCTTTAATGCTGTGTTGCATGACCGCTCATTATTCTATGGTATATAGAGTTAAAGATTACTCTCCAGCGTTAAGCCGACCAATTACTCAGCATCATTCTTATCGAGAAGTTGAAAGAGAGAGAGTCCAGAGTGACTAAGCCATTCCTGTTTAGACAAGCCCATCTATTTGCACTTTTTGTCCACATCTCCTAACAACCTCGCCAATACAGCATCGCTATGTGCATAGTATCAAGTGTAGAATCCATTGCACCAATGATTGTTTTTTTTTTTTTGTATATTCATTTTTACCCTTTTGTATCTTATACATTACTTCCTTAAGGAATATCCTTTTTGTTTTTTCCTTTTTAGGCCTTGACCTATGGGTATAAATACCTTTGTACTTGTAGCTATAAAGGATCAGATTATCTTTGATTCACTTTGAGTACTTTCTTCCTTGCACAACACTATCTATTTACTATTGACATCATTCTTATCCTTTCCTTTAAGCAAGGTTAAGTGGCAAGTAATCTCATTGGACCAATTCATGCATCATATTGAATTGTGCCGTGAGTCTTCAAAAGTTCTATTAGTGCGTTATATCCTCTAAAGTTGTTTGTAGGTTTTTGCTTATTGTTTCATTCGTCAATCTCACTCTTTTCGTAACTTCCCCATTACCCCCCTTTTGAGCTTTTTGTAAGCTCGGACCCATCCAGTAATCGGCCTTGTCTATTCTTAGTTATGGTTCGCATCATCTTGGTATCAAAGCGAAGGTTTTGTATAAGCTATAGTTAGTTCTTCTTGAGTTCTATTATACTCTGCTTTGCGTGCAAGAAGCATAGCAAGTTACTGTGTTCATTTGATTATTGTGTTGTTAGCTGTTCACTTTCTAATGTGTTTGTTTGAATTTTGAATATGTGAAGAAAAATGACAAACCCAAATATGAATGTTGGTACTAGTGATGATAGTAGAGTTGTCCACCATGGACGACAGTCTTAGGGAACCCTTAGAAGCACTTATGAGAGGCTTGATGAGGTAGCTAATCTCTTAGTAGATCTAAATAATACTGTTCATGCACTGTCTTGCCAATCCACTAAGGCCGTACAAAATACTCCACAAGCTACTCAACCTGTTAAAGGTCAGAACCCGACTCAACCAATTCAAGGTGAAGGAGTTAGCGAACGAATAAGGCAGAGGATAGACTTGAGAGAGCTTAATGAGGAGGAAGAGGAGTATTTTGAAGAGGAGCATGTATGAGTCCTTAGAGCATCCGACCATATGAAGCTTCAGATTCTAAGTTTCAATGGATTTGGGAATGCTAATGAGTATCTAAAGTAAGATGAGAAGGTGGAATATGTGTTTGATTATTATCAGTACGGGGATTATGAGAAAGTAAGAATTGCTACTGTTGAATTCTCCGAGCATACTGCCATGTGGTGGAAGAATTTTTAGGCCATGAGAAGGCGAAAGGGGTGTCAAGAGATTAACACTTAGCTCAAGATGACAAAAGTGCTCAGAAATAGATTAATGATAGAAACTTATCTCTAAGATACTTTCACTTGGCTTCAAGAGCTGAGATAAGGAGATCAAACTGTTGATGAGTATGTTCAAGACTTTCAAATGCTGATGATACGTTGCAAAGTGGAGGAACCACTAGCCTAAACAGTCTCAAGATTTCTTATTGAGTTGAGAGGAGACATTCGAGACATTATGGAGCTCCAATGATTTGACACAATGGATGAAGCTGTTAGGATTGCCTAGTGAGTAGAGAGGCAAAAGAGGAGCCGAGTAACGACCAGAATGCCAACTAGCCGACCTGGACAAGCAAGTCACCGGACTTTGCTAAGTACCAAGCTGAGAAGGAGGGTTGATGTAAGAGCCGAGTAGAAAGGCCGAACAGATGATGAAGTGCTGACCCAAACTTATGAGAAAGGGCAAGGGTCTAGTAAGAAGATGAGCAAGATCAAGTGCTTCAAGTATGAAAGGTTAGGACATATGGCTCCTCAGTACTTGAACTAATGGACGATAGTCATTAAGAGAGACATCCCGAATTTAGAAGTAAAGTGTACGGATAAGGAACTCAAGGAGGAAGAGGTTCTTGCTAAGAAAGAACTAATTAAGGAGGACGTGTTTCCCATGGACTTAGATCAGTTACTTATGGTTGTCCGACGCATGATGAGCGTAAAACCCTCACGAAAGGAAGATTAGAGAGAGAATTTGTTTTATACCACCTATAAGGTGAATGATCATATGTATGCCTTCATTGTAGATAGTGGAAGTTGCACCAATCTGGCATTAGCCAATCTTGTTTAAAAACTGAAGCTACTGACTGTTACACATCCTAGGTCGTACAAGTTGCACTGGTTGAGTAAGAAAGGAGCATTACATGTCACTCGGCAAATACTGCTGTCGATCACTATAGGGAATAACTCTAACTAGATCCTCTACGACGTGCTGCCTATGTACGCTTCTTATGTGTTGTTGGGTAGGCTATGATTGTTTAACAAGAGAGTTATACATGATGGCTACAGGAACACATATATGTTTGAGAAGGATAATTGGAAGATCATGCTGAATCCAATGCTACCGAGAGAAGTTCACAAGTTACAAACAAAACTCGCTCAAGGATTGAAGAAAGCTCTAGTGATGAGTAAAGCTAAGCTTTGAGAGGCCATTAATGCCAATGAGCCAACCCTCTTGTTGGTCAGGCGACTATTGGAAATGAAGGAGTAAGGTGAGTTACCTTAGGAGATCAAGGAGTTGTTAGATGAATATGCTAACTTGTTTCCAAAACAGTTACCTGAGGAGTTGCCCTCGACTCGAGGCATAGAGCACTACATTGACTTGGTACCCAGCGCTACACTGTCGAATAAGCCAGCTTGTTGGATGAATCCTAAGTAATCTTTTGAACTCCAACATCAAGTTAATGAGTTGCTGGAGAGAGGTTATGTAAGAGAAAGTCTTAGCCCTTGTGTTGTGCTTGTACTTCTACTGTTGAAGAAAGATGGAACCTGACAGATGTGTATTGATAGCCAAGCTGTAAACAAAATCACAATCAAATACAGATATTCAATCTCGAGGCTAAAAGACATGTTAGATGAACTGAGTAGAGCCACGATTTTTAGCAAGATTGATCTTAAGTTTGGCTACCATCAAATTCACATGAGTCCAAGAGACGAGTAGAAGATTACGTTCAAGACTCGACATAGACTTTATGAGTGAATGGTCATGCCCTTCAGCTTGTCGAATGCCATGAGCACTTTCATGAGACTTATGAACCATGTGTTGATACATCTCATAAGAAAGTGTATCATGATGTACTTTGACAACATCCTAGTATACAGTGCCGACATGTCAAGTCACTGTGAACATCTTAAAGCTACCCTAGATATCCTCCATACTGAGAGATTATTCAGCAATTTAAAGAAATGTTATTTTGGCCAGGAGGAAGTGGTATTCTTGGGCTATGTAGTTAGTAGAAGAGGCTTGCAAGTTGATGATGAAAAGATTCGAGCAATTGTCGAGTGGCCGACTCCTATTACTTGTGCCGACATAAGAAGCTTCCACGAACTGACTTCATTTTATAGACGGTTTATCAGGAATTTCAGCACCACCACAGTGCCACTTACCAAGCTAACAAAGAAGAATACCAACTTTTGAAGGAGAGAAAGGGAGGAGAGGAGCTTTGTTAACATTAAAGAAAGATTAACCTTCACCCTGCTGTTAGTACTATTCGACTTCAACAAAATTTTTGAGTTGGAATGCAACGCATAGGGCATTGGAAAAGGCGCTGTCTTGATGCAGGAAGGCTAGCCAATTGCCTTCTACAATGAGAAGCTCTGAGGACTGTAGTTGAACTACTTTGTGTATGATAAGGAACTTTTGGTATTGATCCAAGCGATGCAAGTATGGCAACATTATTTACTACCGAGAGAATTTGTCATATATACTAACCATGAATCGCTGAGGTGCCTCTGAAGCCAAACCATGTTGTCGAAGTAGCAGGCAAGATAGGTTGAATTCTTTGAGGGATTCAATTTTGTAATTAAGAACAAGTAGGAAAAAAGCAACGTAGTTGCAGATACTCTTTCGAGGAGACATGCGCTTTTATTAGAACTACAAACCAGGCTATTTGGGTATGCGAGTATCAAAGAACATACTCTGAGGATCTACACTTTGGACCAATAATTTCATGATGCATGGATGGGAGGACAATAGACAAGTATTATGTGGAGGATGGCTACTTGTTCTAAGGGGGAAAACTATACATACTGACTTGTTCCCTATGGGAATTATTAATCAGGAAAGCCTACAGCGAAGGACTCTCCAAATACTTTGGAGAGAGAAGGACTTGTGAACTATTGAATGGCCAATTCTTTTGGCCGAGAATGAGAAGAGATGTGCACCAAGTTGTCGAAAGTTGTACTGTGTGCAAAAAGGCCAAGTGCTGAGCCGAACAAGGGAAAGCAATGCCCCTACTTATTCTGATAAGTCCGTGGAATGAACTGAGCATAGACTTTGTTCTCAAACTACTTCAATCTGCCTGAGGCAAAGATTCTGTAATAGTTGTCATAGACCAGTTCAGTAAAATGGCACACTTCATGCCCTGTACCAAAACTAACAATGCTTCAGCTATTGCTTTTCTTTTCTTATAGGAGGTTGTACGGATACACAACATACCAAGAAGTGTAGTCTTTAACATAAACCCGAAGTTCTTAAGTCATTTTTGGAGATCCCTATGGCATTGACTGGGAACCAAATTACTCTTCAATACCCCATGTCACTCCCAAACTGACGGCTAAACGAAGGTAGTTAATCATACTTTGGGTTCATTGCTCCGAACTATAGTAGGCAAGAACTTGGTCGATTGGGACGTCTACCTGCCACTAATCGAGTTCGCTTATAACCAAACCGTACATGAAACCACTAAGTAGACTCCCTTCGAGGTGGTCTATAGATTCAATCCCGAGTTGCCCCTCGATTACGCCCCCATACCACCACCCATGTAAGAAGACCCTAATACCTCGGCTAGAGCATAATCTCTTCAGCACATCTATGATAAGGTCACTTAACACATCGACCAAATTGCCAAAAGAATGCAAGAAAAGACCAAAGGTAGGTCAACCAAGCAATTTCAGTCGGGAAACTAGGTATGGCTACACCTCAGCAAGGAACGGTTCCCAAATAAGAAGAAGAACAATTATTTACAAAAGCGAAAGAACCTTTCAGAATCCTCCAGAAAATTAGTGATAAGGCTTACTGGTAGGAATTGCCTAAAGACTATAGGGTTTCTGACACCTTTAACATTGCTGACCCCAATCCATATCACCCTAATGGAGAATTAAGTGAACACCATTTGAATTTGATCCCAAATTCAAAACAATCCAGTGGGAATGATAGGAATCAAGCTACCAGACCTCTAACCCGTAATTGAACCTAAGGACTAAAGGGGCTAGCACAAAGAATCCTTCTGTTCCAACCAACTCCTGCCAAGGCCGAGTACTTACTTGCCGAGTCACCTTTAATACCATACCGTATGACCACCTATTATTCTATGGTATGCTAAGTTAAAGATTACTCTCTAGTACCAAGCTAACCAATCACTTGGCATCATCCTTATCGAGAAGCTGAGAGAGAGAGAGAGTTTAGATTGACTAAGCCATCCCTACTTGGATAAGCCCATCTATCCATACTTTTTGTCCTCATCTCCTGACAACCTCACCAATGATTGTTAGGAATCCGTTGCACCAATGATTGTTTTTCTTGTTTAGTCATTTTTACCCTTTTTCATCTTGTACATTACTTCCTTAGGGAATATCCTTTTTGTCTTTTCCTTTTTAAACAAGTTGCCTTAACTTATGGGTATAAATACCGTTGTACTTGTAGCTATAAAGGATCAAATTATCTTCGATACACTTTGAGTACTTTCTTCATTGCATAAACACTATCTGTTTACTCTCGGCATCACTCTTATCCTTTCACTTAAGCAAAGTTAGGTGGCAAGTAATCTCATTGAACCAATTCGTATGTCATATTGAATTGTGCCGTGAGTCCTTAGAAGTTCCATTGGTGCGTCATATCCTTTGGAACTATTCGTGGGTTTTTGCTTACTATTTCATTCGTCATTCTCGTTCTTTTCGCACTTTCTCCATTACCCCCCTTTCAAGCTTCTATAAGCTCGGATCCATCCAACGATCGGCCTTATTTGTTCTTGGTCATGGTTCGCATCACTCACCAACTGAACCAGATCTTGAAATCAAGACCTACATGGACTAAGTGTGAGCCCATGTATAAGTAATTTTTGAAGAGCGAGACATGTAGGAAGATCTCTTTCGAGAATCAAAACAACGTTTCTAAGCCTTGGAACATCAATTGAGGATGACCTAAAAGAGGCTTAAAGAACTTAAAGAAATGGAAGAGCCTAGCTCAGGAAAGATGAAGGAAGCACTAGTAGGGTCCAATAAGCAGAAAAGGGAAATGCCTGCCAAGGGCCAAAAGAACACTTAAAGATAGGAATACTCCTTTTAGGAAACAAATGTATTTCAAATAATGTAAAAGGGAACTCCAAAAGCCACAAAAATAATAAAATTGCCATCTTGCTAGTTATTAGTCAATTATGTCTCTCTGCATCCGTATGCCATGCATTTCTTAGTTTCTCATTTGTCTCTTTTAAAAATATTTATGTGCTAACTTATTAAAAAGTGATCTTAACTAGGTCGCCAAGATAGCTCCCAAACGTCAAACCCTCTAGAGAAGCCCTATCAAAACTCGTTCTCAAATCAAAATGGCTAACCAAGGAGACGATAACAACCAACACCAACAATGGCAATGTCAACCTAGAGGTTATTAATCTTACTAAGCTGAGGTTCCAATCTTTGGAGCAAACAGTAGGGAAGATTACAAACCAACTAAGCTTTTTCGTTGACATCATCACCTTGTTTAGGTCCATGGCTCCATCAAACGAAGAAAGTTCTAAAACCCAATATGGAAAAATATTGAAGCCCTACCCCTCGAAGCGGAAGAAGCCTACCCCAAGGTCAATCAGGCCTTCAAATCTTTTGAAACAAAAGGAGTCTTTCTAAAGGTCAACCGAACTTTCGAGCTAAATACTTACTCATTCTTAATTAATCCAAAGCTTAAAGCTGATCAAAACAAACTGAAAGAGCTTGAAAAGAAACTAACTCAACAAATTACTGAAAAAATGAAAATACTTGAGGGGTATGATGGATTCGAGTAGGTTGGTATAATAAACTTCTCTGCCTATGATTATGGAAGCTTCCCAAAAAAGTTCAAAGTACCTGACTTCAAAAAATACAATGGGACTAGATGCCCTAAGCTAAACATCAGGCTGTATGTACACAAGATGGGCAAGTATGTGCAATATGACCGGCTCATGGTCTAGACCTTTTAAGATGGCCTAACTAGCCCTACTTTGACTTAGTATGCCCAATTAGATCTGAATCAAGTGAACATATGGGAAAAGCTGGCCAGAGCATTCTATGAGTAATATAGATTCAACGTTGAAGTAGCGCCAACCATAATGGATTTGGTTGCCCTAAGGAAGAGGTACAATGAATCTTTCAAAGAGTATGCCCAAAGGTAGAGGTCCCTAGCTACAAGGGTATCCACCTTCATGACTGAGAAAGAGCTAACTGCAACTTTTATCAACACTCTTAAGAGACCCTACTTCGCTCACCTGATCGAAGAAGCCTCTTCTAACTTTATAGAAGTAGTGGTAGCAAGGTATCGGATTGAAAGTGCCGTCTCCTTCGACAAGCTACAAGAGACATCAAACGGAAGACCACCTTTTGTTAAACCCATCACCAGAAAGCCTAGGAGAGCTACTGTTAGCATGGTCAATTCGAATGCCAAGCCTATCACTCGGGTCTCTTTTAGGGCAAATCTCCACTAGCTTAACAACAGTACAGAAGCTAACCATAGGTTAGCAAGGCCCCAAGGTAGTTCACTAAAATACCCATTCCACTCAATTAGGTGCTTGAAAAACTAAGAAGAGATAATCTACTCCATTCTGATGCTCCTAATAAAAGGTATAAGCCAACATTTTTTTATCCCAATGTAAGATGTCTGTATCATCTAAGGCAAGTGAGCCATTCAACCAACTCGTGGTGGAGGTTAAAAATCAAAATTTGAGACTTAATTGATGAAGGCATAGTACAACTAGATTTTGTAGAGGCTTTTGCTCCAAATGTCAACAACAACCCCTTGCCTAACCGTAGGCCCATCATCAATATGATATTTAACGACTTAGAGCCTGCCATCAACATGATCAGTTCCAACCAAGAGCCTAGGGTTTATAAATTCTATAAACAAGAAGAGAAGCAAATTCCACAAACCAAAACGGTACACCTTCCATGTGCCTGTGGCCCCCAAAAATTATAAAATTGCCCCTCTCAACTATCGGGGAATAAATTAGGGGTAGTTAAGCTCACTTATAGGAAGGATTACCCGCTCTGGTAGAATTTATGATCTAAGGGAAGGTTTGAAAAAGAAGGCTATGTTGGAAAGGCCAAACAATAAGCCAGCTAAGCATGAAAAAGGATTGTCTACCTTCACCAAGATAATCAAGTTTAGTGAGTATAAACTAATGGATTATCTCACTAAGACTCTAGCACAAATATTCATCATGAGTTTATTGATGGCATCGAAACTACATCATGAAGCTTTGTTCAAACGTCGAGGGAAGTCAAAGTCCCTCATGAAATATCTACTGAAAGGGTTGGGCCTATCACTAACTCTTTCTTCACTATGGATTAGATTTCTTTCTCTACCAAGGAATTAGGCAAAGAAGGTATCTAGTACACTAAGCCTCTAATCATAATGGTGAAGGTAAATAACATCATCACAACGAGAGTCCTCATCGATAACAAGTCATCCTTAAATGTCTACCCTTTATCTACCTTAGATCAATTAGGCATTGATATGCCTACTATCAAGCTAAGTTCAACAATAGTGAGAGCTTTTGATGGATCTAAGCGAGAAATAATAGGGGAGATCAACTTACCAATTGATATCAGCCTACAAACGTTCAATATCCAATTCTAAGTTTTGGACATTCTAAGGACCTTAAATCTATTATTGAGAAGGCCTTAGATACATTCAACAGGGGTTATACCCTTAAGTCTTCACCAAAAGGTTAAGATCATCTCTAATGGCCAAGTCATCACAATTCTAGGTGACCAGGAATATGAAATTTACAAAGAAATAGCCATACCCTATATTGGCACTAAGGAGCAAGAAGACTTTAGGCTCTAAATGTTCGAAGAGGTGTGCATAATCACTAACTAAGAGAAAGATGAGAGGCTAAAATTCAAAGAGGGGCAATTTTGAACCTATGGCTAGGATACATTCTAACCTCGATGGAGGAGTTGCAAAGAATACAAGCTAGGGGGAGAAAAGGTGACAGGTTGTATCATGCCCCGATGACCTTCCTACCATTGTTAGAAACTTTCCCTTGGGCCGAAGTCTAGAATTCAAAGCCTATTAAAGAGGACACCTCTAGCAAAAATAAAGTAGCTGGCCCATCCAATAAGTCCCAACACTTGAATAATTGGTTCTCCATCCCTATGAATAGCAATAAGTCTTCCTTAGGGTAAAGGATGAATCATGGTCCAACATTTTATAGAGTTTTGTAATAAATTACCTTTGTTTTACAAAAAATTGTACTCAAAAGAAGCTTCCTCTAAATAAGAATCAATCCATTTTCTCTTTACTTCTTCCTTACTTACACTCTTTCTTTTACATACTTTTCTTTCCCAGATCTAATGCTCTAAGTAAAGGCCGCGGATACCTCGCATAGATAGGTGGTGAAAATATTGATATTACCTCCGGCCCTATTGGTTTAGTCGTCGGGAGTGATGTCAATGACCATAATGATGTGCAAGAAAGCTGGCAAAAATATAAAATGAGTAAAATTTCCATTGACAAGCCAATTGAGACGATTAATGTTAGGATTGATGGCAATGCCAAAACATTGAAAATTGGAGGGAATCTGAAAGAAGAACAAAAGGTTGAAATGATCTCACTACTATCTGAATACTAAGATGTGTTTGCATGGTCTTATGAAGATATGCCCGAATTGGATCCATCAATCATAGTCCCTCACTTACCCACTCAAGAGGATATCAAACCTAAGAAATAGAAGTTAAGAAGGTTCCAACCGGATATCCTATTGAAGATCAAGGAAGAAGTTAGAAAATAACTAAACATCAGTTTCATTATGGTATCTAATTATCCCGAGTAGGTAGCCAACATAGTACCAATTATGAAGAAGAATGGAAAAGTCAGAGTGTGCATGAATTTTCGAAACCTTAATCAAGCAACCCCTAAAGATAATTTCCCCTTCCCTCGTATTGATGTATTAGTCGACAATACAGTCGGAAACCATCTTTTCTCTTTCATGGATGGATTCTCCAGATATAATCAAATTCAAATGTCAAAAGAAGATAAAGCTAAGATAACATTTATTACAACTTGGGGCACATTTTCCTACAAAGTAATGCCTTTCAGACTCAAAAATACCAAGGTAACTTATCAAAGGGCCATGGTAGCAATCTTTCATGACATGATGCACAAAGAAGTTGAAGTATATGTTAATGATATGATTGCAAAGTCTGAAGAAGGAGAAAATCATGTGGATAATCTGAGGAAATTATTTAATAAGTTAAGAAAATTCTAGTTAAAGCTTAACCCAGAGAAGTGTACCTTCGGAGTGACTTCAGGGAAATTGTTGGGCTTTATAATCAACCAAAGGGGCATCAAAGTGGACCTTAATAAAGTCAAAGAGATAGTTAACTTGTCCCCGCCATGTACAGTCAAAGAAATCAGAGGTTTGTTAGGCCACTTAAATTTTATAGCTTGGTTCATATCTCAACTTACGAACAAGTGTTGTCCTTTGTTTAAGAGGTTGAAAAAGAACACCATGATCAATTACGATGAAGAGTGCAAGAAGGTCTTTAGAACGATTAAGGAATACCTCATGAACCCTCTAATTTTGGTAACTCCAAAACTTGAGAGGCCTTTATTTCTATACTTAACAATATTACTAGAATCCATAAGGTGCATGCTCAGCTAGAAACCTGAAGAAGGAAAAGATTAGGCTGTATACTACTTGAGTAAGAAATTCACTAAAGAGGAACAAAAATATTCAGAAATTGAAAGGACTTGCTATGCTTTGGTCTGGATAATGGATCGGCTCAAACAATACACATTCTACTACCAGGTTGAATTGCTGACTCAACATGATTCCCTAAAGTATTTGGCAGATAAACTAGCCCTGATTAGTAGAATCTCAAAGTGGAAAATATTACTATCAGAGTTCGACATTATGTATATGAACCAGAATTCAGTCAAAGGGTAAGCTCTAGCAAATCAGTTAGTATAAAATCCCTTCGATAGTACCCCCTAAGAGGTACAAGTCAATTTCCCTAATGAAGTTATCTTAGCAGTTGAGGGATGCTTTGATAAAGGAGAAGATGACAAGACACCAAAATGGAAGATGTTCTTCAATGGGGCAGCCAATGTGTCTAGGTGTGGAATTAAGGCAATACTAATATCCCCTAAAGGTACTTAATACCCTGTAGCTATAAGGTTTGTTTTCCCATACACTAATAATATCACTGAGCATGAAGCATGCATCATGAGACTCAAAATGGCTCTACATAGATAATCAAGAATTAGAAGTGTATGGGGACTCTTCACTCATTATTGGCCAAGCTCGAGGAGAGTACAAGACTAAAGATTCTAAATTGGTACCTTATTATGAACATTTGACTGAATTGATGGGGAAATTCAAAGAAATCACTTTCAATCACATGTCGAGAACTCAAAATCAATTTGTTAATACCTTAGCTACTCTAACATCTATGATCTAAATATCTAGTAAAGTCGAGATTCAGCCCCTTACTCTTGAAATTGAAGACAAGCTTGCCTTTTGTCTAACAATTGAGGGAACGAATGACCAAAAGCCATGATACCACAATGTTAAGGTATTCCTTTAACAAGGTACGTACCCCGAAGAGGTCAAGAAAAAGGATAGAAGGGTGATTAGGAGATTGGCCATTCAATACTTAATAAGCAGTCCACTTTATATCAACGCTCTTTTGATGATACATTTTTAAGGTATATGGACGAGGAGGAGGCTAAGATGTTAATGAAAGAAGTACACGAAGGAGTATGTGGCCCTCATATGAACAGTTACATGCTAGCTAAGAAAATGATGAAGCTAGGGTATTATTGGTCAATAATGGAAAGTGATTGCATCAAACACATCAGGCATTGTCACCTATGCTAAGTTTAAAAAATGAGATAAATGTCCTGCCTCAAGAACTACATACACTCTTAGTACCGTAGCCTTTTTCAATGTGGGGCATAGATATCATTAGCCCGATTACTCCAAAAGCATCTAATGGGCATCGCTTCATACTAGTCGCCATCAACTACTTTAGCAAATGGGTTAAAGCCTCATCTCACTCAAGTGTTACTAAAGGGGTCAAGGTTAAGTTCATCAAGAGGGACATTTTGGCCTGATACGAGACTCCAGAGACAATCATCA
Organism: Lumnitzera littorea; assembly: GCA_024138015.1. Classification (NCBI taxonomy): domain Eukaryota; kingdom Viridiplantae; phylum Streptophyta; class Magnoliopsida; order Myrtales; family Combretaceae; genus Lumnitzera; species Lumnitzera littorea. The sequence continues at coordinate 31,410,677 of JAMXBB010000012.1, forward strand.
CTGACAATGGCACCAATCTCAACAATAAGCTTATGTTAGAATTATGCTGATAGTTTAAGATCATTCACAAAAACTCTACTCCTTATCGACCCCAAATGAATTGAGCCATTGAAGCAACCAACAAAAACCTCAAAAGAATCATTGAAAAAAGGGCTATTACATATAAGGACTAGGATGAGATGTTGCCATTTGTGCTCATGGCCTATTGAACTTCCATTAGAATGTCGATTGGGGCAAGACCTTACCCTTTGGTATATGGCATGGAAGCAGTGTAACCAATAGAGGTCAAGATCCTATCGTTCAAGGTACTATTACAAATTCAATTGAATGAAGCCAATTGGGTAAAGAAATGCATCGAACAGTTGAATTTGATTGACGAGAAGAGATCAATAGCCCTGTGTCATAATTAGTGTTATCAATAAAAAATGACTTGGGCTTTCAACAAAAGGGTACGACCTTGGAACTTTGATGAGGGTGATTTGGTGTTAAGAAAGGTTCTCTCTAATACACAAGACTTTAGACGGAAATTTGCTCTCAATTACGGAGGCCTTTAAGTCGTGAAATGAGTATTACTAAGAGAGGTTTTGATTTTGTCCCGAATGGATGGTCCAGATTTGAGAGACCTTGTAAAATGACAATGCTGTAAAATTGTACTACCCATGAGAAGTCAATGGAAATTTTTATTCGAAACACGACAATGCCAATCATTTTAAATGTCAATGTTGTCTAATTTTCATTACCTGCAAGCAAAGCTGGTATCCATGGCCATTGTCGACATTAAAATAATCACCCTCTTCATTAAAAAGGTCCGACTCCCTTACTTCATTTAATTGAACCCATATACTGAAAACATGAGAGAAGTTGAGAAGTGAGATCTAGGATATTGGTAATTGAAAAAACTCTTTAAAATACTTTATTACTCTATTTTTTTGGGAAATGCAAAATCCAAGTGAGCAATCACCCCACAACAAATATTTATTAGTTAAGAATGAGGGCTTCGATTCATAGAAGTTCCAAAAAAGATTAAAACAATAGGTGGCATTCTACATCAAATTAATCTCTATGATTTCTCTAAAAGAGCTTATGAGGTCTTAAATATTTTGCATCAAGATCATTCGAGTTCACAACAAAGGATCAAATCATGAGCTAGTCAATTTTGATGGGGCTTTTCTAGAAAGGTTTGACAGTTTAGGTGCTATCAACAAAGACCAAGTAAGTACTTCCACATAATGTTAACACACCGATTTTTGAACATTGCACTTACATTTAGACTATGACCAATTTTTACTCCCAATAGTCTTTTCTGAGCCAACCTATAAGGCATTCACCTTTTTTATTTAGTGCTTAGCTAGCCTTTGAAGGCACGATCTTAACTCAATCTCTTTTCCAAGTTCTTTTAGCCAGCCCATAAGGCATTTCTGTTCACCAAATTCTTTCAAGCAAGCCCATAAGGCCCTTCTATTCATCAAGTTTCTCTTAGCGAGCCCATAAAGCACATCTCATCATCAGTCCCTTTCGGCAAGCCCATAAGGTACTTCATTAAGTCTAGATTAGGGTTGCTAGTCCTTGAAAGACGTTCCTGCCTAGTAAGGCACAACCAGGTTATTTAGATCGATCCTAAATTAGGGTTGCTAGTCCCTAAAATATGCTTCCACTTAGGTTAGCGAGCTTAGTGAGGTACGATCAGGTCCTTTAGATCGATCCCAAATTAGGGTTGCTAGTCCTTAAGAGATGCTCCCACCTAGGTTAGTAAACCTAATGACGCACGACTAGGTAAATTAGATCGATCCCAGCTTAGGGTTGCTAGTCCTTAAAAGATGCTCCCGCCTAGGTTAACGAGCTTAGTAAGGCACGATCAGGTTATTTAGATCGATCCTAACTTAAGGTTGCTAGTCGCTAAAAGATGCTCCCACCTCAGTTAGTGAGCTCAGTGAGGCACAATCAAGCCTTTTAGATGGATCATAGATTACAGTTACTACTCCTTGAAAGACGCTCTCACTTAGGTTAGTGAGCTTAGTGAAGCATGACTAAGTCCTTTAGATCAATCCTAACTTAGGGTTATTAGACCCCAAGAGATGCTCCTACTTAGGTTAGTGAGCTTAGTGAGACATGATTAGGTCCTTTAGAACAATCCTAACTTAGGGTTGCTAATCCTCGAGAGACGCTCTTACCTAGGTTAGCGAGCCTAATGAGGCATGACTAAGTCCTTTAGATCAATCCCAGCTTAGGGTTACTACTCTCAGAGAAATGCTTTCACCTAGGTTAGTGAGCCTAATGAGGCATGACCAGGTTATTTAGGTCAATCCCAGCTTAAGGTTGCAAGTCCTTAAGAAATGCTCCCGGTTAAGTTAATGAGACTAGTGAGGCATAACCAGCTTAGGGTTGCTAATCCCCGAGAGATGCTCGCACCTAGGTTCATAAGCCTAGTGAGGTATAACCAAGTCCTTTAGATCAATCCCAGATTAGGGTTACTGGTTCCTAAGAGATGCTCCTACCTAAGATATTGAGCCTAGTGAGACACAACCAGGTTATTTAGATCAATCCCGGCTTAAGGTTGCTAGTCCTTAAAAGATGCTCCTGCCTAGGTTTATGAGCTTAGTGAGGTACGATCGGACCTTTTAGATCAATCATAGATTAGGGTTGCTAGTCCTCGAAAGATGCTCTTGCCTAAGTTAGCGAGGCTAGTGAGGTAAGACCAAGTCCTTTAAATCAATCCTAGCTTAGGATTGCTAATCCCTAAGAGATGCTCCCGCCTAGGTTAGTGAGCTTAGTGAAGCACAACTAGGTCATTTAAATCGATCTAAACTTAGGATTGCTAGTCCTTAAGAGATGCTCCCACCTAGGTTAATGAGCTTAGTGTGGTACAACCAGGTCCTTTAGATCGATCCCATCTTAGGGTTGTTAGTCCTCGAGTGATGCTCCAACTTAGGTTCGTAAGCCTAGTGAGGTATGACTAGGTTATTTAGGTCGATCCCAGCTCAAGGTTGCTAGTCTTCGAGAAATGCTGTCACCTAAGTTAGTAAGCCTAGTGAGGCACAACTAGCTTAAGGTTGCTAGTCCTCAAGAGACACTCCCGCCTAGGTTCGTGAACCTAATGAGGCACGATTGGGTCCTTTAGATCGATCCCCGATTAGGGTTGTTAGTCCTTAAGAGATGCTCCCGCTTAGGTTAGTGAGCTTAGTGATGCACAACCAAGTCATTTAGATCGATCTCAGTTTAGGGTTGCTAGTCCCTAAAAGATGCTCCCACTTAAGTTAGTAAGCTTAGTGAGGTATGAACGGGCCTTTTAGATCAATCATAAATTATGGTTGCTAATCCTCAAAAGATGTTCCTACCTATGTTAGTGAGCCTAGTAAGGCACAACCAGGTCCCTTAGATCGATCCCAGCTTAGGGTTACTAGTCCCCCAGAGAGGGTCCTGCTTAAGTTAGTGAGCTTAGTGAGGTACAACTAGGTCCTTTCGATCAATCCCAGCTTAAGGTTATTAGTCCTTAAGAGACACTCCCTCCTAAGTTAGTGAGCCTAGTGAAGCATAACCAGGCCCTTTAGATCGATTTTTAACTTAGGGTTGCTTGTCTTAAAGAGATGCTCCTGCCTAGATTAGTAAGCCTAGTGAGGCATGACTAGGTTATTTAGGTCGATCCCAACTTAAAGTTGCTAATCCTCGAGAAACGCTCCCGCCTAAGTTAGTAAGCTTAGTGAGGCACAACCATCTTAGGATTACTAGTCCTTAAGAGATGCTCCCACCTAGGTTAGTAAACTTAATGCAATACAACCAGGTCCTTTAGATCGATCTCAACTTAAGATTGTTAGTTGCCAAAAGATGCCCCTGCCTAGGTAAGTGAGCCTAAAGAGGCACGATCAGGTTTCATTTCTTCACCAAATCGCTAGTAGATTAAGTTTAAGATAGGTAGTTAGTCGTTATAAAGTCATCCCTACGGCAAAAATAGTGTCTCTTTATCTTTGTAGCAAAATTTTCTTCAAACTTTGCCATAAAGAGGGGCAACTATAAATACCCAATTTTTGCCCTCTTTATTTTATTTTTATTTTATTTTCTCAAGGGGTCCTAAATTAGGAAAAATACAAAAAATAGAAAATTAAAGAAAACCCAAAAAATAAGAGATTTAGTAAAAAATACAAAATTAAGAAATCTCAGAAATTCTAGAAAGGTAGAAAAATAAACAAAAGAAAAAGCACAAAAAATTAGAAATTTAGAAAAAATACAAAAAATGGAACAATATAGAAAAATTAAAGAAAGCACAAAAGATAGAAAATTTTGAAAAAATAGAAGATTTAAGTAATTTAGAAAATAATAAAATTTTTAAGGTAGTTTAAATAGGATAGAATTTTAATTTAAATAAAGTTAAATAAAAGGTCATTGATCTTAGGCTTAAGCATAGATTTCTAACTCATGATCAAGTCCATATATGCAATTAAATTACACATATGGATAAGTGATAACTCTAATTTTAAACATATTTTATATGGTGATTTTATAGCATTTCCCGTACATTTTTTGTTTTATTTAAAGAAATTGATACTTAATTGAGTAAAATGTTGATTTCGGGGTTTAAACGCGTTCTAGGCTCGAAAATGAAGAAAAGGAATCAAGTTTCACTCAATTCCGAATTCAAACGAAGAAGTTATGAAGTTTTGAAGTTGTGCAGAAATTTTGCCTTTGTGCAGAAAGTTACACGGCCTGGGGAGACGGCCATGTTCCAGGCCGTGTCTGGTGACGAAAATAAAATCCGTGAAATACACATATATAAGGGGATCTTAGGGTTCAAAAGAAAGAGAGACATTACAGAAACAAAGAGAGACAAGAGAAGAGAAGAGACTTGAGGCGAACATCGATCAAGAAGCGATAACGACATCGATTTCAAGATTAGAGATTGTTCATCAAATCAAGAGGGGTTTTCATGCTTTATTTTATGTTTTTGATGGAACTCGTTTTTAGATTCATTATGATAGCTTAGAATTCAAGTATTTAGGATTATGGAACCTAGGGTTTCATGTGATTCTTGGATTGAATTATAATTTCAAGAAAGTTTCTATCTCTTCTTGATTCAATTATGTCGTTAATTATTGATTGATAATTCTAGAGTATCAATATATGATATTATGCATGTTGATTGAGAAATTGCATGTGTAATTAGATCTTAACATAATTGAAGAGAATTACATGTATACTTAGAGATAAGATACATGATTCTTTCGGAAAAGTTGATTGTTTGTGTGGGAATTCATTAAACATTAATGCAATTCTAAGTTATATTACTAAGTGAAGAGATTCCGGTAAATAATTTAGGATTAGGGTTAATATGCTTGAGAAAGATATTAGCTTTAATTGTGAATCCCTCCAGTCAAGAATTATAGAAACTGAATTGAATACATTTTAAAAAGGTTACATGTTAAACACTAGGGGAAATAATTCCTAAATACATCATTGCATACTTGAAGTCGTTCATAGTTTTATTGCTTTCTAATTTGCGTAATTAAGTCTCATAAGTAGTTTAGTTGTTAATTTCAGTATTTTTAATTCATTCAACTCATCATAATTTTCCGGTTAGATAATAAAGCTAAAGCTAAAGCTAATATTAGTACTCAAAATCTCTGAGGAATCGACTCGGACTCATATCCGACTATATTAAAATTGATAGGTGCGCTTGCCTCGTATCAATAAGGTATAGGCCAATAGCCTAATGAATAAGTATATGAATTGGGCATTAGATTTAGGCATGAGGTCAGGGGTTCGAATCTCAACGAGGGCATACAAAGTTTTTTTATTTTTTTAGATAATCAGGAATTACCATGTATCAGGATCTCATTACGCCATGTGTCCTAACATGTAGCAACATTAGATTGGACATGTGCTAATGAGGCACCACATAGCAAGTACGTGGCATGCCACGTTAGCTTCTACATGTTACGTAATGATACTTGGCAGTGTTTGGTTGGTCAGCACAATTGATGTAGCGCCACGTCAACATTTTCTCTACTCTTTCTCGCATTTTCCTTGTTTTTCCCCAAGATTTCCCGCTTTGAATACAACTGGTCAACCCTCTTTTTCATCATTTTCGACCCCTTTCGAGTTGTAATTTCGCCAAAGCAATGGTAAAATTGCAAATTAGGCATAGCCTAGTTTCTATTTTGCTCAAAATCCTATCTACATTCACAATTATATGCATTTGGAATTGGATTAAAAAAGTAAGAAGATGTTTTCTCGGGTTAAAGCTTATTAATGTCATTCAATTCAATTTTTAGGTCTTGCCATGTTTGATTGATGTTGAATTAGTATAAAAGGACACACAACGATTCACAAGTGAAGACACGAACAGCCAAAACAACTAACAATCCTCTCTCTCTTCCTCGAGCTCTCTTACCCATCGAACCTACTCTCTCTAAACCACCTTCATTCAAGCTCACCAACACGATTGAACTACCATCATGTGAGCTTCCCAGTCCAACCACTCTCATCCCCGGCCATAGCCCTTAACAACACCACAAACATGCCGTCGCTAAACCCTAACCCACGGTAGATCCTCCCTATAACCACTACTTATGATGACCACCAGGCTAAACCAACCCCACTATGACACTCCTCGACCCCCTTAACCCTAAAACCAATCACCTACTCACACCCAGCAACCCACATACAGCTAAGCTACCACTAGCCTCATCGACACTTCATTCAACCACCTCTAACCAACCATTATAGACCATGATGTTGGCTTTAACACCCCCAACACAACGCCATGCCCCCCCCTCCACCCCCAAGTCCAATCCTAAACTCACAAAATTACCATCACCACTTCAAAAAGGCTACTAAATTGAGCCGAAGACACCTCCTTACTATTGCCATTGGAGAGCTTAGAGACGATCCAACCCAAACCTAGCCAAGCCAAACTAAAGTTGGCTCCAAGTCCAACCCATGTACCCATTGCATCCGAAGTTTTTCTTTCTTTATTTATTTCTTTTTATTTTTTAGTTATTGTTGTTGTTGTTTGGTTTTTTTTTTTTCCTTTATAATTGTACATGTAAATAAAAATAAAAGAAAGAAGAAGAAAAGGAAAAAAAAAGAGAGGAAAAAAGGAGAAAGAAAATAAAAAGAAAGAAAAAGTAGTTTATTTATTTATTTTATTTTTAGTTTAATAGATAAAATAGAAAAAATATAGAATAAAAATAAGATAATATAAAAAAAGTAAAAAAATATAATAAAAATAAAAAAAAAGTAAATAAAGAGATGAATAATTTTTTTTAACACTTAGAAAATTCAAGTTTTCAAAAATAAAAATAATAATAAATAAAGAAATGAACCCTTTTACAAATTAGGACTATTTTAGATTTTTTTTTCAAAAATAAAACCTCGATTAGGACTTCTTTAGAAAAATTTCCTTAAATAAATAAAACTAGATAAAAACATAAACCCAAGTTTGTTTTTACAAAAATTAAAATCAAATCTACCACTAAAGTTTTATAAAAATAACTACATACATGTGATCTTGAATAGCAGATACAAAGGCACCTACGGGGTGACGGTAAAAATAAAAATAAAAAAAAAAACTAATTTTCCCTTTTTAATTTAGATTGTTTGAACTATCCCATTTAGGTAAATAATCGAGTTCTGTCTTTTAAAATCATAAGGTGATTTTTAAGTTTAAATTTTAAATTTAAAATGTTAATGGTACTCATAAGGGTTTAAAATTCTTAACTCCTGAATCTAGATCTCTTATCTTAAGACCGTTTTTCAAAATCGGTTTTTATCGAAAAACTAGTAGCTAAGTTATATATCTAATCCACCCAATTGGTTATAACTTAATTCTTTTTCTTGAATCCGATCAAGTGGCCACTCCAAAATGATTTCAAAATATAAAAGAATTAGTTTTATTTAAACTTTAATCAAGGGTCAGTATTAAATGAGTAAAGGTTTAATACTGATCGGTTTAAAGAAGACTTGATTTTAAAAGAACTGGAAGGTGAAAAAACCAAGCTCGACAGCCATTCAAGATCTTAAAGAAAGTTAACTATAATGCCTACCAGATTGAATTACTTGATAACTATAGTGTTCTTTCTACTTTCAATGTATCCAACTTGGATCCCTACCAACCAATTGAAGACCCAACATATAAACCCCGCAAATTTAGCATTTTAAATAACGAATCAATTTAAATGTTATAGATAATTACCCTAACTTGACGGAGTTGATAAATTTAAAACTAATTAAAATTTTAAACTCGAACATGATACAAATGATAAAAATCCTAAAATTTTGCTCAAAACCTAAATCACGTACAAAAAACCCTAAATCCAAAGTATACGCAAATATTCAAAATCGAACTCAAACTTGACAAAAACCTTAAAACTATTACTTTAAACTTATAAAATGAATAAATATAACTTAATAATTATATAACTATAGTTAATTTCAATTATCGACTAAATTATGTAATTACATATAAACCCTAATGAAAACGTTGAAATAACTCATAAATATTGTAAATGTAATGAGTACCAATTAAATTAATAAATTTTCATAAAATCCCAAAATTAATTTATAAATATTAATTTTATGATTTTTATGTTTGGAAAAAAATTACATATATTTATTTTCTTCCCTTTTTCTTTTCTTTTTCCTTATTCCTAATTTTTCCTCTTGCTCCACCTGTTCCTTCCAGCAACCCATGTTTTATTTTTATTCCTCTAGGTGTTGCATTTACAAAGAAAAATCAAAGCTAATGATGATGGTGTCTTGTCTTGATTAATGTATGGATTTGGGTTATTTGTTCTTATAATTGCTTTTGTTCTTTTCTTGTTTTCACCTGCCTTAGTCTACATGCCTAGGAGTCTTGGAAACATTCAAAATCAAAAACAAAAAGAGAAAAAGAAACAAAGCAAAACATAGCACACAACCAAAAGAAAAAGGGGGGGATGGGGATTAACCAAAGCAATTACTAAGAAGAAGAAGAAAAAATTAAGAAGAGTTAAATCAAATAATTAACTAAAGAATTGAGGTAAGTTATTTAATTATTTTTGTATATATGTATATATACTTTATAACATGTACATGTATATTTAGTGGTTTTTTTTACATGTATTTATGTGTAAATATATGTGTATATTATATATAGTATGTAGATGTATGTGTACATAGCATATATATACTATGTATTTCCTTATGTATATATGTGTACATGTGATTATGTATATACGTGTATATGTAAATAGTATTTTCTTGAATATAATATAAATGGGTGTATAGATTTGTATGTACATAGTATTTATTTTAGTATATGATATATACATGTAAACATATGTATATGATATATGTACAAGTAGTATGTATTTTTTCATTTATATACATAAGTATGTTATTTCTTTATGTATATATATATAAGTGGGCATAAGTATATATATGTGTATATATACATAGTATTTTATATTATATGATATATATGTGTACATGTATAATAATAGGTATGTGTATGTATAATTATGCTTAGTATTTTCATTGTGTAAAAAATTTTCTATATATATATATGTATAAGGGCTAGACGTGATGTTAGGTATGTATATGTATGTATATTATTAATTGTATTTTGTATATATATATATATATAATATAACTATATATGTACATATGTATATATAAAGTATAAATACATATATATTATACTCATACATATAGTATATAGTATATAATTAAGGTTAAAATAATTTAATACTTAAAGTATAATATACATATAAATATATGCATATCAATAGTATAGTACATGTAGAAAATACGAGTATATTTAAATAGTACATATAAATATACTATAATAGTAATTTAATAAATAAAGTAATTTAGTAATTATATATAAATATTTAAGTGTATCGTAATTTAGGAGAAATTAGAATAAATATTTAATTTATAAAATTTAATAAAATATAGTAATAAGTATTAATATATAAATATACCATAAAATACAAAGGAATAGGAAAATAATAAAAAATATGGAAAATTCATAAGTATGACTCGTGGCACTTCCATATGCTGTTACGTCACTGCTTAAGAATAAATTAAGTAATTTTCGTAATTACTAATAACAAATAAATAAATAATTAATTAGAAAAATAATAAAGTAGAAAAAAATTGAATTAATAAATCTTAAATCTCAAAAATAAGTAATTATTGTGAAATAGGCACAAAATAAGAAAATTATAAAAATATACAATACAAATAATTATTAAACCATAATTATACTAAGAAAAGCTTAAATTAATATTTTATAGCTATTTTAAGTCAAAATGATGAACTTTGTAATATTTTTATATCACAGTTAAAACTATGAGTTATAACATCCAAAACGGACCTTGCTACGAGAAAGTTCGTTTGAAAACAATCAAAATGGACTATAAGTTCATAAAAATCAAAGTTAAGCTAAAAAAGTTATACGCAATTGAAAATTTAAGATAAATTGAGAAAAGTAAGTAACATATTTAAGTAAAACTATGTTTACACTATACTTAGGTTATAATGGGAACTAAACAAATAATAATAAATATTGAGTTAACTAAGAGAACTTAGTTTTTCAAAATATTTATAAGCTTTCTTATCTTTTAGGTATTTAATTATTGAGTTTTGAAATTCTCAAAGGTCGGGAAAGTGAGCATTAACCCAGGTGAGGGAATTCTTATAATCTACTATTTACTTGTTGTTTGTTATTTATGTACTGCTTGTTGGTTGATACCGATTGTTTGATTGAATGATTGATTACTTTGTGTATTATCATTCGTGTGCTTACTTTCTTAAACCGATAAATATAACTATTCAATTAAAATAACTAATTATATTTGTCACATGTCTATGATCCAATTGGTATATGGATGGAGAGTGCTAGCTTTGTAGATTTTTGAGAAAAGTAATTTTTTGAAATCGTTTTTCTTCCAATCTTAAATATATTAGATATGATTTCTGTGAGAGCTTATAGTGCCCGTGAATGATATTTCTATTGTTAAGGCAAAACTAACATAGTATCTCTAATTGATTACGAGAGGACTCGCATATTTATACCCATAAGGCCTTGGATATTTGTTGATAACGAGATGGACTCATTTTGTATGCTCAAGGGGTCTTTGATATATTTGGTAGACGACCCTAGTTAGGGTCTACCTACATTAATTATTAATTTTTGGACTAGGTTAATAGTCGAGTAACATCTGGTAGGACTATGCCCCCAAGCAGCTTCATGCGGTTAAGGTAAGGTGCTCCATGCAAGTAAGTACAAAGGAAAAATTGATGTGTAGATGATGTAACTCTACACCTTCCATAGTTTCGACCTCCTATGGATGTGTTGCTTACATTCATCATGCTTGTATTTATTTCGTATGTAGATCGCTTGCATAGGTGTTAATAATGATTGATAACTTGCTTGAAAGATAATAATAAGGAACGAACTTACTGAGCTGTGGTTTACTCATTCTCCTATAGTTTTGCAAGTTTCTTATAAGTAGGGATTGGGATTGGGATTGGGATAAGCTTAAGAGCAGAGTACAAACTGGAGATAGGTTTGGCAATGTTAGAGTTGATTGAAAAGTATATGGCAGTACAGAAACAATTTATATAGAGTATATTCATATGATAAAATTATGTACTATTTCTCGTAAATTAGTAAGTTGTTTTACCATGTTGGTATGCTTAAAAGCTCAATTATCACTAGGACTTACCGTGGTAGATTTGAACTGAAATGAGTCCTTCGAGATATCAAAGAAAATTAGAGAGAAATGGTTCATAATTGAACAAGAGTAGCTAACGTGAAGCTGCTCAAAAGATGTAACTCACCAACGAACACAACACAACTTGATACCTTACTTGATATGACACATAAGTTGAAGTCAAGGTCTACCCGCCACTAATCCTGACCTACTCGAAAAGATTAGATGAGTGGTGTATAAAATATGGACTTAAAGAGGGTTGTCTCATAAGAACAGGGTATTCAATATTAAAAATATAAGTTATGTGCAGCTTATAAGAGAAAAGAACTATTCATAGTAAATCCCTAGGGCAACATTATAAATAAAGAAATTACAAGAAAGTATACACAAAAGGGGATTCCTAGTACATATGAAAAGGAGGTAAAAAGGACAAAGACCAAAAATGGAAAAGTAGTACAATGTCAAACAAGATGGATAGGTAATAGTGTAACATTGGTCCCATATAAATATTCTCTAAGCATAACAGGCGAGAGGGGTCAACATATTGTGGCAATAAAGGGGCCAGGATGAGAGAGATGGTGGCATGCCGAGAGAAAACTATTTGGCCATGTAATTGAGTCTCTCATCACTTGGTAAGAACTTCTCGGCAGCAATTGGTCAGGTTACTCGACATAGGGTCTTCAGCAAGAGAATGGTCAGCATCATCACTATCGAGTGTACAGATCAACGTATAACAATTCGGGGAACTCAAGGAATTCAGCCATATTCTTTTGATGTAAAGTTTCTTGTCATCAATAGGTTACCGAGAGAGAATTCACCGGCCGAGATATTGGAGTCCTCGGAGCCATACACAAGTAATGGGACTGTTGGTCGATAGTTCATCAATTCCCCAAGGTTGTTGGAGATTTGCCTTAAAATCTTAGTCTTCATCATCTTCGAGCACATATGGAGTTAAGTCAGCGACATTGAATGTGGTAGACACATTGAAACCTTCGGGAAGCTCAATCTCATAGGCATTATCATTAATGCGCCTTAGGATCCTGTAGGGTCCGTCTACTTTGGGAGATAGTTTGTTCATCCTCTTGTTAGGGAAGCATTCCTTACTAAGATAGATCTAGACAAAGCCCCTAGGGGCATAAATGATTCATTTTCTTCTATGACTTCCCATTTCCTTCTATCAGGCCACAATTTTGGCCAATTGCTCGGCAATTCTTTGATGCAACCTGTAAAATTCCTCGACACACTGCAGCTGGATTAACTCTTCCCTTATGTAGTCAAACTATTAACTAAGTCTAATGGTATGTTCGAGTTAAGTCCATAAACAACCTCAAATGGTGATGTTCTAATAGAGTTGTGAGTTGAGCAATTGTAGGCAAATTCAATGATGGTAAGGCATAAATCCCAGTCATGAGAGTTCTTTCCAACAGTAGCGCGTAGGAGATTATCGATGGTTCTGTTAACTACTTTAGTTTGGCTATCTGTTTAGGGGTAGTAGGAGGTATTGAATAAGAGCTTAGTGCCGAGTCTCCTCCATAAGGTCTTCCAAAAGAAGCTTATGAATTTTAAATCATAGTCGGACACAATACTCCTTGGCACTTTATGCAATCACACAATTTCCTGCAAAAAGAGGTTAGTGATGAATAAAACATCATTAGTTCTATAGCAGGGGATGAAGTAGCCTATCTTGCTAAACTAATCAACCACCACCATGATCGAATCGTGTCTTCTTAGCGTGTGGGGAAAGCTGAGCATGAAATCCATGCTTAGATCAGTCTACGGTTGCTCAGGAATTAGTAGGGGTATATATTCTCTGTAGGGCTCTTTCCTCCCTTTTGCATACTTATGTACCTTACACCTCTCAAGTATTCGGTGTACATCCTTCATCATCTCAAGCTAGTAAAAATGCTCCTTCAATATCTCAATCGTCCTCTTTTCCCTAAAATGGCAGCCAAACCCCCGGCATGAGCCTCTTGAACCAATAGCTCCCTTATAGAACCACTCGACATGCAAATCTGCTTACCCTTCATCAAGAACCCCTTACTCAAGTAAAATCAGTCCACAACTCCTCTATCACTACACTTAGCTACTAAAGGCTCAAAATGTAAGTCATGCTCATACTGATTAGGTAAAGTACTAAACTCAAGCACTTTAGCTTGCAACATCGTGATGAGGGTATGATGGCAAGAAAGTGTATTAGCTACTCTATTGGTGCTTCCCTTCTTATACCTAATGACATAGCAAAAGGTCTCCAAGAACTCAACCCACTTGGCGTGATGCTAAGAAAGCTTCTGCTACTCGTGAAGATGCTTAAGAGATTCATGATCCAAATAGATGATGAATTCTTTCAGCAATAGATAATGCTGCCAGTTTTGGAGTGTATGGAAAATGGCATAGAACTCCTTATCGTAGGCTAAGTAATTCAAGGTAGCACCTTGAAGTTTTTCACTGAAGTAAGCAATGGGTCGGCATTCCTTCATAAGTATAACACCAATACTGACACCAAACACATCACTTTCAACCTCAAAAACCTTCTCAAAATCTAGTAGGGCAAGTATTGGAGTAGACGTCAACTTATACTTCACATCTTCAAAACTCCTCTAAGCCTTTTATGTAAATTTAAACTCAACATTCTTCTTGGTCAATTCAGTCAATGGCATAGTTATGGAGCTAAAGTTTTAGATAAATCTCAGATAGAACGAGGCTAGGCCATGGAATCTCCTGACCTCGGTAGCACCAGTTAGCGTGAGCCACTCATTAATAGCTCTAACCTTTTTCTCATCAACTCAAACTCCACTCCCTGAAATAACATATCCAAGGAATACAGCCTCACTTTGACAAAACGTGCATTTCTTCGAGTTGCCAAATAATTTCTCGACACGGAGTATGTTAAACACCAATCTCAAATGTTCGACATGAATGAGAAGGTTGGCATTGTAGACCAGAATATCATCAAAATAAACTACAACACATTTGCCTATCAATGTTATGAGCACATGATTCATGAGTTGCATGAATGTACTCGGCACGTTAGTTAAACCAAACGGCATAACCATTTACTCAAATAGACCATCCTGAGTCTTAAAGGCTATTTACCATCCATCTCCTGATCTCATTTGTATTTGATGATAGCCACTCTTTAGATCTATCTTTGAAAAAATGTATGCACCATACAACTCATCGAGCATGTCATCCAACCACAAGATCGGGTATCGATACTTGACAATAATCTTATTGATGGCACGGCTATCAATGTACATCCTCCATGATCCATCTTTCTTTGGTACTAACATTGCTGGGACAACATATGGGCTTATGCTCTCACAGACATATCCGCGATCTACCAACTCATCAACTTGCTTTTTCAGCTCAATTGCCTATTCAGGATTGAGTTTATAGGCAAGTCGATTCGGTAGGGCAGCTCTAGGTTGAAGATCGATACAATGCTCAATTCCTCTTAAAGGAGGTAATCCTTTCAACATCTCAGTAGGGAAGAGGTCAGCAAATTCCTGAAGTAGCTGTTGCACTTCGGTAGGTTAGTTCTCGACCTCTCTAACCTCTTGACCAAGAGGAGTACATAGTCCTCAATCTTGACCTCTCATGCAAACTGAGCTCGAGAAATCACCAAGGACTTCAACTATAGAGATCTAGCAACCTTTTCCTAAGCTTCTTACACTTCCTTAGGACTCATAGGTATCAATGTAACTTTCTTCCCGTCCTTTTAAAACATGTAAGTGTTTCTATACCCATTGTATAACACTCTAGGTCAAATGGCCATGGTCGACCGAGTACCTATACTTATCACTAATAGTAATTGGCACTCCAACTTGCTCGAAAATGTGTAATCCTCCTTTCTTGTTCAACCAATGAATCTTGTATGACTTAGGGTGTGAAAGAGTTAGCAATTTCATGGCCTTGACTACCCCTTACGTGATGACATTGGTACAACTCCGTTCATTAATGATTACAATGCATAGCTTACCATTCATCCTGCAATTTGTATGAAAGAGGTTCTCTCTTTGCTCATTTTCATTAGCCACAAAAGTATTGAGAGATCGCTGAACAACAAAGCAGTACTTAGCTCTTCCCTCAAGGGGTATCTCGGCTTCGAGATCTTCCTCAAATTCTTCCAGCATCCAATCGATTGCCACTTCTTCCTCTCCTTCACTTGCACTTTCTACTTCAAACTGAGGCTTATCAAACATTAACTAGCCACATATCCATAGCCAAGACATTTAAAACACTTAATTTCTCGGGTTTTCCTCCCTGAACTCTAACCTTAGTTTCTTTGGATCTCAGGTTCCTCAATCTTCCTCTTCCCTTGGCCCTCGTCAGGTCGGCTTGGCATTTGACCTCAGCGTTCCGCCTCAAAACTGTTTGAAACCTTATCATTCCCTGTTCTATTCGGCAGGCCATTGTGATTCGGTATCATTATTCAGTTACTCAACATTCGACTAGCTTAGTTCCGTCATTGCTTTTCAACTCTCTAGCCTACACGGATGGTTTCATCTAGAGTTGTGAGGCTCTATAGTTCCACAACGTAACCAATCTTAGCTCGGAGTCTCAAGATGAACCGTACTATAGTTCGAGCCTCAAGCTCGTCAACATCACATCATATCATAAGCAATTGAAACTCTTGGACATAGTCATTTACGGATCTCTTACCTTGCCTCAAGTTTTGGAGTCGTCGAAAAGTGTCCTGCTCATAGTGTTCGAAAATGAACCTACTTCTTAGAACTCTCTTCATCTCATTCCATGTTTGGACCTTGCATCGGGTCCTCAAGCGAACATTCTGTAGCTTCTTCCATCACATTGCTGCATATCTAGAAAATTATAACATAGCCACTCTAATGCGGACAGCATCTTCATAATCATAGAAGTCAAATATCTTTTCGATCTTCTCTTCCCAGTCCAAGTAGTCATTAGCACTACCAAACCCGTTGAAGTTCAGAATCTATACCTTAAGATGTTCGGCACCTCTTGCTGCTCTGAATTCACACTCACCAATCCCAATATACTGGTCTTTTTCTTCGTACTCTTGCACTTCGTCTAACTCTAACCTTCTCCTCGCAACTTTGTCAATACGTCGCAATGGTATGAGGTTCATTAGAAAGGCTTCCAGAGCTTGCTCGTTCATTTAACTCCTTAGCCTATCTCTCATTTCTCGACCTTACTCAACAACTCTCTTACACGATCCATTCTCTAAGACCCTGTTCACTAAGACAGCTAGATTGGCCACAATAACAGTAAGATCTTGTATCTGCTCATCAATAGTATGTGGTATTTGTTAGGTAACTCGACCACAACCATGAGCATCATTTTCGACATCGTGAATCTCTCCCTGTATACTAGAGTTCGACATTCCCAATACGAAATTTCAGTAGCTACACTTCACACAAATGGCTACAACACACACAGTATCTTGAACAGTTGACTAACTATTACTACACAGCTTTTGGTCTCAACTTCAACCTCAAGCTCTAATACTAAAAATATATGGTATGCCTAGAAGCTCAGTTATCACTAGAACTTACCGTGGTAGATTTGAACTGAAATGAGTCCTTCGAGATATCAAAGAAAATTAGAGGGAAATGGTTCACAATCGAATAAGAGTAGCTAACGTGAAGCTGCTCGAAAAATGTGACTCACCAACGAACACAACACGACTTGATACCTTACTTAATATAATGCATAAGTTGACATCAAGGTCTACTTACCACTAATCCTAACCTACTTGACAAGATTAGATGAGCGGTGTATCAAATATGGACTTAAAGAGGGTTGTCTCATAAGAACAAAGTATTCAGTATTAAAAATGTAAGTTATGTGCGGCTTATAAGAGAAAAGGACTATTTATAGTAAGTTCCTAGGGCAGTATTATAAATAAAGAAATTACAAGAAAGTATATACAAGAGAGGATTCCTAATACATATGAAAAAGGGTTAAAAAGGACAAAAGACCAAAAATGGAAAAGTAATACAATGTCAGATGAGGTGGATAAGTAGTAGTGCAACATTGGTCCTGGAATATTCTCTTAACACAGTAAGCTAGAAAGGTTAACATGTTACGGCAATAAAGGGGTCGAGATGAGAGAGATGGTGGCATGTCGAGAGAAAACTATTCAACCGTATAAGTGAGTCTCTCGTCACTCAGCAAAAAATTCTCGGCAGTAGTTGGTCGAGTTAATTAGCCTAGGATCCTCAGCAAGGGAATGGTCGACATCATCACTATCATGTATACAGATCAACGTATGACAATTTGGGAAGCTCAAGGAGTTTAGCCACATTCCTTCGGCGTAAAGTTTCTCATCATCAATAGGTTGCCAAGAGATAATTCATCAGGTGAAGGATTGGAGTCCTCAAAGCCGTGCGCGAGTAATAGGACCGTTGGTTGGTAGTTCATCACTTATCTTAGCACATGATAGGGGATACCGATTCTCTATGGTTTTGATGAATTCTGGCCTATCGAACATCCTTAACCATAGTCACTATATTTTATAGTAAGTTAATTAATTAAAATTGAAAACCTTAGTGACTAATTGTTTAGAGTCTTACAATCTCTAACTTGCAAAACAATTTTTGTATTATGGGTGCGCATATAATATGATAATTTTAGGTAATCCTACTAAGCCTCCCTTAAGGTTATGACATAATAAGTATCCTAGAAGAACAAGAGTCATAGGCCACTTTAGATTTGAGGATGAATCTTTTCGATCCCCAAGAAAATAATAGAAATCAACCCCCTACATTAATTACATGTAGCTAAGCTAGAGGACTACAATGACTCACTTAAAGAACACTAATTTGAAGCCCCATCCAAGACAACAATTCCTATCCCGACCTCTATAATTCCCTCTTTTGCCAACCTGACTACCAAGATGTCACCTATGCTAAGCCTGTCAAACAACTATACGATGACAAAATATCTAAGCAGATAGCCATAAGACCATCCAAGTCAAGCTCTAGAGTTCACCATGCTGATCACTGATGCACCTAAGTTGATTGCTTTATAACAAATGACTGACTGAAGCTTCGACCTCATCTAGATCAGGTCGACCCCTAACTGTAAACATTCTAGAAGGATTCTTCATTTTGTCCAATTTATACTATCATTTAGAATGGCCAACCTCCATACGATACACGTCTTCTAGCACAACATTCCAAAAGGAATCTTTATGTTTCCTTATAGAATATTCTTTATGATAGGAATCGGTCCATAACGATCCTTAGGCCTAAACTAACCTATCAAAAGTCGAGGCCAACCTACTAGAAGTTGAAGCTAAACTATCCTAACTTGAAGCCAACCTATATGAAACTGAGGCCAACTCACTCTTATCGAAGCTGAACCAATACCCAAGGGTAGAAGGGAGGAAGAGAAACCATTTTGCATTAAGTCTA
Source organism: Lumnitzera littorea (assembly GCA_024138015.1). NCBI lineage: Eukaryota > Viridiplantae > Streptophyta > Magnoliopsida > Myrtales > Combretaceae > Lumnitzera > Lumnitzera littorea. The sequence goes on from JAMXBB010000012.1 coordinate 31,429,764, forward strand.
TCATCTGCTGAAAAGATAAGAGACCAAATGGCTAAGGCCTCAAGGCTAAAGAATAGCTTAGTATAGTATAGGAAAGCTAATGCCAAGAAAACCATGAGTGCAACAACTATAAGCCAACCTCACTAGGAGCTCAGCCAAGCACAATAAGATTTCCAAATGTCTTACCTTAGCTTGGACATCCGACTACCAATCGGCCCCTACATAGGTCCGATCCTATAAACAACTCGGTTGACTGCATGCCGACTGCACTATCAAATGCATAATTTCGTATACTTTGTAAATATTTTCCTTATTTCAATTATGGGCCACTCTTTAGGGTTTAAAGGCCTTATATATTATTTACAGTTTTACCACTAGGATTTTAGAATTTGCTATAAATAGTAACTTTAGTGATTAGCTAAAGGGAAGATTAGAAGAAAATATACAGTAAAATTACATTTTGAACATTTGTTTTTAAGTAAAGATTTTCTTGAGCTCTCTAAGCTTGCACTTCTGATTATTGAGTGTTAGCTAACTCTTTAATCTTCTTTACATTCTTATCAATCTTGATCTTAAGATTATGGTGAACCCTTCATTTGAGTACGTTAGTGAGTTGCATCTAACCCTCATTTGAAACCCTAAGCTTTGGTTTGGTTTTCATGAGTCATATCAAAACCCATTTTGAGCTCATCCCCTGATTATGTTTGTATCTTAGTACACAATATCCATCTACATTAGCATTCAAAACCCCATTCATAGTTTGAGTTCTCTGTATGTTTGTGCAATTGTATCACTTTGTCTCTTTTACCCTTTTTAGTATGTCTTGTATATCCTATTTATAAATTAACCATTTTGTTTTTCCCTGTATATAAAGTAACCAAAGTAGGATGGGTATATAAACCCCCACCTAATGTACGTAGACAACTAACTTCATTATCAGAATTTATACAAGTTTCCTTTTAAGCAACCCTAGTGTTCTCATTACCCTTTCAACTCTTACCCATTCCCTTTAGTAAGGAGTAATGGAAAATAACCATTCAGTTTGAACTAATGAGTCATATCTAACGAATTGTATACTAAGTATGATTGATTAGTGTATCATATCTAATTGGTAATTGCCCAAACTTTGCTAGCTTTTCTTTGTTTCCTTTTGTTTTGCTTCATTGTGGTGTCTCTCTGTGTATCTAACCCTAAAGACGCATTAAGAAGGGAACCACTCAAGAGAATAAACTAATCCAAGAAGATGTATTTATTGAGGACTTAGATTAGTTTATCCTAGTTGTCCAACATATAATGACTTACATGAGGTAGAGAGAGAATTTATTCCACATCACTTATAAAGTGAATGATTAGGTATGTGCACTCATAGTAAATAGTAAGAGTTACACCAATGTGACATCTGTTGACTTAATCTAGAAGCTAAAGTTGCTAACTATCACACATTCAAAGTCATACAAGTTGCATTAGCTAAATGAGAAAGGAGCACTACATGTCATATTGCAAGTATTGCTACCAATCTCTATTGGGAATTATTCTGACAAAATTCTTTATGACATGCCGCCCATATGTGCAACACATGTGCTATTAAGCCAATCTTGGCTTTACGATCAAAGAGTTATCCATGATCGATAGAAGAGCACATATGTGCTTAAGAAAGATGGGAGGAAGATTACATTGAACCCTATGATATCTAGTCAAGTTAGCAATTACAAGCTAAACTTGCTCTCGGATCAAGGAAAGCTTTAGTGTTAAGTAGAGCCAAACTCCAAAAGGCTCCTAAGGCCGACCCACCGACCTTCCTATTAATCGGGCAATTATTATAGTTGAAAGAGTAGGGTGAACTATCCTTGGAAGTCAAGGAACTGTTGAATGAATATTCTAATCTCTTTCTTGAGCAATTATTAGAAGGGCTACCCCTTCTCCTAGGCATTGATCACTACATTGACTTGATACCTAGCATTACCCTACCAAATAAGCCAGCTTATCAAATGAATCCCAAGTAGGCTTCTAAGCTTTAGTAACAACTCAATGAACATCTGGAAAAAGGTTATGTAAGGGAGAGTCTCAACCCTTATACTGTATAGGCACTAATAGTACCAAAAAAGGATGGAACTTAGCGTATGTATATGGATAGCAGAGTTGTCAATAAGATTATGATTAAGTACAAATACCCTATCCTAAGGTTAGATGATGTGTTAGATGAACTAAGTGGTGTCAGGATATTCGGCAAGATAGATCTGAAGTTTGGGTATCGCCAAATCCGAATGAGACAAGGAGATAAGTGCAAAACTGCATTAAAAACTCGACATGGACTCTACTAATAGATGGTAACGCCTTTTGGTTTGCCACGTGCCCCAAGTACTTTCGTGCTACCAATGAACCATGTACTAAGGAATCTGATTAAGAAATATGTCGTGGTATACTTTGATGACATCGTTATGTATAGTGCCTACGTTAAGATGCCATTGTGAACATCTTCGTACCGTATTAGAAGTGCTTCAAGCTAAGAGGTTATTCAAAAACTTAAAGAAATGTAGTTTTTGCTAGGAGGAAGTGGTATTTCTAGGTAGTTGGTGAATGTAGCTTATGAGTGAATGATGAGAAGATCCAAGCTATTATCGAGTGGCCAACTCCAACAACTTATGCCAAACTGAGAAGTTTCCATGGACTAGCATCCTTTTTCTAAGGTTCATTAGAAACTTCAATGCCATTGTCGTACCCCTTACTAAGTTGATGAAGAAGAACATTGAATTCAAGTAGGGAGAAAGAGAGAAGAGGAGTTTTGTTGAAGTAAAGGCAAGGTTGACTTCCGCACTTATATAGCCTTAGCTAACTTTAAGAAGATCTTTGAGTTGGAATGTGATATGTCAGGTATTGGTATAGGCATTGTCTTAATGCAAGAAGGCCAACCAATTGCCTATTATAGCAAGAAGCTCAGAAGACCTCAATTAAATTACTCCATATATGATAAAGAACTCTTAGCCCTTATCCAAGCACTCCAAGTGTAATGGCACTATCTATTGCCAAGAAAGTTTGTTATCTACACCAATCATGAGTCTTTGAGGTATCTTAGAAGTTAGACTAAGTTGCCAAAGCAATAGTGATGAGAATCAAGCTACCAAATCTCTGACCAGCAGTCGAACTTGAAGACTAAAGGGGCTGGCACGATGAATCATTATATTCCAACCAACCCTTGCCAAGGCCGATTACTTACTTGCTGAGTTACCTTTAATGCCGTATTGTATAACCGCCCATTATTTTGTAGTATGCCAAGTTGAAGATTACTCTCTAGTGCCAAGCCTACCAATCACTCAACATTGTCTTTGCTAAGAAGTGGAGAAAGAGAGAGTCCAGATTGACTAAGCCATCCTTACTCAGATAAGCCTATTTGTCTGTACGTTTTATTCGCATCTCCTAACAACCTCACCAATGCAGCATCACCACGTGTATAGTATCAAGTATAAAATCTATTGCACTAACAATTATTTTTCTTATATATTCATTTTTACCCTTTTGTATATTGTACATTACTTCCTTAGGGAATATCCTTTTTATCTTTTCCTTTTAGGTGAGTTGCCCTATCTTATGAATATAAATACCCTTATACTTGTAGATATAAAGGATTAGATTATCTTTGATGCACTTTGAGTACTTTCTTTCTTACATAAACATTGTTTATTTACTCTCGGTATCACTCTTATCCTTTCCCTTAAGCAAGGTTAGGTAGTAAGTAACCTCATTGGACCAATTCGTGCATTATATCGAATTATGTCATGAGTCCTTAGAAGTTCCATTGGTATGTCATATCTTCTAGAGCTGTTTGTGGGTTTTCACTTACTGTTTCATTCGTCATTCTCACTTTTTTCGCACCTTCCCCATTACCCCCCTTTTAAGCTTTCTACAAGTTTGGACTTATTCAGTGACTAGCCTTATCAGTTCTTAGTCACGGTTCACATCAAATAATGAGGTGGGTTGAATGCTTAGAAGGATTCAACCTTGTGATAAAGTATAAACAAGGCAAGAGCAACATCATTGCTGATGCTCTATCAAGGAGACATATCCTCTTAATAGAGTTATAGCTTAGATTATTAGGATTTGCAAGCATCAAAGAATAGTACCCTAAAGGCCCACATTTCATACCTATATTCGAGCATTGTCTCGAAGGGAGAACAATGGATAAGCATCATGTGGAAGATGGTTTTCTATTCTAAAGTGGAAAGTTATGCGTGCTAACCTATTGCTTATAAGAGCTACTTGTTAGGGAAACTCATTCTGGTGGACTTTTTGGACATTTTGGGGAGAACAAGACATATGATTTGTTGAAAGGGTAGTTCTTCTAGCCAAGAATGAGATAGGACATGCACCAAGTTCTTGAGAGTTATGATACTTGTAAGAGGGCCAAATGCCTAGTCAAGCAAGAGAAGGCAATGTTGTTACCTACCCCAACCCGACCTTAGACTAAGTTGAGCATAGACTTTATCCTTAGATTACCTAAAACTACCTGAGGTAAAGATTCTATGATGTTGGTCATGGACAGATTTAGTAAGATGGCACACTTGTGCCCTACTCTAAGACTAACGATGCTTCGGCTATTGCTTCTCTCTTTTTGTAGGAAATTGTTCAGTTACACGGCGTACCGAAAAGTGTAGTCTCAAATAAAGATCTAAAGTTCCTAAGCCATTTCTGGAAGACTTTGTGGCATCAGATGGGAACTAAGCTATTGTTCAGCACTTCCTGTCATCCTTAAACTAATGGCCAAATAGAAGCGGTCAACCGTACTTTGGGATTACTACTTTGAACTTTAGTCGGAAAGAACTTAACTAATTAGGTTGTTTGTTTACTTGTAGTAGAATTCACTTACAACCAAACAATGCATGATACCACCAAACAGACCCTCTTCGAAGTCATTTATGGCTTCAATCTTGAGTTACCCTTTAATCACACCCTTGTGCTTGTATCCGAGCAAGAAGACCCTGATCAAGAGCACGAGCTCAGTCCTTATAGTACATCTATGAGAAAGTCACTCAATAGATTGATCGAACTGCTAAGAAAATGCGAGAAAGAGTTAAGGGAAGGAAGCCAATACAGTTTTAGCTAGGAGACCTAGTATGGTTACACTTGAGCAAAGAGAGGTTCATGAATAAGAGAAAGAACAAGTTGTTTGCTTGAGCTAAATGCCCCTTCAATATCCTTCAAATGATCAATGACAATGCTTATAGATTGGAACTACTTGAGGATTATAGGGTTTCTGATACCTTCAACATTGCCGACCTCTATCCCTATCACCCTGAGGAAGAATTGAGCGAAGACTAATAAGATTTAATCCCAAATCCAAATCAACCAAGAAGGAATGGCAGAAATTAGACTATTGGACCTCTAATGCATAACCAAGCCTGAGGCTTTGAAGGACTAATAAGACGAATTCTCTTGCTCCTGCCGGCTCTTGCAGAAGTTGAGCTGATTCTTACTACCAACTAACTCTTTATGTTAAGCCGAGTAATAACTCATCTCTCAAAAATCATATGCCGACTAGACGAATACCCTATTGACAACTAAACCCCACACGCTTGCTTGACCCTAACCAAGCTAACCTCTAGCCCAGCAACATTGGTGCCGAGGAGTCGAGATCTCCAACACATATTCATAGGTACCTTTTCTCAGACGGGTCTAGGTCTGCTCAATACCCCTACTCAAAGCATCTTGACCCTACCATCTTGTTTATTTCTACTAGGAGCATCCTCAAATGAGTTGCTACCATGTACCTTAGACCCACATGAAGGAATTTGCTGTGATAATCATTTATCCTCTTGAAATTTCATTTTTACCCTTCATATTCCTTGTACATTACTTCTTTTAGACATTATCTTTTTTGTCCTTTTCTAACTTAGGTAAGTTGTCCTAGTTTTTTAGGTATAAATACCCACTGTAAATTTAGTCATAATCATTTTATCATCAATATACTGAATATAATTCATTTTGTGAACATTGCTCTCAAGAGCTTATTTAATCTTTTTACTCTTATCCTAACTCTTAAGTAAGGCTAGGTGGTAACTAACCTCACCAAACCACCTCATACGTCATATCAAGTTGTACCATGAGTCCTCGAAAGTTCCTTAGTGCGTTATATCCTCAGATCTGTTCATAGGTTTTCCACTTTACCTTTACTGTTTTCGCACAATTCCATCACCTTCTTCAAGCTGTTGGCAAGCTTAAAAACCCATCCTAATGACTAACCTGTCTATTCTTAGCATCGGTTCGCATCACTTCCCATCCTTCTAAATCGTATAAGTGTTGAAGAAGCCATCATAAATCACTTTCCAATCATACTCCTAAGGTCAACCAAGAATTAAATTTATTGCACTCATAAGCACCATATCGAAGCCAATCTCATCCTCATACTGTCCTGTCTTGAACACTATCCAAGCTTTCTTATGCACGTGGACTATACCCTTGTAATTAAACCACTTCAATCCATAAAGATCAGGGGTATGGGTAGGTTGGCAATCTCATCTTCTCCACTAGCTTGGCAGAAACAATGTTAATGTAGCTTCCTCTATCAACAACCAGGGAATAGGTCTTCCCATTCACCAAACATTGGATCTAAAATAAGTTCTCCCTTTAGCCTAGATCTTCTTTTAAGTTTGCTCATTAGTTTGTCACTGCCAAGAGTCTGTCCAAATCTACATAGACATTCTCTTCTTCCAACTCACCTTCCAAGCTCTTATTACTCTTGTCACTTTAACTCTCTACTTGAGCATTGAGACCTTCACCTTTCAAGATCATAACCCTCTTACTCAAACATTAACAATCAATATATATGTAGCCCAAACACTTGAAGCACTTAACTTCTCGAGCCTTGGCGCTAGGCACTTTCTCCTTTTCTACCTTCTTAGTCTCAGCCTAGTTAGTTTGGCTAGACTCTCCTTTCTCCATCCTCTTCTTAAGCATTTTCTTCTCCTCATACCTTTCAAGCTCAGTGCAACCTTATTGAGGTTAGTTAGTTGGCCTCTAGTGCCTTCTTCTCCTTTGTCTCTCCACTTTTAATGCCAAATTGGTTAACTTATCTAATGGGTTAAATGGCTATAGTTTGTCCACATTGGCAATGTCATTTGGAAGTCTACTCAAGAATCTAACAATAGTGTAATCCTATGGCTCAACAATCTCGCATCTTGTCATCAAGGTCTCAAACTCTTGTAGGTACTCTTCAAAGTGTTTAGACCTTACCTCAGGTGTTGGAAAGCATGGAGCATCTCTTGTTTGAAGTAAGTTAGCACAATTCATTAATTTATTCAACGCTTCATAAGCCTCTAATTTTTTATTGGCTCTTCTCCTTCGACATCTCACTTAGCGATCAATTTATCCAACCAAAGACTAGCATACTCAATAAGGGATAACAAAGCTAGCTTGACTTAGTTCTATCATCACACTCATGACATTCGAACAACTTCTCTAGTTTGGGAATCTAGTCGAGGAACTCTTCAAGTCGGCTAATACCACTGAAGGTTGGTAGCTTAAGCTTAATGTTATTAAGTCCTCGACTATGTGTTTGTGGCTCAGCCCTTGCACTTCGAACAAGTCGTTTCACCTTGAATTGACCACCTCTATTCGAGCTCTACCCAACCAAATCTCTTTTCAACCTTGGCTCTCTTCTTTAAGCTCCTTTGTTCACCTCAAAGTCAATACTCCAATCATTGCTTCTCTTCAACTTAGGTTGGTCTTCTCTTCTCCTTAGTTTTGACAACTCTTCTTAGCTGTCATTCATCATTATCAAGCTCATTGAAGTCACTTCCACTGGTTAGTGCTCGGTCCCTTCATTCACCTCAACCGATATGTTTACAACCTCTGACTAAGTTCTTGAATAGAATTAGTAAGTTCCTGAATAGAATTAGTGAGATTCTAAATATGATATTCTAGATCATTAACACGTTGCCTTAAACTTCCACAGGAACTATCACCACCGATATTCACACTATCTTCAAACATTCTTGTCCGTACAGTACTTTCTATAGGGAGAATTTAACAAACACTTAACACATTCGACTAACTTAGAATCACCACTAAACAATTCCTAAAACATTACTAGTAACAAAATACAACTAACAACAACCTAGAAATTACTACTACTCAATTTTTACAACTACCTACAAATGACAAACACTTCTACGACTAGAAACAACTACTAAAATTACTATTACTCAACTCTATAACCCACTACAAACAGCAAAATACCACTACCACTAAGAACATGGACAACATACCACACTATAGAATGATGATTAATAGAGAAGTTCAAACAACAAATCAAATTTTGAAGAACACTAACATGTATGTCTCCCCAAAGCTTTAATACCAAGATGATACAATTCACAAGCAGACAGCAGACTTCAATCACAAATGGATTTCTGAAGTTCAAGTAGGAATAAGAAATCAATAAGTGCAATGGGCTTTTAGGATGTAAACATGTATGGATATTACACACCAAGTCATAAACATAATCGAATTTGAGCTTGAAATCAGGTTCGATACAACTCACGAATACTAAATCAGCACTCAAGTTTCAAATGAAGATTAGATACAACTCACTAACTCGCTTAAATGAGGGGTTCACTAAAATCTCAAGGGAAAAATTGATAAGAACATAATAAAGATTAAAAAAGGATAGTACACTCAACAATCACTCAAAAGGAGATAAGTTGGAAGCAAGCTCACAAGAGAAGTTTTCTCAAAGAAATACTATTAATGGTTGATGATGATCCGTTGTCCACTACTTACAAAAGTTACTATTTATAATACATCCTAAAACCGTAGTGGCAAAATTGTAAATAGAGTACATGGCCTTAAACCCTAAAGTAGGCACATAACTAGAGTTAAGAAAAATATTTACAAGTGTACAAAACTGTGTGCTTAATAGGGAAGTTAGCATACAAGTCATTTGATAGGTATGGTTGGTAGTTAGATGTCTTGGTTCGAGTAAGGGTCACTAAGGTCCTATAGTTCTTAGTCAAGCTTCCTGTGAGATCAGCCCATAATTATCGAGCTTTAGGATTGGTCAGCACTAGTTTTCTCATGCCATGCCAAGCTATTCTTTAGACTCGACACCTAAGCTATCTAGTCGCTTGGCTTCTCGGTAGATGATAGATTTGATGCGGAGTTGTTTCTTTCCTTCCTTTTAGCCTTCTGGTATTAGTTCAACCTTAGTTGGGGCAAGTTGGCCTCAGCCAGGGATAGGTCACCCTCTATCTAGAACAAGTCAACCTTAGCCTGGGCATTGTCATAGGCCGATTCCTATCATGTCGAATTGCCTTAAGTGATCCAGTAGTTGAGATTGACTTCTCCTTTTCATATGGACCATGAGCTTAGGTCATAGGCTCTAGATTGGGTCATAGGCTCTAAATAAGCCTAATGGCTTATGATATAAGAATATAAGATCATTAGTGATAAAACAAGCCCACAACTCTTATTTAAGTTCAAATAGCTCATTTTAAGGCTTAACAAAGTTTAAAAGGGCTCAAAAAGACCTCTTTTGAGCCTACTTTTTATGCACAAGTCAATGAAGTAAAGCTAAGAGTGGAATAACCGGTTCAGCGATCCCTATTCCAAGTTTTTCATGTTGTATCTTCCTAAAACATCCCTATTTTGATTCAGTTTCCTAAGCCTTATCACCAATCCATTAAACCAGTCTATGGCATTAAATTAGGTCAAAAGTCCAATTATCGAAGTGGTCCTCTACAAATAGTTGATGCAAGAAAAAAAAAAAAGAAACTAAATATTTATATAAGTAGATTACTTATTTCATATCTTTCAGCACATTCCAAGTATTCTTTCATAGAAACTGGCTTTGGACTATTTCTCAACCAATCTTATACACAAACTAAACATTGAATAACTCTTAGTGTCAAGGAGCTATGAAATTCATCAAAAACCAAAAGTGCTAAATGTAGGTTTTGATACAATAGTCAACGGTGAAATAAGTAAAGTCCTTCACTATTATACAAAAACCATCTCTCTTCTTTAGTTAGCAACAAAAAAACAAAGAGAGAGAGAACTCATCTCTCTTCCTTAACCTTACAAAAATATATAACAGTATAAGTCAAACAACACCATAAAGATATGGGAGTTCCCCAAAAACCATCATAAAAATATGGAAGTTCTACAAAAACCATCAGCAGACCATAAGAAAAACATTAACACTTTTAAATTCAATAAAAATAAAGAATTCATCTTTGGTTAGAATAAGTAAATTTGGGAACTACCAAGTCATCACTCAAATCCAATTACTATAAATTCAACCATACCTCAATTCCCGGCGATGATGCGTCAAATCAGAGCAACAAAAAATAACAACCTTAAAACAACAAAAACAATTAATAAACCGAAAAACAACAAAACCCAATATATCCATTGATCGATCAAATATAACAAAATCCCATAATATTATATCCGTCAAAGTCCAAAAAATTCTTTTTAGAAAAAGAAATTACGATGCACCATCCATCATACCAGATGGAACTAAGTTTTTTTGAGGCATTACACCGAGAAACCTTAAAGCTTAATCACTGAAACTGGAAGGTTTTATAATTGATTATAAGACCTAAAACCAATTAAATATATTTTTTTAAAAAGGTAGAATTAAGTATTACTTAACCATTAATGGTCCCTTAGAGTCATTAAGAACAATATAATAAAATTTATTAGTTTATTAATAAACAAAAAATGAAAAACTTGGAGGTTCCAATTTAAGATCCTTGAATCAATTCGAATTCATTTATTATTTTATAAGTAGATTTAGTTTATTATTATATATGAATTATGAAGCTTAAGAAGAAGTGGTCGGAGTGCTATATATATATATATATATATATATCCAATATTCTTTATACAAAAGCAAAAGAAGCATCGAAAATCATAAGATCATATTATTTAATAATTACAGATGTCATGGTAATATAGGATCAAATAATCAATCATGGGAAATGAAAAAATGACATGGAAAATAGAGCAAAACATAAATTCAAATTAAAAATTTCTTTTTTTGCAAGGCCTATACATTAGTAAAATAATATCCTTACACTATAAGGAAATCAAATTATTCTCCAATAATAATTAATAATATTGAATCTAAAAGAAAAAACTATCTAATATATAAAATAAGTTATAGACATACCTTATTGCTTATGGGTGACACTAGAAGTAAAAATTAAGAACTAAGATTCTCTTTTTTAAACTTTACTAAATAATGGATTTAGTAAAGGAGGTAGGAGTGAGAAGAAAATGGTAATGAAGACTATGGATGCCACTGAGACAGGTTCAAAACGGGTTTTGCAAAACTCAAACTAGACCTAATACCCTATTGGGTTTTCACTTTATTTCCATAACCCGCCCCTATAAGGTTTTTGGAACCCAATTAAAACCCAACCCAACCCACTTATGCTAAAAAAATTGTAACAAGATACATTTATTAAAAAAAAAAAAAAGGCACTCTTATTTATAAAATAAGATGCTCAATAACATAAGTATACCAAAGTATTCATACATTACATCACCATAAAATTTAATTTTCAAATATGCCACTATTATAAATCATTGTTGCTAACTTAAAAGTAAAATATAAAAACAACATCCATATAAATATTATGCAGTTTAGGATTATTTGAAAGGAAAAAGACAAAAGATATTATTCTATTATTTATATTCTATCAACACTTATATTCTATTATTATATTATTTACAAATATTACTATAACAGTAACTCATATTTCATGAAGTACTCATTTCCTATAATGTAGATGTAATGATATAAGTTTTAGAGATAAAATTAAGGGCTCTTATATATATATATATATATATATATATATTATTTTAAAAAGGTTTAGGTTTTTCATTGAGTTTTTCCTAAATTTCAAAACCCGACCCATAACCCTATAAGATTTAAAAATTAATTCCAAAACTTGCCCTAAAACCCTATAGGGTCTAACCCTACAGGGCTTTTAATAGCTCAGATGAGTCGAAAACTTTATAATCACCCGCCTAGTGGTATCCCTAGTAAAAACTAAAGACTAATAGTGGAAGGGAGGAGACCAACATGTGTTTAATTTAGGGTTTTTCGATAAGCAAAGCTTTATTTTATTTTACTAAGATGGTATTCTTTTTCATTTTCTAATTTTACTTAACTACTATTATAATTATAAGGTGGTTACATGATACCATGATCCTATACCTTGTATACTTCAAAGTTAAGTTCTAAGTACAAAATACCTTGACTTTATATTAGTAACATATCCTGTGGAAATAAGTTTTTTGAAATTATTGGTCGAAATCTATCTTGTAACTTTAATTATCCATCCAAAACTTATTTGATTAAATAAGATCCGAATGGATACACTGTATAATAGGATTACCTACTTACTTATGCTTTCGTTAGTCTCTAAGCAAAACCGGTACCAAAGTTATTCATAGAATTTTGCAAAAATATAAGATGTATTAGATTTAAAAAAAAAAAAAGAAAAAACCATGATAAAGAATTAGAACCACTATGGTCGTGTGTCACGTTTACATTCGAAACTAGAGAAAAGTAGAAAGAGGAGCACCTTGTTTGGTGATTTGTTACAAACATATACAAGTGGCTAAGTGGATTGAAGACCTGGTTTAGTCGATATCGAAGCAACTTACTAAAAAAGAAGATGATAATGACATTTAAATTAGACAAGATAAATTTAAAAAATAATAGAACATGTGGACTTCACAACAAGAGTACATCTAAGGTGTAGATTCGCAATAGCAATCGATCCGAATGCCCGATTCGGTTCCGCCATCAAATCAAATCAAAACCTAAATATTGTTCACAAAACTGTGCTTCTATTCTCTCTCTCTCTCTCTCTCTCTCTCTCTCACTTTCGTATTTCATTGTCAATATGTAACCTTTCATTGTCCATATGTAACCAAGTCTGGAGATGGTATAACAAGCTTAACACGTGTAAGTGGATGCAATGGTTGTCCACGTGGCTTACAAGACCCGCAGGGTGAATTTGGATCACCACTATTTTCATTCTTCCTATTTCATGAATTTACTCCTTTTAAATACATTTTATAATCAATATTATTACAACCTAATAGAATTAACATTAATTTTTTAATAAGATCAATCAAATTCGATTTCTTACCAATCCTTAAAGCTATAATGTAATGGTAAATAGAAAATAAATAAATAATGCTATTTATATAATCATTTGTCGAGATTATAAAAGAAAGAGAAAAAAATAACATTGCAATGATGTGGTTAAATAGTTTAAAACCTATGTTAGATTGTAATAATTGATTTGAAAATTAATAATGGAAATTGATAGGAGGAATGGAAATTGAAAGGAGGAAAAATAAAGTTATAGAAATAAAAATGAAAAGCAAGCCATATATTTTAAATAGTACTATATGAAAGTCGAAGAGAAGAGATGCTCAAGTAAGGCCACCTGTCATCCTGATCTCTTCCCATCGGAAGAAAACAATTTCACAGCCCAAAACCGACCTCTTTCTTGCGTGGACCACTGGCTGGTACTAAATTAATATACAAAAACACTGATATATATGTCTCTATACTCCAATAAATATATATATATATATTTTTTTTTTCGGGCATGTAAATCAAAACATGTTCTCATTCTATTATATAAAACAGAAATATCCCTGGCAATGTTCGCATATTTTGATCCCATCCATAATTTTCTCAGATTTAGGGATTAGTTGTGACTTACGACACTTCACTCATAACTTCCACGATTTTAACACGATAAGACTGCATCTTCTTGACATTATGTCGTGAAGGCATCAAAGTCTAGTAGAGATAAGTATGAAGTGCAAGAATTGTTAAGTATATTTGAGTAAATCAGGCTACATTGGAATGAAAGCACCGCTTTGCCTTTATTTGCCTATCTCTTTTTTTTTTCTTCTTTTCTTGCTGTTTTCAGACATGGGATAAATTATAGGAATGAGTGAAATACCAGGAAGAACGATATTTCTTGAAGACTATTAAAAACATATAACAAACTTACTTGTTGAAAATATCTTATTTACACAATATAAAAGCGTTAGCATATATATTTTTTTCTCCAATACAATTTAAGCCAATATTTTGTATTGTAGTTATCTTTTAATATTGATTCTATCCGTTTCCCTGATACTAGTTGATGAACTATTGACTTAGTCAAGAAAAATTTTCAAATCAAACGATAAGTTAGCCTAGAAATAATTTTTTTACGTGTATGTTTATGCATTGGGGAAGAAACTTCGGTCCTAATATTTTTTAAGGGGGTGTAAGTATAATATTTTATACATTTAGGATATATTTAATTATAATAATTTTTAACGACGGTTGTAATTTAGGCTATATTTATATATAATCAAAGAGCTTATATCTAAAAAATCATATTTACTCAATAATATCTAAAACTATGAGAGATTCTTTTCTTTTAGGTAATTGAGAAGTTTAAAGTAAAAAGTATAAAAGTAAAACTAGATGTCGTGAAGGCATCAAATCTAGCTAATTATTAATCTTGGGCTTTATATTTATTACTTCTAAGAAACTGTATCGATTTCAATCTACTTGTTCCCTTGGATGTCTATCCTAGGATTAAATAATTAATCTAATGAATCTATGGTAAAAAAAATTAATTGATTTGTGTAGTTTAAACTTAGACTACGACCGATAATTTGAATAGGCAGGTCATACGCTTGATGTTTATTGCTTATTTTAGGAAAGACATTTACATTGAAGTAATTGGTAGCTTACGCAATTAGGCCACCATTTTTGGATACATGTATCATTAATATGGCAGAATTGTAGTTGACACAGGTCTAGAATTGTTGATAAACTTGTTCGGTAAGTTACCACAATGGTGTGGGACACTATGGTTGGTGTCTAATAATAGTTTAAGCTACTGATGACTAATAATAGTGATGAACCTACTCTCGAGAATTTTGGTCCATCGACTCCTAAACTCTTTGGCCTAAAATGTATGCGTTTGTGCTTATTGCCCCTACCTAAGACAACTCTTAGCCATTAGAGGCAAATAAATTAGTGAATTTGTTAACCATTTCGTCATCTAATCGATTGTTCCTCGCTAAAATCCTCCTCATGTCTTTAGTTATTAAAACTCTTATTTTACTATTAGTTTTACATCAAAGCCATAAAAAATTTGTTTCATCTCAACAAGTCTCTACCTTGGATCGGATAATGCTAAAGCACACGCATTTCGTCTTTGCAATCCCTCTTATAAATCTAGAAAGCACCATTTCTTCTTCTCAAAAAAACATTGCATTGGACACTAAGTTGCCAAACATAATCACTTCGTATTATAATATATGGTCTCGAAAACTCTTTATTTTTTTATATTTCACCATTTTATTATAATATTAATGTATTTCTGTAATTTTATTTATTAACTTTAATATAGTTTTAGAAACTCTTACATTTTATAATACAATGATAATTTAATACAATGTATCTCTATAATTTTTTTATGTTGTTTCTCAGTTATTATCGGTAGTTGATTAAGGTCTGCACATATTAGGTCTACAAAACAACGTACAGTGAAGGGGTGCTGGGAGCTTATCCGGCGTAATCACTTTGATATTTAAATTAGAAATGAGCTTTTTGAGTAAAATATATGATACGCAAGCTTAGAATGCAGAGTTTATAGAGAGAGCTACTGTTAGGCAGTAGCATAATATTTATAGTGGAGGGAGTCAACAGTTGGAGATCAATTGGAGAAAGAAATCTTCTCCCGAAAGTAGCGAGAGTAGAGCTGTCATGCCTGATGTGTCTCTCATATTCAGGATGTAGTCATTTTATCCTTATCTTACATATATTGGCTGTTATAGTGCTACAAGGTCTACGGAGGTGAACCTTGAGCGACAAGGCTTAGCAGATTTGGTTGGGCTTAAGGGGTCCATGCTCAAAAAGCCCTATCAATGGTAATGTTATATTACAATTTAAATATAATGTTAGTCATTCAATAAATTAACAAAAGGATTCATTATCTCAAAAAACTATTGATCATGATGATACAGATAAACAATATAGCTAAGAGAATAAAGATTAAAAACCTATTTATTTTAGAATTGCTTTTTACATAAACCATTTTTTTTTTTGTTTAATGTTCAATATGTAATAAATAATATTAAGTTCTACAAAAAAAAAAATGAAAAAAAAAAAGACTTCATATGTCTATTCATTCATAACAATATGATTTCTTTATAAATAACTTATTAATAAGAATTTTTTTGTTTTTTGCCAATTGTTAATAAGATATTTATATTCTCAATTTTTTAAAATTTAGTGATTATGATTGTTCTAAAAAAACTATAGTAATTATTTCAACACTTATCCATGTATTGCATAGACTTTTTGACTAGTTTATTTAAAATGTGTTACCATAATCCTATCATCCAAAACTTTCCTAGTGACCACTAAAATGATTGATTTAATCTATCTAACATAATCCATCTAAGACACTATCTTATACTAGAAATATCCAAGAACATAACCTTTGGTCATAATCACTTAGGAATTGCTTTGATAACAAATTATTAAGGTGTTTAATAGAAGATAACCAAGATCTAACCATACAACAAAGGGAGAGGGATAAGAGAGGATAGATAATAATACAATATACGTAATATGAAAACCCCATTGGGATTAAAAAACCATCTTAGATGATGATCATTTAGTATCGTTTGATCGCCATATTTTTATTACATACAATTGTAAAACTCAATGGTTAAGTATCCTACATAGATTATAGGAGGTTATGGAACTAGTTTATAAAACTATAGTTGTAAACACCTTGTTAATATAAACTTGAAACTTTTTGGCTAAATAGTTGAAATGAGATCATTAGTATTTATTAACTTGGCTATTTACTACTTTTGGCTTAGAGTATTACAAATGGTATCAAAGTGAACCCTCTGCCAATAGGTGGATGATTCAAATCTAGCTCTAGTTTAGAAAAAAGGTTTAAAGAAGATGGGGAGTATTACTAAGGTATGACTCTTTGCAAGCTTCTAGGATAACTTATAGATAATGGGTAGCCCAAATCGTATACCAAATAGAGGGGAAGATCTAGGCCTAATTGTAAGGTCTTACAACAAAGACGTCGCGTGTTTAGGTAGGGTTGGAGATTATGAGACTCCATAATTAAGTGTCTCATATGGATCGTGGGGGATTACGGTACTAATTTATAAGGCCAAGGTTGTGAACACCTTATCATCATAAGCTTGAAACTTTTAGGTCAAGTAGTTGAAACAGGCCCATTAATGTTTGTTGGCTTTACTATTCACTATTTTTGGCTTGGGGTATTACAACAATACTGGATAAATTCTTTAGTTCATTGTTTAGTTTGCAAAGTCGCTAAAATTACTTAACAAGAGGGTTATGAGGTACTAGACTAAAATTGAAAAAATTTGTATCGTATCTTTAGTAGAAAAAAATTTTATTTCATAGTATAGAACAAATATGAAATTCCAAAATTAACCTAATAATGATCAATTTTAGACATGAGCCCTTAAGGTCGGGCCAACCTCTTAGTTAATAGAATAAGCTCCCTAACACTTAAGCGAACCTTATACATTCTTAGGTGGAGCTCTTTGATGCTTGAGGTGACTTCTCTCAAGTTTGTTCCACTAAAATGGCCTCAAGAAGAGTAAATATAGTTGTTAAAATCACGATTCTATCCATGTGATTCTACCCATGTGATTCTACAATTTGAGTTAACTCGTATATAAATTCTTTTTTTATTTAAAAACTTACATTTTTAACTAAATTTATATGGAAACTTAGTAAAACTTATATTTTTTATCAAGTTTACCAATTCTACCTATCTAAGTTTAATTAGTTAAAAAATAAAAAATACAACTAAGCTTTTAGAAGCCATTAACTATCAAGTTATTATATCATCTTCCCTATCCTATTTTATTTTATTTTATTTTTTTCTCTTTTTCTCTATCTTAGTCCCTTATTTTATATTCATAACCTTCACCCATGTTTTAGCTTCAATAGCAAAAATTACAAGAAAAAATATATAATTCAGTTTATACCATTAGTAATTTTAAATAAGTTGAAATGTTTGATTCTTTTTAATTCATTACTTTTTTTTTTTCAAAAGAAAATAATAGAAAAAGTTTAGTTTTGACTTTATTTGTCCTTCTTACATACATGTTTAATTCTATATTATTAAGAATTTGTTTATGAAAAAAGAACACAATATCTTCATATCTATATTTTCATCATGTATTTCAAGTTTTAAATAATTACTATAAGTATCTCCATAATTTTTTTAAAGCTACTTTATATAGATTGTAGAAATTTATGTTTACACGTTTCAATTTTACGTTCCGATTCTACTAACTTTCTAATAATTTTACATAAAATCGCAAATTTAACAACCTTGAAAGTATACATTACCCCACGCTCCATTTATCATCATAAACCCCTTAGCAATGCTTACACATCCCGTGATGGAAACCTAGATACCCATTTGTATAGCACCTATAATGCATTAAATACAACACAATGGATAGAACTCCCTTACAAAGGTCCATAAGGCCTAACTATATGGTTCCTTTAAAGCATTAAATGTAAGAAGGTAAACATTAAGGCTAATGCAATCATATCTTGGCTACATCAAGCAATCCTACTATCCTTGAGCCCTCAAAACCTATGTCTAGTTGTCCTAGGTTGTAGGGTATGAGTTGACTGAACCTTGGTACCCTAACTATAAATCTTCTAATCCTTCTCTTCTTGAGGGTAAGTAAGCTAACATAATCCAATACTCTCTTTATCAGAATCGTCATAATCTAATACTCTCTTTATCAAAATCGTCTCTTACTCTCTTATCCATTCCACTTCTTCACATAGACTTAAGCATTAAAGTAGCCTACTAAACAAACCCCTAACTTTTTTACTCATCCATGTCTGTTTTGTTGGTCATTTCAACTTAACTTGACTCCTTAAGCTTAGAACCCTTTATCTTGTAAGCTCATTCCACTCTCTTGAATGCCCAACAATCTAGTTACTCAGAATCTATAGATAACATAACTCTATACTAAGTTCATATGAACAATTAATTTTTTTTTTTTCATTTTAATCATAAAAATCCCTATTTAATACTACATTCAGTAAATGTGATGTAAAAGAGTTGTACTATCTAATTCTTTTTATATTATATTATCTAATATTTTTTATACTGTCCAATTCTATTAATTAAAACGCTATGTATAAATGGACAAAAATTACATAAATCAAATTACACACTAACCCATATCAAAGTATAAAAACTTCAATCACAAGGATCAGAAGGAATCCTCCCATCATAGTCTACGGAGAAAACATTACCTTTAAGTTTGATCTTAGACTTGTATCTAATTACTCAAAGAAACACTCTCTTTTTCGGAGCCCAACCATAAGACTAACCTAATCCTAAGGTAAAACCTAAAACACTTATTTAAGAGTCACAACTAAAACTTTAGATGAACCGAAAAAATACGAAAGTGTAAATAAGTGGCAACATTAAAAATTGATACAAGAAAAATTGATAATTGACAGGAAGTTCAATTGATTGCCTGGAAACTTCAATCCATCGTAATATTTATTGCTCGATCCGTCTTATCTAACTAGAAACCTCAACGGCATTTATATTGTCCAAAACTCCTTCTTACTTGGAGTTTTACATCAAAGTTGCAAAATATTCAAGATATATTTAATGGAAGTGGTAGACCAAATTGTTTTCTTTTTGTCTTTTGTTTTTATTAACAAATAAGATAATTCATTCACAGAAAGCAAAAGAGTCATACATCTAGAGACCTAGAGAGACTCGGCCAACGAACCAAAAACAAAAAACTGACGTAATTGGGATAGGGGTTGAACTACAGCATATTCCAAATTTTGCTCTGTTGGTAACCTAATGAGCACACGTATTTGCTTCACGAAAATAAAATGAAAACGAAAAACTGGAAGAGGAAGACTTCAACATTGAACATCTTGAATAATATTATCTGCTTTCTAAGCCGTTATAGAAGGCGTAGAGATAGCCTGCACAAACTTCATTGAATCTGTTTCAATTAAAATATCTTGCCACCCTCGATCTAAAGCAATATGTAAAGCTTCTCACATCGCTAATGCCTCGTTGATCTCAACATCAGTGGAGGGGACTATGAAAGTAGTGGCCTAAAGCAAAGTTCCAGAGCTATTTGGACAGACAAAACCAATACAACACATGTTCTCTTGTTGATTTGTTGCATAATCGCAATTCAATTTCACCACCGACCCAAAAGGACATTGCCAACATTTCTCCCTGCCTTCGGCATGTCTCTCCCCACTCATGCCCACCTCACCATTAAGCACGTCAAGATACGAACAACACTGCACAGTCACACGAGTAATGTCCATAAGACTCAGCTTACGTAACACAGATTAGACAACGCCATTTGGATCCAGATGTACTTGATTGAAAACACAATAATTTCTGTGAACCCTATTGAAAGAACTGACTTCGGCCTCCTAGTAGAGAGAATATTGCCATGCTTTAGATCCTCTAACCAGGTACTCATACGAGCAATGTTGCAATTTTCAGTTTTGATAGTCAACAATGCAAACCATGCTGATCTCGCCCACTCACAATGGAAGAAAAGGTGTTCCGAAGTCTCATCACATCTGCAAAAAGAGTACATCGAAGTAGCACTAACTTTCCTACAGAAAAGATTAAAATTAGTGGCCAATGCATTATGGCACAGTGGCAAAAGTAGGTGCTTATACATTGATTGACATGGATTGTGCCAAATGAACTTCCACACTGCTTTGTTAACATCACAAGAAATAGCTCACTCACTGCCCTCAACTCGATTCCATACACAATGGTATCCACTTTTCACTGAAAACTCTCCCACCCTTTCTTTTGACGAGACCAAACGGTCAGAGACATGTACCCTAGACAATGGAATACTCAAAATAGCCTTCGTTTCAATATCATTTGAAAACTTAGCAACCAAAGACAAATCCCAATATCCGATACAGCGATACCTATGATGTCAGGCGAAAGAGACCGATCGTGTAAGACAAAATGTGGTAAAGAAGCAATCCAAGGATCCACCCAGAACTTAATCAAATTGCCATCACCTACACGCCAAATTAGCTCCTTAGAAATCGAGTTCCTCCCCTCTAAAATGCTTTGCCAAACCCAAGCTGCCCTACTACCTTTCAAAGCACTCATGAAATCATTACCAGGAAAATAGATGCTTTAGATCAATCTAACCCATAAAGAATTAGGATTTCGCAATATCCACTGAATTGTTAAATAAATAAATTAATATTCATATTTGGTATATAAGAATGGTTTAAATTGGAATGAAATGAAATAGATCAACAAAGGAATGGCAAGTTTATTCCTATAATTGAAAACATCAATCAAATTGTTGATTCCATTCATATACCATAGTCATATTTATCAAAAGCATCATTTGATTTATGGATAAAAGTGAGGTGTAACTAAATTGATGCCAATCCATTAAAAGTTGAAATCAAAATCTACTTAAAACTTGAATGGTCAATTTTAAAAACTACAATTCTATATTTTCAAAGTGCTTCCAAATATAGAAAACTTGAAATTGGAATTTCCTTAAAATTTGAATCGTTGACTAGAGCTTTTTAAAACGCTTCTAAGATCATCTTTTTGAACTCTCTTTTAGGGTTTTTTAAAATTGCTTCAAAGATTGTACTTTTTACTTGAGAGTAGAAAAAGAATATTGGATTAAGAGTATATTTTTTGATGGAGTAAGAATTTTTTTTTTTTTTTCTGATTTTAAACAGGAAAGTGAATGAAATCTAGGATCATAATTCCATTTTGGATTCTTTTTTGCACACCACGTGTCATAAAAAGCCATAAATATTTAGGCTATTATCCGAATAAAGGATGTTAGCTTTGCGGGTCTGAGGGAAAAGAAACAAACGATCTAACTTCTAATTCATGGTTGTTAAGATCATAGAAATTCCCAACCTTTTATAAACAAATAAAAAGAAAAAACCTTATTATGCTCTAACTTATTAAAAGCGTATCTTTCATTTATTTATTCACTTTATACAAAGTATAAATTTTATAAACTGATTCAAGGTATACAAAAGGAATGAAGAGGTCAAATTCCCGGTTCACGCTACTAATACCTCGGGAATGATATGTAAATTTCAATAAATAAAAATGTAAATACTAATATATATTTACATATAATATATTTATCTATAATTTATCAGAATATGAAAATAAAAACGGTAATATCATATTATATAATAGTTGTAAATCAAATTTGATTTCAATAAATTTTTACCATTATCTTTAATATTGATGGCTATAATTTACTAAAATTCAATAAAAAAAAACTTTTATTTTCATACCCAAAATACCATGATATTGCGATTATAACTTCATCATGGAAAGTCTCAAGATAACACTTTCCTTTCCTTTTGTTTTTTTCCTTTTACCGCACGAGTGTGCGCGAATTACGCGGAGACTACCCGCGTAACGGTTAAAAAGCTCACACACCCGACCGACTCAAAGTTCCCAAATGAAACAGATATTTACTTTGTCTAACATCATTGACCCCAAGGATTAAGTTGAGCTGCACCGCACACGATTGATCAGAATCAGATTATTCCTTAATTACTGAATACAATTTATAAAAGAAAATCTCCAACACAGCTGTAATTACTGGCCGACCCAACCAACCCCCTCACGCGGTTGTCCATGTCCAACCCCTTCGTTACGCTGCCAAGTCGGTGGTCCATAACTGTTCCTCTTTTTGTTTGGTGTAGGGTGGGGTGGGGTTTCTAAATCACCATAACCACTTGTAAATATTGAACTTTTTATATTATAAATGAAATAATATTGAGCTGATGAGACTGACATTAAACAAAAATAAATATGATTAATTATAAATCTGTTCTTACAACTGAAAATAAGCAACCAGAAAAGAATGGCTCCAATTGTGTATGTACACCAATAAAATAATCAACCGCCAACTGAAATTACATAAACCAAAAAAAAAAAATGTACAAAAATTGATGTAATTCTATATCTCCTAGAATTCCATAAATTCTGATTGAACAAGTGATGATTCACTTCACTATAACAAGTTTCTTAAGCTAATTCAAACTTCAAAGGCATCAAAAAACGCGGTTTCTTTGATGGATGTGGACTCTCCACCTCCTCGTCTCCTGCGTACCCGAAGCTCGCCGCAAACTCCGGCAACGCTGGAAGGTTCAGGTCAAAACCGCGGTTGCTTTGACTGATCGTATTGGTTAGACTCGATCCAACACCTTCCGATGCAGTTGCCGCCACCGTCACTCCGCTGTTGGCTCCACCGCTTGCGGCAGCGCCGCCTTCATAGTGGCACCGCTTGTGCCCTCCTAGAGCTTGTCCAGTGGGGAAACGCTTGTGGCAGATGGAGCACTCGTGAATCTTGCCGGAGGAAGTGGTTGTAGTATTGGCGGGGGCAGCGGTGGCGGTTGTGGTGGTGGAGGTGGACTGCTCATCGCTGCTGGCAGTGGGGACGCTCTTGCGGTGGCTGGCCTTGTGGCCTCCTAGGGCTTGGTAAGAAGGAAAGGCTTTGTTGCAGACGGTGCACTTGTAGCTCATACTGGCATCTGCTGCTGATGCGGCGATGGTTGTTGAAGGCTGCTGTGGTTTTGGTTGTGGTTGCGGTTGCGGTTGTTGAGGCGGTTGTTCGGGAGCAGGCGAGTTACAGTCAAGGTTGTTGAGGTCATCAAAGGCGGCGGTTGAGGTGGTTTTTCCGCGGGCTAGCATGATGAGGCAGAGAGCGAGATACTCCTCCTCGGTGGGGGCGTGGTGAGGACGCTTGGAGCGCTTGCGCTTGGTCCATGGCTCCATGAAGTGGGAATTACTAAGGGAGTCCTCCATGAACTGGAAGGACGGTGTTGATGTTGTTGGAGAGTTGAGTGCTTCTAAGGCCATGGTGAACTTTATATAAATTCAGAAGAAGTGTTGTTATTCAACACGAAACCGATACGAGAAAAACAGTAACTTATGAGTGTGAGGAGAGTATATTGTGATTTTTGAGAGGATAGAGGCTGTGAATGTGAATATGAGGAGAGTGAGAGTGAGGTGAGGATATATATATATATATATAGCAGAGGGAAGGTGTGGAAGTTGCGTGACAAGTGGTTGGAAAGTTAGTGAAGTGGTGTGATGGCTGTATCTATTTATTAAAAATATGAAATAAAATTAAGAAATAGAAAACGGGGTGGCGCACATTTGTTATCTTGTTATCGTGGGAGTTAGTTGAATTTTCGTAATTTTTTTTTTTTCCTATTTTTTTAAATAATAAATGTTTATCTTGGTGAGCAAGGAGTAGAGTGAAGTCAGTCAAATATGAGGACGGTGGATGATGTGTCGACCATCGACCATTGGCTGCGTGAAACAGAGAAGAGGTGTTCAAAGTACGTAGGTGTGGGCACTAAGGAAGGAAGGGGAGACTACTTCCAAGTCAACGAGGGATGGCTAAATGCCAAGTTGCCAATTAATTAAAACGCGGAGCAGCTTAGCTTGCCCGCCTACTCCACCTTGTTTCTATGCTCGTTCTTCTTTCTCATTTTTCACTTTTTAAAATGAAGATATACGTAACCTTTAATGTTAGGACTTTCTATTATTTCTATTTCTGATTTGGTAATATATTTCTTGCAAATGGATCTTCAAAATATTTTAAATAACATTATAAATTTAATTATTAAGGTTCTCTAAATTTTCAAAATATCTTATAATATACTTGTGACGTCTTTTTATTTTTCCTAATTCCAACCATAAATTATATATGTCAATATTTTAAAATGATAACTTTATAAAACTTTGGAGACAGTAACTTTAGAGGATATCGATTCATTATTTATTACTGTTATTAATTACTTCTAATATCAATAATTTTTTCACTATCGATAGCTTTCTTAAAGAGATATTGACAATTTCATTTTTATTACTAATGTGCTTTATTTACTATAATTCGGGTAATCTATTGAAATTTAAAAGTAACTACTCTATATGGTCCCTATTAAGTGATTGTACTATATTTTTTAATTACAAAATGCTTCAAATGTAAATAAAAATCCCAAAAGTTATACTAGAACTTCGAAAGTCTTTTTTTTTTTAACAGCATAAAATGAGAACTAGTAATAAAAAAATAAAGTCAATTTGAATTTCTACCTTTAATTAAAGTACTTTAAAGTATGTTAGGTATTTCAACAATCGAAGATTGATTTGTATCTCCATAAAAATTACTATTTGACAGGTCTAGTTTTTTTTATTTTTTTCCTTTTCTTTTGATAAACAAATTAATAATTCTAGCTTAAAACTTATATACACAATGTGATCCGTTTTCCAATTCTTAGCTACGAGAAAGTAATCGTTTCAGTTATGCAACAAATTCGATTTTTTTTTTTCCCACCAAAGACGACCTTAGTATTTCCACAATCACCTAGCTGTCCTGTGAAACCAAAAGAAAATATAAATGAGTCCAAATTATATTATATTTAGGTATTGTTTGATTGCGTGAAATTTATGAGATTGGACCAAATAAAAATTTTTATCCAATATTTAATTTGCCAATTGAACTTAGTTATTGGATAAAAAAGTGTTTGAAAGACTAAATAAAAAATGGTATAAAAGTTAACTTCACTAAAAAAAAAAACACAACTATTAAAAATATAAATGTAATTAAATAGGTGTTAGACAATATTAATGGTATAAATATTAGATAATATTTAAAACTCTTATTTTTTAAATAATATAAAAACGTAATTAAATAAATATTAAACAACTTATTGATAGTATAAATGTTAAAATATAATATTAAGTTCGGTATTTATATGTACCAAACATGAAATGTTATAAAAATCCATGTATAATATTGTGTAAACCAAATATGGTATAATAATTCTATACCATTGTGTACTTTTTATACTTATACTTTCAATTCTCCTTATCCTATTCAGTTGCTGTAACCAAAAGCTGCCTTATTATTTCAACAAAGCATCTTGATTTTGTGCCAAAAGAAAAAAGAAATGTTTACATATAAATTGAGATATATAGATACGTGTCCTATTCACAAAAGCTTGCAATAAATCATAACATATATGGCAATTAGTCCATCACAATCTCTAACTTATATGACAATTAATTTGACCTTAATTAGTAGTTGACGCTATCACCAAGTGGCAACCTAGCTTGACAAATTGAAAAGTAGGCCTTTTTATTTCTTCGTTTTTTTGCCAAAAATTCAAAGGAGGTTAGGGTTCCAAATCAAGGGCAAATACCGAGTATCGATTACTTTAATTAAATGCAAAGGTAATATCACATGGTTTTTGTATCTTCCGTAGTGTGGTGGACAAACTATTGTCAGCTAGTGGAGTGTAAGGCGGTGTGTAGTGGGGGCATTTCGCTTTTATTCCACGACTTATGCGGGATACCACACAGACACAACACACACACATAAAACTACACAGCTCATGAGTGGACTAGATTGTTCTCAACAATAATACTATATAGTAGTGTTATGGGCTTGTTCGGGCAATAGCTTGTTAGTAGCCATCCAAAATTTTTATTTTATATCATCTAAAAAGGAAGTTTATATTTTATTCCTTACATATTCTTATTCCTATCTATCTATCCATCGTAAAAGATACCACTTTTCGGAGGCGGATTTTTCACCTTTTTAAGTGCACCAGTTGATGAAGTAGACCATCCTTTTTGGATAATCCACAACCTAGAAGAATATAGAAGAAATTCCATGGCTACCCACTCGGAAAAGAAATTAGAAAAAACAGACCTATTTTCACATGCTTTTGAAATTTATTGATTTTTATATTGTTGCTATTACATTATCTTTATCGTCTCGTATTACGCTGTTGCAATTTCTTGATTAAAAATGGTGATAACACATACGTATATCTACTAACAGATTCCTAAATCATATATATTTTACACGAAAACCCTAAATTGAATACAACAAGAAACTTGGTGACTTATTTAGGGTTTAAAAGCGTAGAAGGTAGATATTTGTTTGATTAAAAGCTGTTGAGTAGTACATACAAATTGGAGATGTTGTTGAAACAACACATGCATGTCCATGGATTGTTCAATGGAGATCAACATAGGTCGTGCATTTAAAAAATGTCCATAAACTGCAAATGCTGAAAGCACCCACATATTGCAATTTACCCTAATTATATCCTACGGTTTTTTTGTGTGCATAATTTTAACTTGCTATATTTCATTTATTTAGACTCTAGATGAGAGACGTCCTTGTCCGTAATTAATAGTTGTTTAGACTTTTGGCCATTGCTTTTGAGAAGTAATTTGCATGATTTGGTTGTACAAATGGTTAAATTCCTCCTTTTCATCTTAAAAATCAAATTAAAAAGAATATAAGAACGATAGTTCTACGTAAATCAATAAGTTTCCACGCAATTCAACGCCGGACATATCGAGAATAAAACAAATTGAAGACTTTAACTAAAGAAAGAAGATTAGTATGATAACCAAAAAGCAAAAATGGTAGATTTTAGTACATCGTGGCGTCTTAATTACTTTTCATCAAAAAGCACAGTGATATAGTAGGGCTCACACTGAGGTTCCAGTATGTTGCGACGACCTTCGAGAAGAATTCAACGAAGAGATCAAGTCTCATCAACTCTCGATCTGTTTTTATCTTGGTTTTTGGGTAATTTTGACAAGCAAGTGATGAGTTGGTGTTGGTTAGGATTTTTCCTCAGTGTTTGTGTGTTGGCTATCTAGAAGTGCAGAAGAAGATACGCGAAGACTCCACGAAATCACACGTAGTCATCGCCACCGTCAAGTTGTATGTTCATGTCCTGTTTCATTACATCATGGTATACGTGGACCCTTTCGGTATTCAGAAGGGGCGGTTTAAAGTGGTAGATGCCCTTCCACACCAAGATTGAAGATTCTCTCTAACTCTTTCTCTCTCTGTTCCATTTTGTAAGGCTACATGTCATTAACTCTGTGTGGTCCATGATCAACTAAAGTTAGTTAAGATATTAATTAAATGAATATCGAATTAATTATACTTTTATGTGTGGACAATTATGATCAGTTCATGGTTTATCACATGTGAATGTAATTACACACGCCATTTGACAATTGTAATATATATATATATATAACATATTGTTTCTGGGATAATCGTGTATACTATAATGACACTGTTAATCAATATAAAAGAAAAATGATCCTCACGATGATAATTTTCAACAATAAATTATAATTTTAGCTAACTTGTAGTAAATTTTAGGCAATTCTGGGGAGGGGGCAAGTTAAATATAAAATTGTCCACGGAAACTCAGGAAAATATTCTAGGCTTAAGGTTTCAACTTTCAACACCAGTGGGTTTGACCCTAAAACGAAAAGTCAAATTTAACATGGATTGATTGGTATATACCTAAAACCTACTCGCCAGGAATAAAAGTTGCCGACTTCTACGCTGTAAATTTCAGAGAAAATTAAGACGATCGTAAGGTAAACTTCACCCAGGAGTTGCTGCAAAAATAACTACCGAGGACTGACTCCCTTATAAATTACTGTCCAATAGAAAGTTGGTCATTCTTAACACATTTATCACGTAAAAATCGTTTACCAACAAGAACACGGATCGCAAATTTAGAGGCATTGAATCTAGGCAATGAAATTATCACATGCTGTTAAGTTATAGTATAAGGACTCGGTAACATGTGCCCATCATGCACGTGGTACGATACTTATGGAACTATAATTTTCGTACAACTATTGTTTCACGTGACATTTTGTCAATGCCATATATGAAATTGTGTATTTTCTAATTTCGCATCCTCTAAATTTACCTTTTTAAATTTTTCCTAAAATTACCACCTTAAAATTCTCGTGATTATATGAAAAAAGATAATATCATAATAATATCACAAAATATTTTAAAAAATAGATAATTTCAACAATTAAATTGTAATTTTATTTAAAATTAACTTTAGATGATCCAGTTTTAATTGAATAAAGAGATAATAAGATAGTATTTCTCTCTCTTTTATCAATTATAGTCATTGATACACATATAAAGAGTCGAGATACTTTTCATTTCAAAATTATATATCAATGAACTATAATCATTTTCAAGTATCCGAGTAGAGTAAAGGATTTATTCTTAGTCTATGGGCAAGATGAGAAACTAATTATCAAAAAATGTCTGAGTACATTGCGGCTTGAAGCAGCTAAAGAAGTTGTTTTGATCAAAAAATTTTATCACTATGACAAGAGTGTTTCCAAGCATTGTGGATCTAATTACATTATATTATGATAATAATATAAATTACCTAGCAATATAAGTAAATAAAATTATTCCTATTGCTGCATATGCAAATACCGCTAGAGGAACAACATTTGATATCCTTTTGGTGCACAAAATATATTCTTTTACAAGAAGTGCTATGAGCAATAAATCTTACTTGAACTTCATAATCACAAGGAGAAGGTTTTGCATTATAAGAAGAGATAATTTTTTTTTCTTGTAATTTAGTTTCTTATGACATTACATACATGTATACATGAATTGGTATATTTTGTAAAAAGATTTTAAAATTCCTAAGCCTTTTACACACTATAAAATCTAACCATTCCAATCCTCCTTACTATATACCATAAAGCGAATTCAGTATAAGTACTGTGAAAGTGCTGACGAAGCATAGTTATCAAAACTGACAGTAAAAAAGTGGCATCATTAGTTCATTATAAATGTCGATGATTAAGACTTTTACGTCGACCATTGGAATACTTTATAGTTAAATGTCGCAGCACGCTTGATATAACAGAAGCTTTGGGCCACCAATCCTTCGAATATAATTATAAGAATGCCTACTTGAGTGGTGAAGTTTCACCGCCGTGAAGTCATCGCTTACTGCATGATCATTGTTTTCATCTAAAGTTCCTCCCATGTGCGTATCTTTCTACCTCTTGCTAGCTACGTTTGGTGAAGAAAAAGTAGGAAAATCTACCGCTGCCTTTCCTTGTTTTAATATAGTTCGTTTGCTTCTATTTTGCGAAGGAGATAATATCAAGCGAGCAGTTGAAATGAGATATCATGGCTCATTATTTTAACTTAAAACAATAAAACCAATTATTTTAGAATAATGAAAGAAAACTACGCACACATAGAGAGAGAGAGAGAGAAAGAGAAATCTAGATGGTGTGTTGATTACGCTAGCTCCTTACTTTTTTTTTTTAGAAAATGATAAATGTCTTGTTTATATTTAAACTTTAGCAATTTTTGTAATTAATTATTAGAGGTTAATAGTATCAATTGGATACTTGAATTATTTTTATTTTTACAATTGACTATCTGAACTTTGCTTATTTTTTCAATTAACTATATTTGAACATTATCCATTTTTGTAATTAACTACCTAATTCAAAGACTATAAATAACCTTGAAAAAATTCATAGGTAGTAAATTAATGTTTTTAAATTTCAAGTAGTTGATTGAAAAAAAAAGATTGCAAATTCAAGTAACTATGACATTCACCTTTTAAAATAATAGTTAACATTATAAATAACAAAAATATATAATTTATGTCCTTACAACACTTATTAATAATGACATTTTCATAACATTAGTTAAATGAATACGTTCTATCTATGATGTGCTCCTAGATGCATAAAGAGGATAAAACAAACCAAGTAATATATATGCCTAACTTCTTGGAAAGGGTAAGGAAAATGCACTTCCTTTTGACCGTTCACCTTGGGGTAAAAGTCCTTAATTACATACATAAGTAAATCTTTCATAATCATCTTATCAGGAGTGTTATTAGATCTGAACCGGATGACTGAACTAAAAATGTGAGGGGATAAAAAATTAAGAAAAAAGCTAAGTTCGATCGGAAATTAAATTGAAATTGCATTGAGATCGAACCAAGTTGAATCATAATGTTCGATTTAGATTTAATAACACTCCTTGTAAAATGTGGTATAACTTTTGCTAAGGATAAGTTTATGCCATTGTAAACCAAAATAATTCCAAAAAAGAGATGTGAATTTTTATTGGTAATCTCAAAAGGCTACTTCATTTGATAACTGCCCCTAACTTTAAGTCAAGTCCCATTAAGGACTGTGTATAAGGTAAGGTCAACTACTACTTATTTCACGTCAACTACCATCCTGATTTTAGACATATCTATCTATACCTCCATTCCATAAGTCAGATCCACCCATCCCCGGACGTGTATTTTCAGTTTCTCATTATGCGTAATACACAAATAAGACTTTTATTGTAATTGCAGGTGGAGAAGCCCAGATGTGAGTGAAACACACCTCGATGAAATGTTTTTTGAGTGACATACACTCAAATAATATCACCACTTTCTTGTTATTTAAAATTTTTTGTTGAATTCGTATAAAAAAAAAAAAGAGACTAAGCTACTTTCTGCAAAAGATCTAAAACAAAGAGAGGACCAAAAGCAAAAATGCTCTTTGCCCACTATTGTTAAACCAGGATCAAAAGATTGACTCAAAAATAAAAAACAATTAAGAGTCAAAGAGAATCAATCGGAATCAAACACGGGTCAATAAAAATAATATAATATAATTTATATTTATGTATAAAGTAATAAAATTACATACATCCTCAATAATTAAAAGTTAAAAGCCTTTTACAGTTTATTTTTTATTTTTCTTTAATCTATAATTTCTTTTAGTGAACTGGTGCACTTTTTAGAAAATACAAAAGAAAATAATACATTTTAATTTAGAAAAAACCCAATAGGTTTTTATAAAAATCGAGTTGGATCAATTAGGTCAAATTAGAGTCACAGTCTATGAGGATCAAATTGATCACTCCAAATGGTTTTATGGAGGGGTTAGGTCAAACCAGGTCGAATCAAGAGAGTCATCCTGAGTCTAACAGCATTAGTGTCAATACTACTTTACTATATGGTGATCAAAAGATAGTTTTGCTCAAAGAAATGTATACTATCTTTGGGAAGAAAGAAGGAATTAGAGAGGAATGGAAGCGAGAGAAAAAAATTGAGAAGAAACAAAATGGGAGGAAAGATATAATTTTCCATTATTTGGAAAATAAAGGAAAGTAAAGGGAAAGATTCTAGTGAAAATTTTTTTTTTTTTTATTAAGGATACTTATAATTGCTTAATAGCCCCTCCTTTATAAATAATAGTTTATCTAAATGATGGCATTTATGAAGGCTAAATTAGTCATTTCAAAAACTTTCCTAAATGGAGAGAACATTTTTTTTTTTTAATAATTCCCCTACATTTCTTTCCTTCCTAATTTTCTTGGTCTCTTTATTTTTCCTTCTCCTTTTTTTACTGGTTATTATGTAGGTTTCATTTAATAATAGGAAAGGACAAAGAGCACTCAGTATGTGTGGCATGAAGGTTGTGTGGTTTTAACTTGTAAGTCTAGTGATTGAGCATTTTTTTTTTCTCATCTAATTACTCATGTATTAAGGTTCACACCCTGATAAATCTAACTTAGAAGCTCTATTATAAACTAGACTTCAATATGAAAATAGGATTAAATCATGTTAAATAGAATTTTAGAAGTTTACAATTAGGAACATATGATTGTAGTGTTTTAGATTTTTTATTAATGATCCATTTGAGGAAACAAAGAGCATTGATTTTATTAGCTTGGATGAACAAAAAAGGGAACAATCTAATTGTGAGTTTAATCACTATTTTGGATAAATTTGATGAGTTTATGATGAAATAATTGGAATCTTAAGGTAATTTTGGGGTTGGGGACTTAAATCAAGATGTATTAGGTCAAATCCCTATGTTTAAGGAAGATTTTAGGGAGTAACTACTAAACTAGTCAAACATATCTAAAATAATTGCCCACCTCCTAATGTGGTGGACCACTTCTTGATGTAGTCGATCACTTCAGATCCGATGAGGGCTTGGTTGACCATTTTGAACTATAGCTAACCATATTTACCTTTTAGGTGATTTCAAGCCTTAGGAAAGTAATTTTTTAATACAATCAAGACATACTTCTAATCTTTATTTGTGATTGTTAGGTATTAAATTTCTATTCAATCAAATAAATCTTTGTTAACTAACCATACATAAGTAAGTTGTTGCTTATATACTCCTTGTACACGAAAATAACAATCAACCTAAATTACAATTTGGAAGTAAATTTTTTAGTGTTGTTTGTACATATACATAAGTCAATAACTACTTAAATAGGTGAATTTTGAATGGAATATCCACCACCTTAGTAGAACGCATAGTTAAGATGAAGTGGTAGTAATTAGATGTTAAGGTAAGTAAGCACTTTGGATGAGTGGGTCATCGATAGTGTAAAACTGCAACTAACATAAGTTAGGAACCCAGATGAAAGCTATCGAAGGTATTCTACATGCTTTCAATGTAAGCCCTACTACGAAGCCCCTTGGCTCACGCATGTCAATTCAACTTAAGAGCTAGGTAAGTAGCTCCTAAAGGAGCTAACTTCATAATAGAATAACAAGGGATTCCCTAAAGCGAATGATAGTTTTAAATGCCTAGCTTTGGAATCAACATGGAATGAGGATATACCTCTATGTGTCAAGATCCTGATAGCTAGTACCTCTTATAAATACTCCTTGAAGCCCTTATGATAAAAGACCCTTTTATGGACTCCTATGCTCGTTCTCTACTATCTTCTTATTCTTAGATTGTTGCTACTACTTCCTTTTGCTTATTCTTACATCTTATGTATCTTACAAACTTGAGATTTGGAGTCTCTTCATCAGAAATAACTCCAACCTCCATAGTATGCTTTGTTTTGCTGATCAGATTGATCTTTAAGCATTCACAAAACAATCTTCAAGTCAAAGATTTGTAATAAATAAGAAAGTAATGATAACATAGATAATTAATTGAACTACTAATGATTAAGATAGAAGATGGTTTTAACATAAGACAATTTGAGTGTAATGCATCATTATGGATGTCAATTTATATCAAGTGTTAGTTTTGGACACTAATGTTGTTGCTTACGATTGTATACTACTAGTGCCAACTTAAATAAGATGTAGTCAAGAATGTATATGTTGTTTTCTATTACTATTGCATATATATATATATATATCAACAATTATGCATGTAGTTTGGCAATTATAAGCACTAAATGCAATATTTCCATACTAAGTGTTATAAATGACCCATGTTTGAAACTCTCAACTTTTTAGATATAGATGTTTGTGATGAGGATTGTTATGACTTATGATACGATATGTGGATTAGTGGTGATGGCTATGACCATAGCTCTTTTGATGGCTACAACTTTTAGTTATAACTTAGTATAGTGATTATTTTAAAGATGAAGTCACAAATTTTTTTTTTATATATTTTGGATATGATTTTATGGAAATATTTAGTCTGACAAATCCCTCCTTTTTGTTTCTTGATCTTCAAGCCATGACTAGTCGGCAGCAAAAGAGAGCAAAATGCGTAAAGAGGGGAGCTAGTGGTGTTCGCCCTAGCCACTCCGATACCTAAGTCATTCGGATTGTTAAGAAAGGCAAGGAAAGAAAGTCATTGGAAATATAAGTATATGAAGGCAAGAGAGTTAGAGAGATTTAGCCAGTCACTTCATCCCATATTTATTAAACATGAGGTTGAGCCACTCTTATGTAGTAGTTGAACTATTTAGGTTATGTCCTAATTTTGCAAGAACGAACAATGTTGACAACTACTATATGCAATAATTACCAAACTTTTCATGTCCTTATCCTTGTTTGAACATTTAAATCCATGGATTGAGTTTAGCCAATCTAGGCTTAGTGGTCCAAGTCTTAGAAATACTTGTTTTGATTTGTTCTAAGCCCTTATGGAGGCTTTGGCATGTGATCTGGTGAGGTCAACCGAGCTTAAAGAGTTTGGCTAGCACTTTGCTGAAAAGGCTCAAGCTGTAGTAAGGTTTAGATCGGAATAAGACAGCATAACCCATACCTTAAGGAGGTTAGCCTAGGCTAAGGGACCCATACCCAAAGTAGCTTATCAACCTAAAAAACTTATGAAAGAAATGTATGCTTTACACTATTAAAAGATCATTATATTCATATAATATATAATCCATATATAGATTTTATTATACGTGGTATTCATTACCTTACTTGTCCATTTCATATATAGGAATATGAATCGTAGAACGTGACAATTTGAAGAGACATCAAAAAATAGGTTCGTAATCCTTAGACCCTTATAACACTTTCAGTAGGGGGGAATGGCAATTCGTTTCCCCCCTTATTCTCTAATGAGCCCCTGATTCTCATGTTTAGATGGCTCAAAACTCCACATCACTCATTTCCCATAGAATTTCTTTTTGATTAAGTTAAAGAATATGCATTCCCAATCCCATAGATGGCTCAAAATTTACAGCAACTACCCCTTATAAAATTATCAAATCACATACAACCCTCTTCACTCAAATCATCAATCTAAGGTTCTTGTCTCTCCTCCATGGATTTAGTAGCTACATTGCAACAAGTGTTTGGTCTAGATGCATCAAAACGTTAAACAAACTCCAAAATTGAAATATATAGTAACAAAAAGAAAACATTAAAAAAAAAAAGATCCAATCCAATGCTCCATTATCAATTTCAAACTTGGTGCTCATCTCCATTTATTTCTCTCTCCACCTTCCTCTTCGTCATAAAACCATTGCCCTTTCTTTCTCCTCTAAACTTTACTCAAACCCTAGAAAAAGGTATAGAAGAAGGAAATCAAGAAATGGATGGTGCCCATAGCCACGAAGAACTCGAGCCCGTAGACTCAAAATTGGAGGATGAGACTCAAACAACAAAATCTGAGGAAGAAGAAGAAGATAACCATGAGGACGAGACTCAAACAACAAACTTGAGCTCTTAAACTCGGTTTCTCCATCAACGAGGCTTTGAAGGCAAAGAAGGAAGTAGGGATGATGAGCCTAGATTTAGGGGTTTTGTCTTTCTATATTTGTTGGGGTTATTTCATTTACTAGAAGACAATTTAGGTATTTTAATTTCTATTCACACGTAGTCCTAATTATATTATTCCTAGTAAATGACGTAATAGTAATTCTATTATGCTAAAATAAACATCATACTAACTATTCATATCTTATTACCTGCCTATTTCATTCATTGGTAATTGCAATTCTATCTTCCCTCTTATTTTATTTAATGAACTAAATGCGTTGTTAGTAGTTTACCTATAAGGTATGAAAAAGAGTGTAAATCGAAAAAGGGTTTGGATCTTGACTTTTGAAGAGTAATCTATTTTTTTAGTCATTATGGAAAATTTGGTAAAACTTATTATGTATGATTATAGAATTACATGGGCTGTGTATTGCGATAACATGCACGATAAGACATTAGTGAGTTCCCTTAACCTATTATTGGCTAAACCACTTGGACACTAGATACAAGTGCTGCTGCTATATGGGATATTTTAGTCGGACATATTTTAGTTTGTTCGTGCCTAAATATGATACAGCTATAGAATTTGGTTAATGGTATCCCTTTCTTTTTCCCTCGGTGTCCGTGTGTAGAATATGTCTAGGAGAGGGAGAGGTATTGCCGATCATGCTAGCGAGGGGTAAGGGCCAAAAGTCCCTCATTCCATGAAAACTTATCATATACTTTTGAGATTAATTACACATCTTACGATAAAACAAGTAAAATAAAAAGAATTAAAGTTTTTTATCTAGCTTATTAATAATTGAGTAAGGATATCTATTAATATTTTTCTATTTATAATCCATTAAAAGGAAGGAAATTTGACGTTTATATATATGTATATATGTGTTCTTAGATGCGGGGCGAGTCATTTTTGTGGCTTTAGGCCTTTACAAAAAAAAGTTTACGGTACTGAAAACTAAAAGGATCACAAAAAGGGTATGCCATTTTCGTAGCTAGTCTCGGAGGCTACTTTCATCTGGCAACTGTCCCTAGCCCTAAGTCAAGTCCGACTAATTATTAAGGAATATCTGTAAGGTCAACTACTTTCTATTTCTCGTCAACTACTATCCCCGGTTTTGGGCATATTTGATTTATACTTCCATTGTTACATCAAACCTTCCCTAACACGCATTTTCAACTTCTTTATTATGCTTAGTAGTTCCTACATGAAAAAGCCATTTATTACAATGGCGTTAGTTATAATTTCTTTTGGAAAAAAGGAAATTAAATTGGTATTATAGTACTCATACAACTTGATAAGGTTCTTATAATCCTGTTGAATTAATTCTGTCTTCTAATAATAAGATTAATTGAATTTTATTCCTTCCTCATATTGGTTCTATTAGTAATTGGCCGGAAAAAAAAAATCATAGAAGTTCAGGTTCTATAAAAAAAAAAGTCACAATTTGTTTCAAGAAAAACCCCATGTTAGTGCAAGATATATTGCCCTAAAATATTTTCTTTTCGAAAGTGATATGTTTTTATATATTTGGAGGTATTTATAAATATATGTTGAAAAAGCTTTTTCCTTGTTTAACTCATGAACATTATGTAACTTATAATTATACCTAAATAATTTAATATCTATGCAAACTCTTTAGTTGATTTCTATAATATTTTCACAAGTCTATTTTTTTTATCCATTAATTTTTTTTTTTTTGTGTTTAAAATATAATCTATAGGACAGTTACAATAAGAACAAAATAAAATATCATTTTCTTAGAGCTAAAATTCTTATGAAGATTAACCGTAAATCAACATTTCATTTTAAAAAGGATAAGTTGTTTTCTAGAAAAGGATAAAATTTTCTCTTAAGTGGAAAAATATTTTCCTTTATGAGAAAATTTTCTACTTAAACCTTTTCCACTAAAACAAACAACAAAAAATAGAAAAAAAAATACTTCTAAAAAACTTCTTTAAGTGGAAAAAGAAAACAAACGGGCCTAAACGAATCCTTCAATATTTTATCGTAAGAGAAGGGCTTGACCGAATTGCCAAATTTCTTTTCTTTTTAAACCAAACCACAAAGTGTGGAGAGAGGTAATTTGCACTATTAAAGTAGGGTAGCTCAAGACATTGACACAAAGTCTATGGAATTAATTGCTTCTTTAGTTTACAAGAGTGATATGTCGAGAGTGATGAGTCTCGACCTACCTAAGCCATGCACATAAACATAGGTACTTGGCCAAACTGATCCTAAACTGCCGGTTCATGGGTTAATAACATGGTGAACCATGACCAGCCCATAAGTTAGCAGTTCAAGACTAGTTCAATGGGCTTAGCGATTCAACAGCTGGTTTATGACCCTTGAATCGATTTGTTTTTTTCCTTTTCTCAATTTTTTCTTCTTTTTTTTTCTATTCCTTTACATAATTTTTTTCCCTTTTAGCCTTACCAATCCTTCAACCTTTTTTTTTTCTTTCATCCTTCCATAAAGTATACATTAAAAATGGACAAAAATTAAAATATAGAAAAGTCTCTTACAGTATGAATACCTAATTTGATCAAGTAGAGTGAAGTGGTTGGAAGGAAAATGTTTTTTACTATATTTTACAGTCGCTCGAAAAGTGCTTACATATTCGCTGATCGAAATTAGAATGCCATAGTTCAGTTTGGATTTTTAGAAAACCTTTAATTTGTTAGTCAATTTTACGTTTTGTGAAAAGAATCCAAGTGTACGTAATTATCCAATTTAAATTTTTTAAAAGAAAATAATTTTAATCGATCATAATTTAGGAAAACCTAATGCTAGATCATCACTTTTGAGAAAACCACGCCATTTATTTTGTTTGAATAATTAGGAAAAAAAATATTTCTACATGATAAAACTTTTTTAGAAAGAATGAAAAGAAAACTTACTATATCTCCTTTTAAGGTAGCTATTCATGCTTATGAGTAGGAGTAAAACCCGTGAGAGAGCTTAGGCTTCCATTAGATCAGTTCTAATCACCGAAGTAATCATCCTCCTCACTTAATGTCCCATATGATTCTTGCCGTCTGCAGGCCACCTTGTACCAATCTTCTGTATAAGTAATTGCCTCAACATTGACAACAGATAGGGAGGCTTGGTGTTCGTCAATAATCAAGCCTACTGTACTAAATGCTTCCTCAACGGCGACCGTTGAAGTGGGAGCAACGACTACTTCGCGGGTGATGCGAGATAGTAATAGGTAGTTCCTTTTGTGCTTTTGCCACTACTCTAAAATATCGAAGTCCTAGATAGAGATATTCTCAAAAAACTCGAAATTCGTATTACTGTAGTGTTACACCTCAGACATTAGACCATCAGACTGTTACCTATTCAATTTTTGCGTTAGTAACTGTTCACTTATAAATGAGTAATGCTGCTCTTTAGTAAGTGGCGAAGGAGAGACCGATGACTAGCCATCATACTAACTTTGGTAGTAGCTGAGCATCTCCCCTATGTCAGCAGTCGCTACCAACACTTCCTACGATGCTTCCAAGCTATACACATCTTAGGAATCTATTAGATCTTGAATGTAACCATAATAAGTTTTAAAATATATTAGTAATAATTTTGCTTTACAACGAGGGTCTAGAATAGTTACTACGAGATAAATACGTGGAATTTCTTTATAATAAGTTAAACACTTCAATGTCATATCTTATACGCATGCGTGCAGGTTTGGGTATTCATTGGCCTAAAGTAGCATGCCGAGTATACTAATGGCTGACATAACAAACAAGTGAACACTAAGCCTATAAACCTATGAGAAAGTCTTAGTAGCATTATGCAAAACTTTCAAAACTTTTAATAACTAGATACATATATTCCAATTATTAGGGAAAATATCAACTTTCTGCATGTTGTACATTACGAAGTCACATAGCAGTTCACTATAAGGAACTATGCTATGCAACAGCTCGTAAATTGAGTTCCAACAATATTATACATCCATCTTAAACTTCCAGGGCCTCTTCCTACGCTCCATGCAAAAGTTCATCTACTTTTTATGAAGGGACGGCTTCTCTATTATTATCTTGACGATGTTCTTAATTAGAGCTATACTATCATGCAAAGTTGCAATCCAATCCTTAACACACAAGTTAAGAATATGACATACACAACGTATGTGGAAAAATCCCCCCTAACACTAGTTGATAGTAATTTTGCAAATCAACTATTGATGCAGTATTGGCACTTGCATTATTAAAACCAATAGAAAAAATTTTCCTTACTAATTCTTACTCATTTAAGATTTTTCTAATAATTTTATAGATGTTTTACATCGTGTATCACTTGTTATATATCCTTAAAGCCAATAGTCATTTATTAAGCTGCCAATTTATATAAGAATTATTACTAAAAGGATCTGTCCCTATGTCTGCATATATGGACACATGCATATCGAAGGAACCAAACTTACCTACAAGCTCCCTCTTACCTTTGTGGTAGAGCTCCTACATAGCTCAGGTTAGCTTCTGCAACTAAGTTATTGCGAGCTGGGGTTAAACGTCTTCCGTTCATATTGACTCTACTACTTTAATACACTCGTATTGAATGCCAGGTGCATGTTCGGTAGGTACCATGTCAGGTTATACTTATGTTTCTCTTCATCATACCTCATTAACAGTTGATCAGATGAATCACCGCTTCAGACAAGCTATTGCTGCGTTCTATTTATTCCTACCTCCCTAGGATGCTTCGACCTCAAGTGCCTATTAAGGGTACCATATCCCTCTGCCGTTTTTTTTTAGTAACTCATGTTGCAATAGTTGCAGAATGTCCTCAAGTTCTCCCTTTTGTTTGTACCTTTACAGAAATAAGTAGTAAAAATGTTAGACCTACTAAGTTTAGGAGGCTTACCTAAGCTGGATGGTCTCGAACTATTAGGCTCATATCGAGTCGAGACGAGTCACGTTAGGTTATTTAAGATTAAATTGGATAACAGTGTAAGATTAATTTAATAAGTTTTAAGTCGTTAAAGAATTAGGCTTTATTAAAATAATTTTGGTCCAATTCGATTTAAAGAAAATTTTTATCTAATTTATATTGAGCTAAAATAGACTTAGGATTTATTAGAAAAGTTCTTGAGCTAAATCAAATTGGATTGGATCGGGTCTTGAAAAAATGGAAAGCCCAAATTAAGTAGGGTTTCTAGAAGTTAAGTTAAATCTTCAAATTATAGTATCTTCGATACGAAAAATACGATTGAGGGTTTATAAATAGCACGTCCTAACTCGATACAGCTACATTCCAAAAAACACAAAGCTAAGCACACAATAACACCACACAACAATCCACTTCACATTCACTCGTCCCTTCACTAATAGCACTGCACTTCACCAATTCACTTCACAGCACACACCAATCCATACCATGCCATCTAACATTACATTATCACCTACAACCGCCTGGACCTACAACTCACCATCCCCTTCAAATATAATCGACCGAACACCCTTGCCTGAAACAAACTACCCTGACAAATAGCAAAGTCCATTGCCCCTTCCATATTCCATAACCAACTTAAATCGTTGCATACACAGGCCCGTAAAATTCAATAGTACCCTGAACAAGACAAAACACATGCCATCCCTCGCTATTCCCCGGACACAATAAATCGATAAACTAGTTTCGTGTGGCTTCTAATTATTCATAGTATTGACAATAAGAGAAGGTTTATGGTTTTCTTAGTATTGTTTCTTTTTTTTTAACTCTCGAGGGGTCATAAAATTGCCATTCCTATATAATTGAAGCATGTCCCAAATTAGGTGTTAGTTTTCAATTCAATTATATTCCTTCGGAAGTCATACTGTAGCCATGTGTTTCTACTTTCCAAATCAAACTTAGTATATTTGGCTACTCAACTTGAAATCACATTCTATTGTAATTCGTAAGTTCCATATGTAAAGTTACGTTTTAGTTTTGAAAAAGTTGTCAGAAGACGATATTCTATATAGTAGCATTGGCATACATACATAGTCTGACATGCACTCCATTACTGCCATGCATATGCAATCCAATACACGATTCACTACAACGTACATGAGCATGGCTACAAACGATCACATACAACTTAGTTCATTTAGGTAAAAATTATTTTATTTTATTTTATTAGTTAGTCTAATTATTTTTTACTAATTTATATTTTGTTTAAGTGCAAGTTTATTATTATTTTTTTTGTTATTGCATGTTTTTTTAGATAATCTCAATTTTTAATAAAATTTAGTTAAATTGCATTTTTTAGTAAAATTGCATTTTTAAAAAAATAAGCGTATCTACGAGATTTGTATCTTCGAAGAAGACACATATTGAGATGCGTATTTTGCAGTTAGGATTTGAAAAAGATGCGTGTTTAGACATATATTTTAACATATCTTATGGTTGAGATTTAGAAAAGATACGTATAAAGATACGTATTTAAATCGTATCCTCAACGTATCTTGCGGTTAAGATTTATAAAAAATACGTATAGGATATGTATCTAGATCGTATCTTCAGTGTATCTTATAGTTAAAATTTGGAAAAAATACTCATAGAGATACATATCTAGATCATCTTGAGATATCTTACATGTATGATTTAGGAAAAAATATCTTTTGACACATAGTGTTTTAACAAATAAAAGTTGTAACCAGAATTTTCAAAAAGATTTAGTTAGTTAGGGTTTTCTTTAATTCAAAAAAATTATATTTCTTAGGTTTTTTTAAAAAACATAATAAATTGTTAAATAAATATAAACTTGGCTCGATTTTTCGAAATAAAAAAAATCTACCCACTACGTATTTTATAAAAAGAGAACTACGGCTACTTTTATCTTGACTAGCGGATATGTAGGTACCTTCGGAGCAATAGTAGAAAAAATAAAATAAAAACCTTTTTCCCTTATTCTTAGAAATTCTTAATAAAGAATAATTAAAAAATCACTTTAGTTATCTTTTATATATTTAGATATATTTTTAGTATTTTTTAAAAAATTATAAAAATAAAAGCCCATCAATTTTTCTTTAGTTTTTATATAGTGACTTAGTCTTAATAGATTAACTCCCGAACTCGGTTTTTCAGGTTTAATTTTCTAAAAATCAAAATTTTTTAGAATATCTGCAGACTAGTAGGAAAACCCTAATTTCATTTTTTACTAGTTAAATTGGTTAGTAACTCCAATTTTTTTTTTAATTTTTTAAGAAAAGTATTTCTTTAGCTTAATGTCGAGTTATTTATATTAAGCGAGTTAGGCTTGATATAGGTTAAATTAAGGAAATCAAAATAGGGTTTAACAGAATTGGTGACTCCACTAGGGAAGCCTAGTCGACTAGCCATATGAAAATTAAAAAAATTATTAATGGGCTTTTTTATTATTTTTTTCTTTTTATATTGTATTATAGTTATTCTAATTGCATTTTAGTAATGCTGGCCTTAAGAAAAAAGCTCAACTTAATGGGCCTTATTGGGAAATTAAGGAAGAAGGGTGGTAGGGTGTGCTCTTTTATTTTATAATAATCATATGTATGTCTAGACGTGGTCGAATTTAAGCCACCTTAGGAACTTAAGACGGGCCACCATTATGTAACCCTCAAGTCGTTAGGTATTTACCCCTACTTGGCGGTGATAAGCGAGCTCACTCAAGTTTCAATGTAGCCTACTAGGTTTTTCTCTGGAAAACCTTAGAGCTATAAAGCCTAAAAACCGTAGACTTAATCTTCTTGCATCGTTCTTTTTGAAAATGGGGTAATAATTTTTAAATTATAGGAAAAGCTCAATCAATCCATAGTCGACTCGATCTTATTCTTCAAAAAAAGGGAAAATTTAAAAAAAAAAAAAAACCTAATAACCCTTATATATAAGTATTCGTAAACTTCAGTTTTTAAAAAATCTTATTTCGGACTTACTTATATATAAGGGTATTTTTTTACCACAGATTTATATTAATTCCTATAATTCATTAATGACCAACCCCTATTGCATTGCATGCATGTGCAACACATTGCTTAATATATATATATATTTGATTTTTTATACTCATTTCTATGTGAATATTTTATTTCCTGTATTATATATTTTTA
Organism: Lumnitzera littorea; assembly: GCA_024138015.1. Taxonomy (NCBI): domain Eukaryota; kingdom Viridiplantae; phylum Streptophyta; class Magnoliopsida; order Myrtales; family Combretaceae; genus Lumnitzera; species Lumnitzera littorea. The sequence continues at coordinate 31,473,799 of JAMXBB010000012.1, forward strand.
TTTCGATCGTTTCTTAGTAAGTAAAAGGCTATATAATTTCTAAAATTTTTTTTAAAAAAGCTACAAAATTATTAATATCATGTCCAACTTTATTCTAAATTTAGTGGTCTCATTGGAAATAATCGCACCGTTTCATATTTTATGTAATATAGATATGGAAAGTTAGTATTAACCCTGTGAATCCCATCCTAACCGATTTGTCGGCTCATATAAATATAGGATTTGAGTTTTTTTTAGAAAGATTAGTTAGGAGTTTTCTTTTATTTTAATCCATTGTATAGGTTGAATTTTATGATTGTTAATAAATTTGCAACTTTATTAAACAATAACCTTTATTGATAGTGCAGTTTTTTTACTCATTTTTTTAGTTTCTTGACAGTTTCCTTAGAAAGAAAAACAAAAAATAAAATAAAGAAAAACTTTTATATCAACTTATAAATTTTTAGGACATGTAATTATGGAAATTAATTATGATAAAGATTATTATGAAACTATCATTTTTTAAAAACTTTCCAACAATTTTAAAGAAAAAAAAAAACGAAATTTCCAAAGATATTTTATGATAAAAAACTAGTTTCATGATAATTATTTACTTGGTTGATTTATATTGCAATGACCCACATGTGCTATACTATTAGGAACTAACAAAATAAAATAAAAATAAAAATAAAGATTTAATCATTATTTCCATTGTGAATTATTTTCCTTCTTAAGGTTATTAATCTTGTAAATGTTTAAGTTCTCATTCTTCGTATTTAGCCCTTAGGTAATCACGGTCGTAATAGAGTTTTCTCCATGTGTCATCACCTTTGTGTCATTTATTCAATAAGTTTCTCATTGAAAATAATTTTTGCTTCTCCATATCATGATTGTAATTTTATCGTCATCCTATGTCCTTGGTCGTTAGTCCCAATATTTTCTTTGTTTAGATTCGTTGATGTTAGTATTAGGCTTCTATAATATAAAATAAGCATTGATTTTCCAATAAAAGTTTCCAAAAAAAAAAACAAAATGGTTTTCAAAACTAAAAACTCAATGTAGTGTTGCCAACAAGAAAGGATTCTTGTAAACTTTGAAATATTGCTTTTTTAAGTGATCTGGCCCAACTTGAAGTCCATAATCACTTATTTTCAAAAACAAGATGTCTAAAGTTCTTAAACATAGAATAACTACAGCTAAAGGAGTTTTGGGAAAGTTTGCAAAGCAAGTCGAGACCATGGCTCATACCTAAGCCTAGGGGCCTATTGACATACCATCTGAGACAAACAAGTCTAGAGGGTTGCCGGTTTATGAGCTCAACAATAGCAGCAAAGGCCTGAGGAAGGAATTGGTGCAAAAATTGATGAAGATGGAAGAAGAAATCTTCTAGAAAATTGAAGAGAAAATGAGAGTTCTCAAGGATCATGATGTGCAAAGTGATCTAGGCTTAAGTGGTGTTTACACTTTTGAAGACCATGAGTTACCCAAGAAGTTTAAGGTACCAAATTTCAAAAAGTATGATGGAACAGGTTGTCCTAAACTTCACCTTAGGCATTATGTTCGCAAAATAGCCCAATTCTCTAAACATGACTAGTTGGTGATTCAAATTTTCCAAGATAGCCTAACTGGGCCATTTGGTATGCCCAATAAGACTTAATTAAGTTTGATACTTAGGAAAAGCTAGCTCAAGCCTTTTTATCAACAATACAAGTTCAATGAAGAAGTAGCTCTATCCTTGATGGATTTGAATAACATAAAAATGAAGTTGACCGAGTCCTTTTAAGAGTATACCTAGAGATGGAGATCTATAGCCGCTCAAGCTACAGTACAATTGCTAGAAAATGAATTGTTCAACATATTTATCTGCACATTAGGTGAACCTTATTATAATCACCTCTTAGGCTATACTACTTCTACGTTTGTAGATGTAGTTGCAATTGGTAAAAGCATTGAAGATGCTATTAGAATAGGGAGATTGATAGGGAAAGGATCATCCCCATTGAATTCAGAGGCCGCTATGAACACTACAATGTCCTATCTAATGATACGCAAGCTTAGTGCCCTATGCATTGGTCTAAAGCTCAAGGAAAATAAGCTAAGCTAGAAATCACCTAAAAAGAGGTTCACTCATATCCCAATTCCTATGCCTCGAGTCTATTGCTGCCTAAAAGAAGAGGGTTTACTGCATCTTAAAACTCCAACACTAAGGTATAAACCACGAAAATACGATCCCATTGTACATGCAAGTACCACATGGGTTAGTAGGGGCATGCTACTAACCATTACTAGGAGTTGAAGAATAAAGTCCATGATATGATTGATGAAAAATTGGTTCAATTAGACTTCGTTAGGGATCTAAGGCCTAAATTCTACACAGAGCCCACCATTAACGTGATATAAGGATTGGAAAAGTTGCCAGAAATAAATTTGAATAGTCAAGTCCAAGGGGCATATTAATGCTAGAGTTTAGAAGAAAGGGTTGTAGCCCTAAAAGAATAGTTAGTGAGTTTGGAAGAAAGGGTTGTAGCCCTAAAAGAAAAGTTAGTGAAATTAGAAGAAAAGCTCACTAGCACAAAAATGGGGATGGATTATGTGCTAAAACAGCTTAGAAACTTACATCTTAATGCGAATAGGAACATACAACCCAAGCCCGAAGATGATTTAATAAAAGAGAAATCAAGAGCGAATGTGCCGATTGGGTAAGCCCAAAATTAAGACAAGCTCATCCACAACAAGAGAAGGCGATTTACGTAGTTCAAGATTCCAATGGCCCAAGTGTTCAAAAAATTGAGAGATGTAGAACTACTGACATGCGAAAACCTAACAAAAAAATACAAGCCAAGAGATCATGACTCAAACAAATGGTGTGACTATCATGTGGCCCAAGTGGGACATAATACTGAAGATTGTTGGAGATTAAAGCATAAGGTGCAAGATTTGATTGACACCAAGATTATCTAACCAAGTTTTCTAGAGATTGATGGGTCGATTAGCAGTGGTATTGTTTCCCTAAGTTTTGAAGGGGCATCAAATAGACAACCTCTAACATCAGGTATTGAGGATCTGTTACTATCATTTGACAAGGTAGCTCACTATTTGAAGCAGTTGGGTATATCTTTGAGAGATCAATTCAGTTGAATGGGTTGAGTTCGAAGAAATGATAGAAATAAGGGTAAGAAGTAGAAAAGAATTTTAGTTCTTACATTTTCTTTCATTTTGGAGCTTGTAATAGATAAAAGTTATTGAATAAAGCAATTTTCATATGTATTCTTGTCTTTGTATGCTATGAAGCTAACTCAATTCAAATAGGGGCATTTCGAATGAGTGAAAATGGATAAAGAAAATATAAACTCGAAACTTAAAAATTTTCTCTTAAGGGAATGATAACACATTACTTGAAAGGTTTTAGATCAAAAGAGGCAACCGATGTCCCAAACACTAACCCTAAATACACATGAGAGAAGAGTGCCATCAAGGTGAATAATTTGACTCATTCCTTAAAGGAGGTTTGTATTAAACTTGGTACATGTGTCAAAATGATATTAGCCTTCATTTCATCATCCCTAAATACGATTATCCCTTACAAACCCATTTGAACCTTTAAGGGATTTTTCTTAAAATTAGGCCTGCCAAGAACCACCCTATACTAAGGCAATCAAGAGCTTAAGGTTATCAATCTAGAGAAAAAGGAGTAGACTAATATGTGCTTGCCTTAGTTGTGCTAATTCGTGAGCAAATATTATCATAGATAATTTAATTTCTTTAAAATGAAGAAGAGCGTCAAACCATATACACGTTACTCAGGCCCGTACATTTATTCAAACACATTAAGTCCATAGATTCTTTCCTAAGCACTCCATGCCATATATACTTCTCCTAAGGTTATACTATTTGAACCCCTGGTTTTAGGGCTTTTATTCCCATTAGAAAAAAAAAAAAAAAAAGAAAGAAAAAAAAAACTCAACAATGGAAGGTAACCACCTTGACAAATAAAAAAAATAAAAAAAGAAGAAGAGGAAGAAAAAGAAAAAAAAGTGAAAAAAAATGAAGATATTAGTGAGGTAATCACTTTAAAAAAATTACCAATAAGCCAAAAGTCTAAACTTGTGATAATATCCAAAGACTAAACACTTTCAATTCTTAAGCCCAAAAGCAAAGCCCTTATTATATGATCCAACCCACTATCCCATCCTTGATAAAACTCTTTTGACTAAAGAAATGAAATTATTTTAAGCAAAACTTGCTCATAAAATTAGGGCAAGCCCATATTTAGTCTCTTCTAAGTTCTTGCCTTGTAACCCTAGGATAGATTGTATATAATTTCTTTCAAAATTGGCTAAGTACATTGATATCCCTTAGCTTAAACCATTGACCAAAAGCCTTACAATGCAAACCCAAAAAAGACCTATTAATTGACCAGAATGTACCACTTACAAGAGGGGCTACAATTTTTGGAATTGATGCTGAGGGAAAAAACAAACCTATGAGAGTGCAAGGAAGTCTAGTTTAACTAAACATTTCAAGTAATGATATCTATCCCCTGAGTGGAAAATTGAAGAGTTGAGTACTATGTCAAAAACGTGAATGGTCATTTATCCCAAGTTTGAAGTCAATGCTTCTAAAAGTTCAGACATCATGAATTATGCTCTAGGAAACAAGATTGAGAGAATGAGTGATCAACAGGCAAAGGGCAAGCCAACGCCTTATTTGTGATCTTTAGAGTTTTTAAGACTTTCTTATTTGTTAGGAACACAATTTTCTATCAAAGAGTATTTTTTGAATTTCTAGACAAAAAGAAGAAAAAAAAAAGCAAAAACTTTTCAAAAGAGAAATGAAACTTTTATTTTCAAGGAATCATCAAAATCCCTCAAACTCAAGTCATAGATTAATTTGTTAAAACTCTAAAAGTTTTCTTCCTTCCTGGATAACTTGCTCAATGAAGCACCATCCAATCCTTTCTAAGATTGCTTGCTTATAGGAGCGCTATCCTATCTAGTCTATTACTAAGATCGCTTGCTCAAAAGAGCATCATCCTATCGATTCCTTAGTTGGATTGCCTGCTCATGGGGGCACTGTCTTATCTAGTCCTTTATTAGGAACACTTGCTCAAAGGAGTGCTATCCTATTCCTTTTAGGATTGCTTGCTCATGGAAGCACTGTCCTATCTATTTCTTAGTTGGATCACTTGCTCATTGGAGGACCATCCGATCTTTTCTAAGATCACTTGCTCATTGGAGCACTATCCTATCTTTTGTCAAATTGCTTGCTCATAAGAGCGCTGTCCTAAATATTCTTTTTTGGATCGCTTACTCAAAAGAGTGTTGTCTAATCATTTAAAAGATCGCCTGTTCATGAGAGTGTTGTCTCATGTCATCTTATCTTATCTTTGAAGGATCTATCCTTTCAAGCAATTCATCCTAAAAGAGATCTATCCTCTTCAGATTATCCATTAAATTGAAACATTCGAAGTCTCAAAGAGATCTATTCTCTTTAGATTATCTAGCAAAACAAGTTTTTTTAATCTTAAAAATATCTATCCTCTTTGGATTATCTAAGTCAGGTCTTGCAAAAATTGGTATCTCTTTTGTCCTTATAGTGAACTTCGCTATAAAGAGGGGTAGCTGTAGATACCTTATTTTTGCTATTATTCATTTTTCATTTTCGAGCCAGGTTGAGAAATAAATAAAAATAAGCAAAAAAAATCAAGAAAATAATAAAACAAATGAAAAATAAAAAAAATTAAATTAAAAAATATATAATAATAATAAACAAAAGAGTTAAGTTGAATCGTATCGAGTGGAGCCAAGTCACATCGAATCGTTTAAGATCAAATCAGATAATAGTATATGATTAATTTAATAAATTTTAAGTCGTTAGAGAATTGAGCTTTATTAAAATAATTTTGGTCCAATCCAATTTAAAAAATATTTTTATCTAATTTATATTTGGCTAGAATAAACCTAAGATTTATTAGATAAGTTCTTGAGCTAAATAAAATTGGATCGGATCGAGCCTTAAAAAAATAAAAAGCTCAAATTAAGTAGGGTTTCTATAAGTTAAGTCAAATATTCGAAGAATCATTATCGTATCTTCGATGCAAAAGATATGATCGAGGGTTTATAAATAGCACATCCTAACTCGACACAGCCACGTTCTAAAAAACACAAAGTCGAACGCATAATAACTCCATACAGCAATCCACTTCACATTCTCACGTTCCTTCACTGATAGCACTGCACTTCACTAATTCACTTCACAGCACACACCAATACATACCACGCCGTCCAACATCACACTGTCACCCATAATCGCCTGGACCTACAACTTGCTGTCCCCCTCAAATCTAATCGACAGAACACCCTTGCCAAAAACAAACTACCCTGACGAACAGCAAAGTCCATCTCCCTTGTTACATTCCATAGCCAATCCCAACCGTTGCACATACATGCTCGTAAAATCCGATAGTCCCATGAACAAGACAAAACACACATTGTCCCTCACTGTTCCTTGAACACAATAAATCAATAAACTAGTTTCGTGTGGTTTTTAATTATTCATAGTATTAACAATAAGAGAGGGTTCATGGTTTTCTTAGTATTGTCTCTTTTTATTTTTTATTTTTTTCTCCCGAGAGGTCCTGAAGTTGCCATTCCTATATAATTGAAGCATGTCCCAGATTAAGTGTTAGTTTTGAATTCAATTCTACTACTTCGGAAGTCATACCGTAGCCACGTGTTTCTACTTTCCAAATCAAACTTAGTATATTTGGCTACTCAACTTGAAATCACATTCTATTGTAATTCGCAAATTCCATTAATAAAGTCACGTTTTAGTTTTGAAAAAGTTGTTAAAAGACAATCTTCTATAAATGCCATAAACTGCTACATAGTAGCATTAGCACATGTATGCAATTTGACATGCACTCCACTATTGCCATACACATGCAATCTAATACACAATTCGCTACAACATACACGAGCACGGTTGCACACGATCCCATATGACTCGGTTCATTTAGGTAAAATTTATTTTATTTTATTTTATTCGTTTTATTAGTTAGTACAATTATTTTTTACTAATTTATTTTTCGTTTAAGTGCAAGTTTATTATTATTTTTTTGTTATTGCATGTTTTTTTAGATAATCTCAACTTTTAATAAAATTTAGTTAAATTGCATCTTTTAGTAAAATTGCATTTTTGAAAAAATAAGCGTATCTACAAGATCCGTATCTTCGAAAATAATACGCATTTTGTAATTAGGATTTAAAAAAGATACCCGTTTAAACACATATCTTAACATTTCTTACAGTTGAGATTTAGAAAAAATACGGGTCTAAATCGTATCCTCAACGTATCTTATAATTGAGATTTACAAAAAATACGTATAAGATATGTGTGTAGATCATATCTTCAATGTATCTTACAGTTAAAATTTGAAAAAGTTATTCATGGAGATACGTATCCAAATCGTATCTTGGTAGATTTTACATGTAGGATTTAGGAAAAGATATCTTTTGACATGTAGTGTTTTAATAAATAAAAGTTGCAACCTGGATTTTCTTTTTGATTTAGTTAGTTATGGTTTTCTTTAATTCGAGAAAATTAGATTTATTAGGTTTTTTTTTTCAAATAAGAAATTGTTAAATAAATGTAAACTTGGCTCAGTTTTTCGAAATAAAACGAATCCGCCCACTAAATGTTTTATAAAAAGAGAACTACGACCGCTTTTATCCCGACTAGTAGGTACATAGGTATCTTCAGGGTAACTGCATAAAAAATAAAATAAAAACTCTTTTCCCTTTTTCTTAACAATTCGTAATAAAAAATAATTAAAAAATCACTTTAGTTATCTTTTATATATTTAGGTATGTTTTTAGTATTTTTTGGAAAATTATAAAAATAAAAACTCATCAATTTTTCTTTAGTTTTTACTTGGTGACTTAGTCTTAATAGGTAGCTCTTGAACCCCTTTTTTCAAGTTTAATATTCTAAAAATCAAAATTTTTTAGAATATTCGCAGACTAGTGATAGAAAACCCTAATTTCATTTTTTACCAGTTCAATTGGTTAGCGACTCCAATTTTTTTAGAAAAGTATTTCCTTAATTTAATGTCGAGTAATTTATATTAAGTGGGCTAGACTTGATATAGGTTAAATTAAAGAAATCAAAATAGAGCTCGACAAGCAGCAACAAGAAAATGGTAAGGATCAACTACTTAATCCCCTAGTGTAGGAACAGCAAGCATGGTCTGAAACCACCCGCGACTGCACCCTTGTTGGAAATGAGTAGGTAGTCAACTCCCATAGAGTACCGGCACATTCTACAACATATTAAGCTCATCTAGCAGATAATGCCAACTTCAATGAGCTCTGTGCGATAGTAAGACAGCTCTCTAAGCAATAGGGGAACAAGGTAGCTAACGACAACAAGCTGGTCACCAACAATGAAACCCCCTTCACTAAGGGTGTCGAAGATGAAGTGTTGCCTCTAAATAGAAAGCTTCCTATCCTAAACCAATACGACAACATTGGTAATCTAGATGATCACCTTCTCTACTTCTATACCCTCATGAACCTCCATAGTCATGAGAATGCCATCATGTGTAAGGCTTTTCTAGGAACTTTGAGGAAAGGGACTCGAACGTAGTTTAACCACTTACTCGAGAACTCCATTGGCTCCTTTGATGAGCTAGCATAGAGGTTTAGTCTCCATTTCAAGGCTAGCAAGCCCCTATCTAATGATATTTTGTCCTTGTACTTGATAAGGTAAAGCGAAGTGGAGACTCTGCAAGAATATGTGGCCCAGTTCAAAAATGCTATAGTTAAGATCCCTCAATTAGATGAGGAAGGAACAATACATGCCACGCAACTCGGCATAAGACTTATAGGAGACTTCTTCCACTTACTTACGAAGAGTAAGTCAAAGACCTTCGCCGAATCCTAGAATAAGGCCCAAAAATACATAGACCAGAAGGATAACATTCACGCTAAGCATGATGCCAACCGAAAGAGATGGGGTAGAAAGAAGGACAAGGAATTGTCCGTAAAAGATCACCTCAATGGCAAGACATCAAGCAAAGCTAAGGGAGAAGGCTCGAGTAGTAAGAAGCATCGAGTTGAGTAAAACTCACTTCCCCCTTCCATCTACATACAGTATACCCCTCTGAATGAACCCATCACCCAGGTCTTCGCCAAGGTGTAGAATAAAAGCTTATTGCAAAAGCTCCCCAAGATGAAGGGGAATCCTAATTGTTAGAACTCAGACAAGTATTGCCAATTCCATAACAACCATAGCCACACCACAAAAGAGTGCTTCCAAATGAAGAATGCAATTAAATATACTATTCAACGAGGCTTCTTTGGCGAGTATGTAGCCCGTAAAGGAATGACAACCATTTCGATGATGATGATGAAGATAGGGCACCTCGAAGGCAACAAACCAAATGAACTTGAGCAAAGAAAAATGAAGATTGCCGTAATGACTGAGCCCCTAAAGACATGATTAACATACTCATTGAGGGGCCATACCCAAGGAGCTGGTTGAGCACTAGCAGCTCGACTAACGCCTTGTCCGAGGTGTTGGCTGTTAGAGAAAAGAGGTAGAAGATTGATAGTTCGATCTCTTTCTTAGATGAGGACTTGGGGGGGAAGATACCCCTCATCAAGATGCCCTTATTATTAGAGCAAGAATTGCCAATTTTAAGGTCCTCAAGATTATGATAGACACTGGTAACTCTACCAACATCCTCTTCATGCATACATACGAAAGGATGAAGAGTAAGTTGCCCGCCAAAATGAAGTATTACCACCATAATCTCATCTACTTCGATGGGGCAACTATTCGAGCTAAGGGAATCATCACTCTTGACATAGAGCTTGGCGATGATGATAACATCAAGTGATAACTAGTAAAGTTCAACAACGTCAGATATGCTTGGGATCTCCCTTAACTTGGTAGCCCATAACCTCAACATTGACTCTAGTACACATCCCGTCAAACAAAAGAAGAGGTATTTTGCACTAGAAAGGTAAGCGGTAATAGAGGAAGAAGGACAGAAGCTGCTTAAGGCTGAATTCATCAAAGAGGAGAAGTATCCAACCTACCTAGGAAATGTAATGCTGGTCAAGAAGAAGATAAAGAAGTAGCACATGTGTTTCAACTATACCAACCTTAACAAAGCTTACCCAAAAAACTACTGTCCTCTCTATAAGATCTACCAGTTAGTCAACTCCACTTCAAGACATGCCCTGCTTAACTTCATGGATGCCTTCTTAGATTACAATCAGATCAAGATGGACCCAAAGGATGAAATCCATGCCTCTTTCGTCACCAACTTCGACACGCACTACTATATGGTCATGCTCTTTGGCCTAAAAAATGCCAAAGCAATACATTAGCGAATGGTGACAAAGTTATTCAAACCCTAGCTTAGGCGAAACATAGAGGTGTATGTCAACGACATAATAGTTAAGAGCAAGTAGCCTAATGATTGTGTTAAGGACCTGCAAGAAGCCTTTAACCAAATGAGAAAATATGACATGAAGCTGAACCCCCCAAAAATGAATGTTTAAGGTCAACTTAGGCAAATTCCTTGACTTTTTGGTCATTCAAAGATGAATCAAGGCCAATCTTGAAAAGATATAAGCTCTTAGGGCTATGAAGCCCCCTTCCTCGATCCGAGACGTATAGAAGCTCATCGGTATGATGGCCACACTAAGCAAATTTGTCTTTAAGAGTGCAGACAAATTTGCTGAGCTCTTTAAAATCCTTAAGAATCCTAAGGGTTTTGAATGGACTCCTCAGTGTACGATAGCCTTTAAGCATTTACAAGACTTCCTTACATACCCTCCAATCCTCTCCAATCCTGTTCCAAGGGAGGATTGGCATTTGTACCTAACTGTTAATGATCAAGCACTCTCCTTTATACTAGTCAGAGCATAAGCCAGTATACTACAATGGCCACATACTTCAAGGGCCTGAGGTTAAGTACACTAAAGTAGAGAAATTCGTCTTGGCCGTAGTCATCTTAGTACATTAGCTTAAGCCTTACTTTCAAGCATACTAGATTATCGTACTTATATAACAACCACTAGGCACACTATTGCAAAAGCTGGATGCATCTAGATGGATGGTAAAGTACGCAATGGAGCTAAGTTCGTACAAAATCCATTATCAACCATAGATGGCTTATAAGGCACAAGTGCTAGCTAACTTCGTGGTTAAATACATAAGAGAGGAGGAACTACCACTAAGGGATGACAAGTCGGTGTATACTCTCTATGTTGATGGATCATCCACCTCAGTAGTAGAGGTATAGGTCCCGTATTGATCAGACTACCTATGATCAAAGTTAACTATGCCTTTAAGTTTGGGTTCGACATTAGCGATAATAAATCTGAATATAAGGTGCTAATAGCCGATCTCAATCTAGCCAAGGAAATTGATGCTAAGCATTTACAAGTTTTCTCGAACTCAATACTTGTCATCCAGTAAGTTTAGGATGAATATAAGGCTAGGGATGACACCATGGCAAGATACTTGGACAAAGTAAGGAGTCTCCCAACTAAGTTTGCTTCGTAGGCCATCACAAAAATCCCTCGAATCGAAAACTCGGCTCTAGATTGGCAGTTCAAGCTTGCCTCTATGAGGATACAGGAGCCCAAGATGAAGGACAGGAAGATTTTTATAGAGTACTTACCAAAGAAGAGCATAACTCTTGACTTGGCTACAATTTTAGAGCTAAAGGCAGCACCATTAGAGCCAAGCTAGATAAACCCCATCCGAAGTTATTTAGAGTAAGGCACACTCACATGTTAGTCGACAACGTCCTATACAAGATGCCTCTAAACAAATGAAGGCTTGCATGTCATAGAAGAGCTATACGTTGGAGTATGCAGCAACCATATCTAATCCCAAGCCCCTTACATTTAGGTTCTATAGCTTAGATACTACTAGCCAACCATAAGGAAAGATGTTAAGGCCATGGCCCATAAGTACCCCTAGTGCCAAAAGCACGCTCCAATCAGTTACGTCCCCAGCATCAATCTCTAACCCTTGATCAATCCATAGCAATTTGCCCGGAAGGGCATCAATATCCTCGACACCTTCCCTAAGGCCTTGAGAGGTCGGCAGTACATCATCGTAGCTATCGACTACTTTACCAAGTGGTTCAAGGCCGAAACAGTGGCCAAGATCACCGAAAGGAGCATTAAGTCGTTCACTCAAAACAATGTACTCTCTAAATTTTGGGTCCCTTACGCCCTCATCATGGATAATAAGTATTAGTTCAATAATCCCAAGTTTAGAGAATTCTACGCTAAGCATCACATCATGCCACACTTTATCTCGGTTACCCACCCTTAGTCAAATGGTTAAGTGGATGCGGCTAAATAGGTCATCCTTAAGAGCTTAAAAAAGAGGGTGGACCGAACTTAGGGTACCTAGGCAATCCAGTAGCCTAATATCTTATAGGGATACTAGATCACTTACTACACCTCTATAGGCAAAACCCCTTTTTGCCTAGCATTCAAGTCAAAGGTAGTCCTCTCCATTGAGCTAGACCTTCCCAACATCCAGACTCAAAGTTTCAATGCTATCCTCAACAAGTCCCTATTATAGGCTAGTATTAACACTATAAAAGAGATTAGAGACCTAATCGCAACTTAGGTAACTGCTTACCAACACCAAGCAGCATATACTTCTATCAAAAGGTTCGACATAAAGAGTTCAAGGTTAACAACCTGGTTTGCCGAAAGCTAAAGGTCACAGGTTCACGAGAAAAGCAAGGTAAGCTAGCCCCCAATTGGGATGACTCGATTAGAGTAAGAGAGAGCTTGGGGAATAAAGCATATAGATTGGAAAAATTGGATGACAAGTTCATCCCACGTACTTAGAACACTGATAACCTTTAGCCATATTTTGACTAATGTATGGTTTCCTTATAAATCTTTTTATGAATATCAATAAAAGTACTATTCCTCATGAGTATTGTCTACTTTTTTACCTTTTTCTCTCCATTACTCTCATATTAAGTCTAAGCCCACAAAGGGTGAACGGACCTATTACCTAGGCAGGTTGAAATGCTATCGACCTAACCTCCTTAGGTGATCTCAACAAGAGGAAACACCCCTTGCACAACTGAGGCACTCCCATTACTTAGGCAAGTCAAAACGCCACTAACCTAACCCATTAGAGTAACCTTAATAAAGGGAAACATCGCTCACACAACTAAGGAGCTCTCACCACTTAGGCAAGTTGGAATGCTACCGACCTGATCTCTTTAGGTAACCTCAATAAAAGGAAACACCTCTTATACAACTGAGGAACTCCCACTATCTGGGCAAGTTGAAACTGCCACTAACCTGACCCCCTCAGGTGACCTCAGTAAGGGGAAACACCCCTTATACAACTGAGGAACTCTCTTATAGATACGCGTTAGACATTATCTCAAAATTAGCTATATGACTAAACAGCTAGGAATAAATACCCAAATGACTAAGTATCAGGCTACGCTACCAAAAAAGCACAACAAACCAAACAAAAAAGTGAAAAGTATTAACAAGAGTTAAAGTACGAAAAGCAAAGTGAGTACACTGAATGTAGAAATTCAAATTCCATTAATAAAAAGGGGATTTATAGAATTAAGGTCAGTATCCCAACCTACTATACAAAGAGAAGGTAAAGGGGGTAACTATTCATTGTCTTGGATCAACAAACTTCAAAAGCTCTAAAACACCTACTGCCTTAATCCATTCGGAAGGCTGATCCACTAATGGCTTCTGCTCTAAAGATGACTAACCTAGGGCAGCAAAAGGAGGGGTTGAGATTTGTTGGCTTGGGTCACCTTAATCATCTTGGGAAGCACTTTCAAGAGTAACCTCCTACCGAGCTATCAGGGTAAAAGCGGATAGAGTAATGTCTTAACCATTCATGGCCATTGAAGGGGTGCCTCGGACTGCATCAGCTGCTTAAGCAACTTCTCTTTCTCTTTCTTTAACTACCCTCTTCTCCTAATGAGTTAAAGCATCCAGCTAGCCTAGGAAGCTAAGGTCAAGCTTAAGATGATTGGAAAGCTCCTCATTTCAAATAACCTGGGTGCGTTTGGTGGAGATGTCCTTTAACTCCTCTAACTACTAATCTGTCTTATAAAAGTCCTTGATAGCCTTGTTAATAGTAGCCTTACTGAGCACTTCCCTAGTCTCCAAATTAGAGATGATCTCTTGGTCTCCAATTTAGAGATGATCTCCTTCATCTCTATGGTTTCTTTTTAGAGCTCCTAGATTTTTTACTCCAACCTATCCTTCTAACCGGCCAACTCTAACGAAGTTGTTTTAGCGCGATCACATTCAGATACCTTCATCGCCAATTCGGTTTTTAACCTAGAGATAGATGCCTTCAACTCAACATTTTCCTTTTCAAGCTCTTCCTTGGCCTTCCTCTCCATGTCTAGTTTCTGAAAGAGTTGAGTTTCGGTCCTATTCTCATCCTCTAGCTAAGTCCTAAGTTCACTGGCCCACTTAGCTGTCTTCTCAACATTAGGCTAACCTAGATTTACCTCCTGCAGCTTCACCTTAAGCATAGTCATTTGCACATGAGAGCAATGTAAGAACTAATTAGCCTCGCAAAATTTTTTTGTAAAATTTGCTAAAGGAGGACTTTGCCTCCCTTAGGCCCTTCTGTACATTGAACACTGCCCTACAAAGTCCCTTTACCTCATTCAGCAGTGTATTATAGTTACCGAACTGGAGCAATACTTAGCCATGGTACTATAAAGAAACATGCAAACTGTAACCAAGAACTTATCCTACTAGTCTTTTACGAAATCTAGCAGACTTACAAGTAGTTTCTGCCCTAAATAGTTTTAGAGGTACATCTATCTATTCAAACTCTTCTACAAGTAGAAGTGGTTAAACAGTTCTAAAGTAGCCCATTTCATCAGGTACTCGCATAACCCTTAGAACACCTTCAACACCCTCATCCTATTATGAGGGACTTGCGCCAAATTGCACCGATGGTAGTCAAAGAGTTCCTTCTCAAACTCACTCAAGGAGAGATGCTACCCATACTCTAGATACTTTTCAAATGCTGCAAAGTGCCTCCCCAATAGTAAGGGTACCTTCTCTTCCCTTGTCAACAACTGTATTGCCCAACTCGAAGTTAGGCCTACCATGAAGTTCGCTAAGACCCAATTAACGATGGAAGGCTTACTCTTATTGATTCGACTACTTGAACCTCTATCTATTTCAAGCCTAACGTATAAGTTTGTAGCCTTTAAGTAAGGGATCATCCAGATAAACATCTTGGGGGATGGTGTTGATGAGCGTTGTTCTATCCAATGCCTCAATCTCCATTCTTGAACTTTCATCCAATTGTGCTAATGATGAAACTTCATCCTCCTCTCCTCAAAGAGTGTCACTCCTTGTAGCTTTGGAGTCAGTGGATAGATTATACTTAGATGCATCGGAAGGCATCTCACATGTGTTTGCTCCACTGTTAGTCGACATCTAAATGTTGAAAAAGTGAAGAAGCATAAAGAACTTCAAAGAAAGTTAAGATTTGTTGGCAAAAAGAAAGCGAGAGAAGTTGTGAAAGAGTGATCCATCTAAGTAACTATGGTATTTATAGGCCCATCACTTTAGAAAGTGAATCAACAGTTATAGGGATCCGTTTAAGCACAAATCCTATAAAAAGTGGTGATGTAGGTATGTAGAGACGATTTTGATCGAACAGTTGCATTTGAAATACAAAACGCATGCAACTACACGAAATCTACAAAGGCGGGACATTTGTCACATCACATTAACTACACCATGAAAGTGTGTAATAAAGTAAGAATTCGAAAAGTAACTTTTACAAGAAGTTTTCCCTAAGCCTCTTCAACCTCTAAGTCACTGAGAGAACTTCTCCAACACTTCAACAACACTACACCTCTATACAAACAAATGGGAGTTGAACGGACAGTGGTTAGCTTAGCTTGATCTTACCAGCCTAGACCTTTTAGCGCCTTTGCCTACTCAACACCTCTACTCTAAAGCACCCCACCTACTAAATCTTCACCTCAGCTTAAAGCGCCTAGTTTGGACCATTGGATCACCTCATTCTACTTAGCCTCTCACATTATTAGCCTAGATCTCCTCTTGTGTATCCCCTGCCCTGACCAAACAAAAGGCTAATGGCTTGATGCCCCTTGATGACCAAGGAGGTCAAACCTCCTATATCCTACCTCAGGGTTGGAGCACCTACCTTAACCCAGGTGGCAACCTACTTAAGTTGACCACAACTGTTTGACCCTTATGTTACTCAGCTCGAGCATCTTTGCCTTGGCTGTACTTCTCCAAACTTAACCTCCCCATCTTCATTATCAGGCTCAACCCAAGCCCATAACATGACTTACCTAACTATAATGGTCACCTACTATTAGAAGACGATAAATAAGGCTAAATAACTAAGTCAATAACTATCTCTTACATTTGTGGAACATATTGGACCTTACAACTCCACTACGCAATACTTGTGGATGTGATTTCTACCCATTAACTCCTCTTCGACTACCAATTCCACTCCTCTATAAATACAATACCATCACCTAATAATAAACTACTTGATACTTCGCACACCAAAGCTTACTCTTTACATTTGAGTACTATCACTCTCCTTATAGACCAATCTAACTTAAGCATCAAGTAACCACACTAGACAACACCCCAATGCCTTTCATTGTAATTTGTCTTGTAGGCTTACAAAATAATGTGAAGCCTAAATTCAACTAAATCTTTACTAGCCAAAACCCAAAGCCAACATCCAAGTTAAGAAATATGATGACCAATGAAGTAGGTCACCTGTGTTTAGCTGGTGTTGTATGGATGTAGGATTTAAGGTTCCTAATCATTTAGAATGATGTTCATAGATATAAGAAAGCAAGTCTACTTATATATCGGGCAATTTTTATAATGTACGTTAATAAAGCTATAATTAATTTACGAACTGAACCATATAATTAAGTTTGATAAAAAACAATGAACAACAACAGTTTGAACTGCAAACCGAACAAGATCAAACCTTTGTTTTTGGAAAAATTTATAAACTAAATCATATAATTAAGTTTGATAAAAAAAAAATAAATAGTAATATAAAATATGATTCAGCAAGTGGGATAGAATCTTACTAAATCAAATGGCATCCATCCCAACAAGCATGTGTGAGTTTTTAGAGAAAGTACACTTATGCTCTATGAAACATAAACACATAAAACACAGCCAAAACCACTACAAAGGGCCAGTGGTTTTAGAAGAGTTTTGGATCATGAGAGTTCATTATCTAAGCTTTCAGGAATAAAGTTGGTTAACAATTTTACTTCTTTGTTTTAGTTTCAACAAGTATGTAATGACTAATGATGTGATTTCTTTCTAAAATGGTTTCTTAAAACAACAAGTTTTCACATATTAAAATCCACCATCACATATAATTAGTTGGTTAGATGTTTGATTTTTATAATTAATGAAACCCTATAAAAAACTTTATATATTTTGTGACTGCAATTCTTTTTTTTTTTTAATTTGAAGAAAATCATTACACCAAATTCATGACATTAATGTTATCATTAGGTTGAAACATAGAAGTTTCAATACTAAGCAAGAAAAAGAAAATCTTGTATGTGTAACCTTAAAAGTCAAAGTAATTAATGTGTTCTTTTGTAGAAAATGTCTTTTGAATTCATTTGGTGTATTTGTAGCAATTGAAGATGTACAATGTCATATATCATCACAATAATCCTAAAATGATATAGATAACAAGGGATTCTAGCAATAAGTAGTTGTAGATGGCATAGCAATTGACTACTAGTGGTGGAGGTTAACAATGGTTGAAAATCTTACTCTAATTGGAGGAAAATAATTCCTTCTTTTTTCAAATGGAACTCATTTTCTCTATTTTAACATTTTTAGTAATTGTTAAGCACCCTATGTACCATTGGGGATTGGTGAAAAAGCTAACGCATTAAACCAATCCACTAATTAATTAAACCAAATAAAAGTGCAAAAGTTTCACACATTTGATTTTGAAAATTTCTAAACCAAACCAAATCAAAAATTTAAGGAAGGTTTGGAAAGATAAATTAAACCAAATTATAAAACTGAATTAAACCATTTTAGAACAATATAGTAACATTTTACTTATAACTAGAAAAATTCTCTTATCGTAATATGATACTCTAAAAAAAATCTTCAATTTACATTTATAAAAAGGTATATGCATTCAACTTTCATAACAATGATTTATAAATAATATATGCCGAGTAATTCAAAATTTATACTATATGCTAGCTTTATGACATTTGAAATTCTATAACTATATGAATATTGATTTCATTAACATCTTATATGATATAAATATTTATTATTGTTGTTGAATAATATAAAAAAAAATTCAATGAAAGAGATTAACATTTGGAGGTAAATTCAAATAAGGGATTAACGTTTGAAAAAATTCAAATATAAAATCAATATTTCATAAAGTAATTCAAAAATGAGTTATGGTTATTATAAGACTATAATTTCATAATTGTTCTACAAAATTATTTAAACCATTTTATAAAATATTGATATCTTATTTGAACATTTTGAAACGTTGATTTCTTATTTGAATTTACTTCTAAAACATTAATCCTCTCTATTATAATTTTTCCAATGAATATAGTACTTTTCATTTGAGGTTACATATTATGCGGGTATACTTTTTTATATTAGAAAATATTGTTTAATGCTTAAACCTAACCGACATATTATGATATGGGAAATTTTCCAATTTAAATAATACAGTTTAGTATAAAGTTAAAAAAAATCAAATCATAGTTTTATAGTTTGGTTTAATTTGAAAGTAAAATCAAATGAAATTGAAACCTGCCTAGTAGCCATCAACTATTGGCTTTATGCCTTATTATACCACTTATCATTAAAAATTATTAATAACAATGACCTCTTAATATTAATATTTAATAGTTCTTAATTTTCATTATAATATATGTTCAAAAATTTCAACAAACATTTTCCCTAAACAAATACTTCAATGGCTTTTAGCAGGAAGCAACAGCGAAATACGAAAATTACCCCTGATGAATAGAAAATGTATCAGAAAATGAGGAAAATGACTTTCTTTATTTGAAAGAGCGAATCATTTCCCTTTTTCCCAATTATGTTTATTGTTTCCCACGATTTTAACTACCCCATCAAACGCCATGTCATCATCACCTCATAGTACTAAAAGCCACCACTATTTGCCATCCCCGCGGTAGAGGAGATTTTAGAGTCTTATTCTCTCTATTCTACTATTTATTTTAAGTTTTTTTAATTTAAATTATTAAATTTATAATTTATTCAATAATTCAAATTGAAATGAATATAAATTAAAGATGAAATGAATAACAAGATGGATTCCATAAAAAATAAAAATTGAACGTAAAAAAATTTCTAAACAATGATATTTGACGTTGGAATACCTTAATCATAACAAATGTCAAGAGAAGTCTAACAAATGGTTTCCATGGAAAAAACCCACCAAAGTTAGGCATTCACCTGAAGATTTAGGTGTCCAAAGCGCTTGGCCCCAATTATATAGGAAATTCTCAATGCAGGAACAAAGAGAAGTTTCTAGAAGAGAAATACAAGACAACATTGGGAGCAACGGCTTATCGGAGTATTGATGATCTTTTCATGCAGTAGTTATCGATAATCATGAAGAAATCCTCATAACCATCAAAAGAAACCCTAATTATCTCACAACCACACTACCTCACTCACACAAGTTATATATTGTCATTATACTTAACTAAGATAATCTTAAGTTTCCAAAAGTGGAACTTCCTATTTTATTGTCATAGAAGATAATTAAACGGAAACATAAGTTGATAATATCAAATATTTGGATTGTTTGTGCCTTCTCAAATGTACAAATTCATCTCACAAGACAACTCGCTTGTTAAAAAGAAATATGTAGACTCAAAGGAATGCTAACTTGCCATGGAATCCAGCATTTCATCCTGTTGATTCCACATTCACCAAGATTCAACCAACTAGTTTCAAGACTGAAATTTACAACTAGTTACCAAATGAAGATCTGATATACAGGAGGACGAAAATAGACCTCACCATCTCCTTGGCAGCGACCTGATTTGAGTGTGAAAGAATTTGGGTTGTATGGATTGCAATTGTATAGACATTTCATGATAAAATAAACCCGAGACTCCTATAGAATTTACCGCAATCAACAGCATGCTACGAAGTATTACACACTCCAATTAGCCAATCGCCACACAGGTTTGACGTCTGATCTGCCTTAAACTTAAAAAGTATGACCAGCCCGAGTATTTATGAAAATGATGAAATGATCAGTAACAAAACGTGAAATTTCTTCACTACAAGACGAACTTGATATACTTATTGTTCATTATCTAGACAGCATGGTAAAGCGGTGACCAGAAACTAACAAACCAAAAGGAAAAAGAAGAAGAAAACGTTACAATATAAGTCTTCCCCCTATTCGGATTACTATACAATATGTAACTTTCCACACAGAACAGCAGAAAGAAAGCTGGCTTTTCAAGCTCGTATTACATGCAAGGGAGGTTATTTATCTGCATTGATGCCAAATATCCGAACTTTGTGCATGTTAGGAAACTTGGCAATTACCAACACGAGGACAGCAACTGTGTTGAAGAAAAGCATTGGATGCTGGTAGTCCGTGGTGTGCGATGCAATCAAGTAACTGTAATGAACAAAAGTAAAAGATCAGTCAGTATGAACCTTCTCCTATCCTTAGGTTTTCCACTCTCCATCACATGTCAGTACCAGAACGGAAACAGTGGAAGACATTGCGGAATAAAATCGATTTCACTCATCAGATGACAAGAGAATGATAAATATAATGCTTTTGACATGTACGGCATCTGAATTTTACAACAACAGGTCAAGCTGTGAAGGGCACTTCATTAAATGAAAGACCAAGAGTAAAAACATTCACTTTTTGGGCACAAAAATTAAACCTGAAATCTGCACAAGATCACTGATTGCATTATTTGCAACAAGTGCTACTCTCTCTACCATATGGTACGAGTATTTATCCTACATTCTTCCACAATCTTCATTTCTGTTAGCATTTACAAAGGGATGAAGCTTACTTAAGCTCATTTCCAAAAGGAAATAGACATTCATTGTTCTTTCAAGAGGATATAATGCCAGGGATCCTTTTATATGCACAGGAGAAAGTTTTGCAGTTATAAGCATACTTCTCATGAATGCTGATCTACGTATACACTTTTGCTACTTCTATTTTAATTGTTTATGCAATTATTAAGAAAACAACCAGCATTTCTAATGTGAAATGCACAGTGGGATAATGGATTTAACCATACTGTCTGGCCACAGTTAAATCTTGATTATGGCAATTCATGTATTTTTAACTTCAAAGGCAACAGAATTTACATAGAACTGGCAAGTAGCAAATTATGTCAATAATTCCAGCAAGACTACAACATTTCTACAAAACGACTTCCACAGGCACCAACAACAAACTTTCCTCACTTTCCACGACTCCAGTTAATAACAATATGCGTACAATGTAAACACCAAGGCTTCACCACATCTACCTCACAAATAACAAGGCTTAGTTCAAACTTCAATGTCAGAAAATGAGTAGACACCGCAAATGCAAATAATTAGTATCAACTTCGTCAAGCCCATCTGTGGTTTGTGACACCAGAATTAAAGAGAAAATGGAAAAGAAAGTAATCCCAAGCCCATAGTTTTGGATTGCAATAATGCACAATTTCATTGATGCATACCACATGTATATACTATTACCATCCACTTGCCCATGCACTTTCTAAATCATCTGAAAAAGGCTCCATACATCCAAATAATACTCCTCAATAGCATCACCCCGAGATATGATGTCTCACAACAAACTCCAATACAACTCTGAATTAAGAGTTCCTTCTTCATGCATCATGCATTTACTAAAGCAAACAAGCAAGAAGCAGAAATGTTCACCTAAAAAGATTGTTATTGAACTTAGATGAAGAAAGAAACTGCCTGAAAAGACTCAAATGACTTTTGGGATATGACCAGTGGACGTAATCCATGAGAATTAAGAGTATACTTACAGCACGACTGGTACAACAGTCAGGAACTTCCTATTGCGTGTGAGCTGCTGACCATTGTCTATTTGCTCCCACCATGTGAGGCTATTATAGATACCCTGATCTTCTGAGAAGGGGGTTCCTTTCTTCCAGTGGAAGAAATGATAGGTAACCTGAGAAAAACCAAAGATAATTAATATCAGTTCAATTGGTATTTAAATTGAGAACAGAACAATGTGATTAGGAGTCTGGTCCATGAAAACATAACAAAAACTACAGCACTAAATACCAAAATGTAATTTGGCAAGTCTTTACTAGGTGTTTTCCTCCTATTCAAGGCCAAAAATTGTGAAAATCCAATTTCCTTTAGAAGATCACCGAAGCAACATACATAAATCAAGCAGCGAAAATTATATCAGAAACCCCAAACCCAAAATTTCATTCCATTGTGGACCATATGGGCATTAATACCAAATATAATGAAAGATATCTAATAGATTGCAAAAGAAAAATAAAGTAGATGCACAACATACAAGAAAGTGGACGAGATTGACAATTGTCCAAGCCATGCCAGCAGAACAACCAAAGATGGAGAGCACAATGAGCCAAGCAAAGAAAAGGATCAAGATATAGGTGGTCCACACCCCAGGATACATGAACCACTCTGTATTCCGGTTCAGGTCGGCTGGTGGAACTGCTTTCACATACAGTGTTGTCACCATTTTTATTTGCTTTGAATTGTTTAGACTTACCAACCTCTCTTCTCTAATATCTTCTCCTCTTCCTTCTTTGAGTGTTCCTGTCAATTGCAAAAATGAAACTGTGAAGTAGAGTCCACATAGTACTAAAGGAAACAACAGCTCAAAGTATATAAACTACAATAACAGGTTCTTTAGAACTAGGGATTTGCAAGGAGGCGGATTGAATACTTCTTTATCCTGCACCAAGTGGTGAATAACCGTCCACCAAAGTCCACCAATACCCAGGATCTTATTTTCTACACGGTGCACCACTGCTCTGGCAGAGAATGCATCAACACGATGCGCTTCTTTTTCAATTGACAGCTCAGGAATCAAAATTAGTTACAACAAAACCAAAAAACAAGGCCCTTTGCATTTTCTTCCATTACTAAACTATATACAGATACTCATCTATTTCCCCACAAATCCTTCTACTAACTGGAAACGAAACCCAACTAAATTAGCTCTCATGTGTAATCTTATAAAAAGCTGCAAGCTTGAAATTTCATTTTTCACTATCAAATCATACTCAAGTTCATACTAAATGAAAATCCAGAAACCCATTATTAAAAAAAGGGAAACCCATTTGAATTATGGTCCACCAGCAAAACTGCCCGGATAATATAATTAAAAAAAAAAAAAATCATCTTTTCAAGGCTGACTTGTATATGCATAAAAGTCTTTTTTTTTTGTTGTTGATAAGTGACCAGATGTAACCATTAACATTTCCCTTTGAATTACACAGCAAAAGAATATAACCCAACTGAGATTCAAATCATTAACAGGCATATCAGGTACCATGTTATAATTAAAAAGACATGTTCTGTTAAGGTAGAAATATCAAACCCACCTTGCAAGACTAAAAGATTATACACTAACAAGTTGATGGCTTCAAAACCTTAATAAATTCAAGATCTAAAATATACAGCCTTCATGTTTTTCATTCTTTTTCTTGATTTGCGAATCAAGAAAGGCAAGAAATTCTTGTGGATTAAAAGGTGAGGGGGTGGTGTGGGGGAAGAGAGAAGGAGAGATAGAGAAGGAAGTTTGAGAGAACTGACCTGGAGATTTGGGTTTTGGCCGGAGGTTTACGCCGCGGAGTCGCCGGAGATTGGAGGAGGATCAAAATCAATCAGTACCTGTCGATTGAGATTGAGGTAGGAAGGGCATGTCGCGGGCGTGAATAGCAAGTAAGGATACATCTACAAACCAACGGCTAGGATTTAAAGAGTTTCTTCCTCGGCCTTCACCTTCACCGTTGGTTAAGCAAACGAATTAAAGTTTCCAGGCATAAATTTCCATAATTTGTCAAGTGGACCACATAAAGTTTTTAGATAATTGCCCCGGGCTCCACTTTTCAAACTATCTTCTTCTCTTGTAATTAATTAAGAGTTCCGACAAAAAGAGGAAAAAAATATTTTTTTTTAAATTTCCAATATTTACTAACCTGAATAATTATAACATAATAATATATCCACTAATCTCTCATCAAGATAAATTAACATTCAAATCTCTATTTATAATTGAAAAAAAAAAGTCTAATATTTACTAATTTTTTTATTTGATTCCTTCATATTTTTATCTTAAATATTTATCTCTTTTTTTATTTAAGCCTTAATATTTTGTTCTTATATTTAAGTATCAATGTTTACAAAACTAGGATTTTTATTAAATACGTTAAATTATTCATCTACAAATGACACAGATGAGATTTAAAGCTTAAATTGGTCAATAATAATTAATTTAATAAAATAGTAATATCAAATATATTTAATAAAATAATATAATAAAAATGATATTAAATATGTTTAATAATATAATATGATAAAAATAAATAAAAGATAAAAAATAATTAAAACTAATAGAGTAAGGGTTGGAAAGACCTATACTAGCTGAAGCCTAGATAAATTAACACAATTTATAGGACTTTAATATTCCTTCTATGGTAGTATGCATTATTTTCATCATAAAAAATTTTTCATAAAATTTTATATATGTACAAATGTCATGTAAAGAATTTTTTTATTTTAAATTATTAAGTTCTTTTTTTCTATTTTTATATAATAATAAATAAATTATAATTATAATATGAAATATTAACCAACGAGTTTTACACAATTTAATATTGATCTTAAATATATTCTATATATTGTTTAAAAAATAATGATAATATAGGATCCGTAAAAGAATAAAAAAAATAAGTAAGTAAGTAACTTTGGTTAAACACTCTTTTATAAAATGAAGAGTTACTTATAAGGATTAATTGTTTCGGATACTTATGTAGTAAATTAAGTGACTCATCTAACTAACTCTTTATAAACATACTCTTAAAAGTTAGATCATAATTGATAAATATAGAATGCACCCCTTGTATTTGTTTCATATGTGCTTAGTTTTTCACCTTTGAAATTTTCTATTTTTAAACTCTCACATTTTTTCTTAAAAAAAGTACATTTAAATACTACTATTTTACTATATTGCTATTAGATAATATAATAAAACGATATAGTAAAAATATATAAAATTAAGAGTGAAATGTTCATATAGAATCCAAATATAATTTTGTGAAGATTTAGAACTGACACATATAACTAGAGCAATTCATCAAATTAAATTGAACTGAAATGAGAATTGAATCAAATTGCATCGAACCACAATATACAATTCTCCAACATTTTGGTATGGTTAGTAATCTAATTTCGCGATGGTCCAAACGATTTACAGTTAGGTTCGATACTTGAATAGAACTAAATTGCTTAAACCCAACCAAGCCAATTCTTATTAAAAAATAAAAATGAGCAATATTATTTAGTTTTAAACCTTATTAATATTTTAATCTAACCTTATTTACCTTTTATTTTTTATCATTTCTCATTTTATTTTCAACGTTCACAATTTTCTTTTTTTTCCTTTACTAATGTTTCTCAAAAATAGGAAACTCACATGCCTTCACCATCACCTAAATTACATTGTCACTATGACATAATGTCATTTGGCTTTAATTCTTACATAATATTTCTTGATTTGAACATTACTATTTCGTTAAGTACTCTAATGAGTATTATTATTATGGAAAAAAAAAATGATACTCTTAAAAAACGGCACAAATCAAACCAAACTAATAGCAAATTGCATATGAAGTGATTTGGTTCATGGGTCTGAACCATTAAAAGTAGTTCGATCCATTAAGTGTTTGAATTGAACCATTTCAAATGCTATTCAATTTGATTAGCCCCTATGTGATGGGGTCACCATAGCTAACCAATTACGTGCAACAGGTGTATTGGTTAACCTAAAAGACATCTTGAGTTAATGATACATGAAAAGATGTTTCTAGGAAGAGGCGTAAGAGGAAGAATTGGCAAACTCAGTGTCTAGAATGCATACGTGTGATAGCGGATCAAACTCGATGATTGTTCTTGATCAAATTGCTTATTTGATCCTCTTTGAAGTAATTTCAACAAAGCTTTAGTGTTTATCTTAAACTTACCAATATTCTAAATCAACTAAATGAGAGGAGGAGTAATCTATTTATAGAATTTAGAGGTTAATGTTATCTGTCGGATGGCTCTAAGATAAATGGTTGAAATTAAGCTTTATTATTAAAGTTTATCCCTTCCTTTAGCCTTCCTAGGCTTGAATATGGGCTTGAGTTTACTTAAGGGCTTATAATCGTTAATGAAAGCCCATTATTGTTGTAAACAAGCATAGAGCAATTCTATGTGCTCCCTCAAGGTCTATTAAAGCCAATTGAGGCCAAAATGAACTTAGAAAAACCGTTTTCAAGTCCACTTTTTTCATGTGCAAGATAACTAAACAAGGTTGAGAGTAGAAAATTCAATGTTGAGAGTAGAAAATTCAATTTAGCGATCCCTATTCTAAGCCTACTAAACTAGATCTCCCTGAAACATCCCTAAATGGGTTGATTTCCCAAGCTATGTCACTAACCTAAAATATCGATCCATGATGTTAAATTGGATTAAAGACCTAATTACCGAAATGACCTTCTACATTTTGCCCTCTAACCAAAAGTCCCTTAAACACAATTGAGAGGGATTTTTGGGCATTTCTAGTAATTATTTCTTCAACCATTGTGTAGATATATCAAGTGTTGACCTTACTTGCTTGATCACTTATAATATCAATGGAATTAATGCTTCTTTCGAATCATTAATGAATTGAGCATGATACAATAGTATAGATTTTTTGCTACCATGGAATCCATTCTTCCATATGCTTCTCCATTACACTTTGCAATGATTTATTCTTCCCATGTTATTGATTTGTATCCATTTGTGTAAAGTCAATAAGTTGGCTCTTCTTGATATTCCCTCTTATAAATATATATATATATATATATGTTTCATTCATACCAGTAAACAATACCTCCCCCTCCTTTTTTCTTCTTCTTCCTTTTTTTTTTAACTTAAATGGACAAACGTGACTCTAAGGAATGCCATCCTTATCAATTTTCGTGCAACACATCTGTAATAACTAAATAGCTTACTCTACATTTGCTCCAAATCCTCTTCTTTCTTCAAATCTTCTTGATTGATTCAAATATGTTACATCTTCATAACTAAAGACAACTCAAGCTTTATCAAATCTTGAAACCAAATCTACAGCATATATCTTTATTCGGTTATTTATAGATCCTTGCCTTCTTTATATGAGTGATTCTTCTTCTTCACTTTATTCTTGTCAATGTCTTGTCCAACTAAATTAACTTTCACATCCCAATAGTGCCTTAATGATTTCAACTTTTCTCAATTTTCATCCTTGAAATAAACTAAAAAATTCTACCAAACTTAAGTTTCCAACAATCCAAAGTTGTGTAGACTGAGTAGTATTCTTTATTTGCTTCAAATATATGAAAATATTTATAACAAAGTAAGCACTTAAAAGATCATGATCAAGTCTTCACACTTCAAATTATAGTGCAACCTTTAATAAAAGTTCTAAATACGTCTATCACAAGAAGAATGTTCAATGCGAAATTATGGTTGACTTTGTCGTCTTTATTAATCTTCACCACTGGTCAATAGTACATATGTTGGGTTGAGAACCACTTGTAGCATGGAATTACTTCTAAATGGTAAAGCAATGATTGAGGTTATCATTGGTATGATTATCAAGTCACTAGCATGAAGTGAATCATATACACAAGGAGGATGGAGAATGACTACTTCATGCTTCATGGATGGTCATAAAAATAAATCTAGTGAAGTGCTCCAAACGTCTTTTATTTTATAATGAATACATGGTGCCAAAGTACACTATTTCCCGTTTATTCATTCTTAAGCTAATCACAAGATCTAGCTACATTCTTTCCCCACATCCTCTTCATTCACATGAGCAGATTAGTAACAAAAGATTGCCAAATCTTTATTTGTATCTTTCGCATCTTCTTAAATTAATTAGTTCCCCTACCGAATCATTCTTAAATATCCTCAAAATCTACCAACTTCATCAAATCTCTAACATCAAATCTTTAGATTCAAATCTTCCTTCACCAATCACTATATATACTTCTCTTTTGAAACAAGATACCTACATCTTTAAATCAGATTTTCCTACTTTTCAAATCCATCACACTTCTGATTCAAATCCTTTAGCATCCCTCCTCAAATCACTTTA
This sequence comes from Lumnitzera littorea, assembly GCA_024138015.1. NCBI lineage: Eukaryota > Viridiplantae > Streptophyta > Magnoliopsida > Myrtales > Combretaceae > Lumnitzera > Lumnitzera littorea. The sequence goes on from JAMXBB010000012.1 coordinate 31,502,284, forward strand.
CATTTGCAATAAATACACATTCATTCGCCTCGACTTTTATTCCATCCAAGTTTGAATTGGCAATAACTCATCGTTACAGCTTGTTAGTGATGACTTATTTCTTTTCCTTATCTTTTGACTTAAATTTCTTGTTTCGATTCTCGAATTATTTCCTTTCTTTGTTCCTCTACAGGTGATACAAATCGGTAATGAAGATAAAGCCTGACTAGAAGGAACATCAACTTCCTATATTGAATGAATAATCATAAAAATACTTCTTTCATTCTTTGTTTAAGCTTCTTTTCTAACTTGTTTGTATCAAAGAAGGTCCCTTTTATTCCTTTTTATTTATTTGAACACTCCCTTAGTGTTTTGCTAATTTACAAGTGTAACAAAGTGATGGAATAATGGATGGATTGTTATTGAATCTACACATCTTCGACTCGCTAGATTGTTGTAATATTTCCTCTGATCTAATACATCTATTACTTTTTTTTTCCCCTAATATCTTCCTATAATATGTTTGCTCAACATGTATTAGGAGAATAGCCATGACATTACTTCCATAAGGTTAACAGATTTATTTCACCCACTTTAAGAACATGATATGAACAATACTTCACGTAACCTCTTTAAAATTAAAAAAAAAAAATGCATTGTCCTGCGAATCTTACTCTTTCACTACCTCGTTATTGGCTAAATATATGTACACACACATAAACACAAAAGCATGATAGTTGACCCCTCAAATTATTCTTCATGTAAAATAAATTTCTAATAGAAAACTACTTTATTGGACTTTTTTTGCTTTTTTCTTTTTTTTTTTTTTTTTTGGTTGTAGGGTGACTCTTATTGTTGTTCCACTTCAAGAAAAGGCTTCATTATTCTTGTGGCTTTGTGGGTAAACTTTATGTATTGCCTACATTCTCAATACCCAAACATCAATATAGACTCGCGATTAACCTTAAGTATTATCATAGATACCTAACATCTAACAGGCCTTAGCTAGCTTTAAGTGTTAGCTCGAACTCCTTATATGCAATTATTAACACAAGCCTTTGGTTAACTTCAAATGTTATCATGAATTCTTGACCTCCAACAAAACTATTGTTAACTTTAGGTGTTACCACAGATTCTTATCTCCATCGTCCTATAATCAAGTGTTGAATTATGTATTTAAGAAGTTTGCATTCATCTAACTCAAACATTTCCTAGTTGTCAAGCATCGTGCTACTCAACAGAGATCAAGATAACTTTAGTGTTATCTAAGCCTTCCAAAGTCATTTGTCAAGCTTAAAGGTGTATTGCTCTCAGGAGCATAAAGTAGGAGTGTAGATCCAATCAAAGGATCCATCAAGCTATTAGATTACAAGAATCTCAATGATAGGTGGCTATTCAAACCTTCCACAAGCGTGATTGTCCCACTTTAGAGTCCCAAGCATTACTCAATTGTCTAATAAGAGATGGCTATCCAACTTTTTCCAAAATTTCAAATGCCTCACTTTGGAGTACGAAGTGTTGTTTAACTATATCCATCTATAATCAGGGTAAGATCGTTACTCAGAATTCACTTCATGCTAAGATGTCACATAAGATTCATTTAGGAGCTTGTCTAAGGCAATGTCATAATGGAGTTTTCTTTGAATTTGAAACATTGAAGTATTTGCTTCTTCTCCCTAGTTGATGGCATGTCATAGCATGATGGGACAACAACTCATGCAATGATTCGAAGGAAAGCTTCTCATCTTATCATGTGAATCCTTCCATACTTGCTTAAGTAATAACGAATTGTTAATTAAAGTACATCACAAGGTTACTTCAACTCCTTTGTGATTAGTTGTGTATTTAAGGATTATGGCATTGCAATTATACCACTTTATTGAAGATAGGATCCAATGGTAAACTATTTTGAACTTGCATCAAATGGACTACTTTGATCTTAGTGGTTGCAAAAGAGCATTGATGGAAGGTATGGCAACTTTAGCCTTTCCTTTTATTGAGACAACTCTCATGTCAATGGACACTTCTGTGGACAATGTTATATTAAAGTACTGCTTACTAATGAGAAGTCACTTCCACCATTTGTATAAGAGATCAATTTGACCTCAATAGTTGACAACTATTGTCAATGAGAAGGCATTAGTTGATGAAGATCGTTACTTCAATGTTGGAACTTTGACTTTAAAAGATAAGCATGTCGTGGGTTTGCTTCAAACCTTCATGACCAAGATCACTTCAATGTCGTGATTAGATAAAGTGGCATTATGATTGCCGAACCTACTATAAGATTGCTCTAATCCATCATAATTAAGGTCACTTCGACCTGTGATTGCATAGAAGCACAAAAAGACATTGTCTTACCATGTGCTTAGGAGCAAATACCTCTATTAAGTGAGAGCGGCTACCATAAAGTGATTACTTCAACCATTCATGGATATGATTGTTTCAATCTCAAGTTTTGCAAAACTACACTATGGCTACCAGGCTTACTATGAGATCGCTTAAACCCATCATAGTAGAGATTGCTTCGATCTTGTCAGTGGTACTATAGAAAGGGCATTGCACTTACTGTATCCTTAGGAGTATATGCTTCTATTGAGTGACCACAACTACCATGATATGATTACTTCAATCATTCATGAATGAGGTCGCTTTAACCTTAAGTTCTACAAATAGGCGTTACGATTACTAAGCCTGTTGTAGAGTCTCTTCAACTCATCATAGCTAAGATCACTTCAATCCCATGAATTATGTCATAGAATGGTATTATACGTATTACGTGCTAAGGAGCATATTCTTCTACTAAGCAACTGCAACTGCAACTACAACTACAACTACAACTATCATGATATGACTACTTCAATCATTCATGGATGACGTCGCCTCAACCTTAATTTTGTGGAAAGGTGTTATAGCTACTAAACTTGCTATTGGATCGCTTTGGCCTATCATAGTAGAGATCTCTTTGATCTCATAAGTAGTTTGTAGAATGGGCATTATGCCTACTACGTGCTTAGAGGCATACGCTTCTTTTGAGCAATGACAACTACCATTATATGGCTACTTCAATCATTCATGGATGAGATCACTTTAACCTTGACTCTACAGAAAGGCGTTACAGTTACCAAGCTTGCTGTGAGATTGCTTTGATCCTTGGTAAATCCATGTGTCCAAGGATTGTGGTGGCAATTTTAGCTACACCAGATTATATGGTAATGTTAGCTACATTAGTTTCATTTCATAAAGACTATTAGTAAGGGATATCAAATGGCAACATTAGCTACACCTGATCATACTCATGATTAGAGCACTATGGTAACAATGATAGCTGTACCATGGTAATTGGAAGGCGCTTGTCAATAAGTTGCTTCAATCACTTGACAATAAAAGGCTATTAGGTAGCGATGTTAGCTATACCTAATCATACTCTATGGGTACAAAAATTTTAAATTTAGAATGTTGGTAAAAGGTATTGCTTGCATTTGCCATATGTACTTCTCTGTATCCTCCTTCATCACATAAGACGAAGTAGCAATTGCAAGATTGGTTATTGCTTAGAGCATTAATACAAGGTTATAGGGTGTAACCATGCTACCCTCTAGGGTAGGCCCTTGCTTCCTCAACCATAGGTATTTGGTGAGCTAGGGTCAAGTGCTGCAATAGGTACATAGGATCCTATTGTTGCTTTCCTTCACATTCCATAGGGGTTAGATCAACTTATTCAAGTTGTTAAGCATCCTTTAGGCCAATAGTAAGAGGTAAGGATCCCAAGACTACATGCTTGTTATAGGTATAGCCATCCGAAATGATGCACCAATAAATATGATGATAGCAACAGGTGCCTGTGGGTTTACTCGAAGTAATACAATAGTTTTTGCTAAAGCAATAGTTGCCACAGTTAGCACTTATAGAGTCCTACCAAGTAATGCATTGTTATTCACGACAATTGCAGTTGTCATAACTGGCAAGAATTGTATAAAAGTGGTAAAGAACTGGGTCATCATGCAAGTGTTTTCCTGTATAGTGCATAGTACAAGTGAATAATCAATGAAGAGTGGTTACACAATCCCAAGTTGCTAGTACTACCTCATAGGCTTGCACAACACTAAGTGCTTATATGGTTCTAGGTGCTTGCATGATTCTCAGTGCTTGCACAATAGTTAACGCATTGGTATCTTACATCACCTAGGTTTGCTCAACCTTCTTGTATTGGTTCTCATTTTCCTGAACTTATCCATCATTTCCATTCTCCTTATGTATTGGTACCATTCTGTTAAGTCTCTCTTTCCCTAGTAGAGTTGTTAAATAATGTGTGGTTGTTGCGAATCGTGACTAAGAACAAACAAGGTTAGTCACTGAATGAGTCCAAGCTCATCAAATGCTTGAAAAGGAAGCAATGGGGAATGTGCGAAAGAACAAATGCGAATGAAATAGTAAGCAAAAACCCACAAACAGCTCCAATGGATATGATGCACCAATGAAACTTCCGAAGACTCATGGTATAACTCAATATAACGCACGAGATGGTCCGGTAAGGTTACTTGCCAAATAGCCTTACTTAAGTATTAAGAAAAGAGTAAGATGAATGTAAATAGAGTAATGTTTACGAGAGACAAATGTCCAGTGTATTAATGTTCAAAATGATGTTTACAGCTATAAGTATAAGGGATATTTATACCCAAGAATTTAAGGCAACATGCCTAAAAAGGAAATAATAAAAAGGGTATTACCTTAAATAAGTAATGTATAAGAATACAGAAAGATAAAAATGAATATTCGAGAAAAGTAATGATTAGTGTGAAAGATTTTATACGTAGTTTTATGCACATGGTAGCAATACATTGGTGAGACTGTTGGACGATGTAGACAAAAGTATATGATTAGGTTGCTTATCCGAGCAAAGGTGGCTAAGGATCAGTCCCCTCTCTCTTGGCTTATCAATAAGGGAGATGCCGAATAAGTGGTTGACTCGAGCTTGAGTGAGTAGGAGATTCTGGCATTCTATACATAATCTTCGAGAGATGAGAAGTCATGAGGCTCAACATGTAGAGTTGCTCAACAAAGAGATATTTGGCCTCATTAGGAGTTGGCTGGAATAGGAGGATCCACCTTACCAGTCCCTTTAGTCTTTGGGCTCGACTATAGGTCATTAGGAGTTGGTTGGAATAGGAGGATCCGCCTTACCAATCCCTCTATCACCCTTTAACATTACTAATTCTCATAATTTCTTTTGGTCAGCTCTTCGTTAGGGTAATAGAGATCGAGGTCAACAATGTTAAAGGTGTCAAATACCCTATAATCATCAGACAGCTCCAACCTATAGGTGTTATCATTGATCTTTTAGAGGATCTTCAAGGGTCCTTCAGCTCTTGTAGATAATTTGTTCTTCCTTTTGCTTAGAAACCATTCCTTGCTAAGGTGTAGCCATATCAAGTTTCCTTATTGAAATTGTTTAGCCATCATACCCTTAGTCTTCTCTAGCATTCTTCCAGCAACTTGGTTAATGTGCCAAGTAACTCTGTCATAGATGTGCCAAAAGGATTGTACTCTAGCTCTTGCATCTGGGTCTTCTTGCTCAAATTCCAGCATAGAGATCTAATTAAGGGGCAATTCAGGATTAAAACCATAGACAACTTCAAATGAGGTTTACTTGGTGGTGTCATATATGTTCAATTATATGCGAATTCGACTACTAGTAAGCAAATGTCCTAATCAGCCAAGTTCTTGCCTATTGTAACTTAGAGCAGTGATCTTAAAGTGTGATTAACCACCTCTATTTGATTGTTAGTTTAGGGGTAACAGAAAGTGCTGAATAGTAGTTTGGTCCCCATCCAATACCACAAGGTCCTCTAGAAATGGCTCAAGAACTCCAGGTCTCTATTAGAGACTACACTCTTTAGTATACTGTATAATCGTATAATCTCTTACAAGAAAAGAGAAGCAATAGTCAAAGCATCATTAGTCTTGGTACAGAGTACGAAGTGTGCTATCTTGCTGAACCGATCCATAATAACCATTATAGAATCTTTTCCTTGGGCAATTCGTGGTAGTTTGAGAATAAAGTCCATGCTCAATTCGGTTCATGGTTTCATTGGAACAAGCAATGGCATTGCTTTCTCCTTTTTGGCTCAACAGTACCCTTTTTACATATAGCACAGCTTTTAATAACTCGATGCACATCTCGCCTCATTCTTAACCAAAAAAATCGACCACTTAGTAATTTATACATCCTATTCTCCCCAAAATGTCTAGATAGTCCTCCACTGTAAGCTTTCTTGATTAGTAGCTCTTGCATTGAACAAGTCACTACGCATAGTTTTCCCCTTCAAAACAAGTAGCCATCTTCCACATAGTTCTCGTCCACTGTTCTTCTATCGACACATCTTGCAAATACAGGTATAAAGTGTAGATCCTTAGAGTACTGCTCTTTGATGCTTACAAACCCAACTAATCTGGTCTATAGTTCACTCATGAGTACATGTCTTCTCAAAAGAGCATCTACAACTATATTTCTCTCTCTTTGTTTGTATTTTATTATAAAATTGAATCCTTCAAGGAATTCAACCCATCTCGCTTGCCACTTCGATAACTTAGTCTAACTTTGGAGGTACCTCAACGATACATGGTCAGTTTATATGACAAATTCTTTTAGTAGTAAATAATGCTATCATACTTGCAGTGCTCGAATCAACGTTAAGAGTTCCTTATCATATACGAAGTAATTTAACTACGGTCTTCTAAGCTTCTCACTATAGAAGGAAATTGGTCGACCTTCCTACATTAGGACAGTGCCTATTCTAATGCCTAATGCATCACATTTCAACTCAAATATGTTCTTGAAGTCAGGTAAAACTAACACCGAGGCAAAAGTCAATCTTTCTTTTATCTCAAAAAAGCTCTTCCCCTCCCCTTCTCCCCATTAGAAGTTGGTGTTTTTCTTTGTTAGCTTAGTAAGTAATGCGGTAAAGGTGCTAAAATTCATTACGAATCATCTATAGTTTGAAGTCAATCTAGGGAAACTTCTTATGTCGGCACAAGTAGTAAGAGTTTGCCACTCGACGATTGCTTAGATCTTCTTATCATCCACTCGTAAGCCTCCTCCACTTACTACATAGCCCAAGAATACCACTCCTTCTTAGCAAAAGTAGCACTTCTTAAGATTGCCAAATAATCTTTCGGTATAGAAGATATCTAAAACCGCTCAGAGATGTTTACAGTAACTCGGCATGTTGGCATTATAAACTGGGATGTCGTCAAAGTATACTACGACACACTTTCCTATTAAATGTATCAGTACATGGTTCATTAATCTCATGAAAGTGCTCGAGGCATTTGAGAAGCCAAAGGACATGACCATTCGTTCATAAAGTCCATGTCAAGTCTTAAACGCGATTTTCCACTTATCTCCTAACCTCATGCAAATTTAATGGTAGCCAAACTTAAAATCAATTTTGCTGAAGATCTTGGCTCCACTCAATTCATCCAATATATCTTCCAACCTCGAGATAAGATAGCTATACTTGATCATAATCTTGTTCATGGCTTAGTTATTTACACACGTTTGCTAGGTTCCATCCTTTTTCGGCACTAGAAGCATCGACATAGCACAAAGGCTGAGACTTTCTCGAACATACCCTCTCTTCAGTAGCTTATTCACTTGACGTTGAAGCTCATAAGCTTGATCGACACTCATTCAATAGGTAAGCTTATTCAACAGCTTAGTGCCAGGTATTAAGTCGATGTGGTCTTCTATGCTTTGAATCGGAGGTAATCCCTTGATTAACTATTCTGGGAGTAGGTCGGCATATTTATCCAGTAACTTCTTTAGTTTCTAAGGTAGTTTACCTTGCTCCTTCATCTCTAATAGGTGCCTAACCAACACAAGGGTCGGAGTATCAGCTTTAAGGGTTTCTCAGACCTTGGCTCTACTTATCACTAGAGCCTTCTTCGATTCGTGAGCAAGTTTGGCCTATAGTTTATTAACTTCACTAGGTGGCATCAAGTTCAACATGATCTTCCTACTATTTTTCTTGAACGTATACATGTTCCAGTATCCATCATGGATAACTCTCCTATCAAATAGCCATGGTTTACCTAACAACACGTGGTATGCATACATGGGTAGTATGTCGTAAAGAATCTAGTCAGAGTAATTTCTGATAGTGATCGGGAATAATACTTGTCTAGTGACGTATAGTGCTCCTTTCTCACTTAACCAATGTAACTTGTATGGCCTTGAATGTACAATAGTCAGCAACTTCAATTTTGTAATGAGGTTGGCTGATGCCACATTAGTGCAACTACTGTTATCCATACTAAGGGCATATACTTGATCATTCACCTTATAGGTGGTATGAAACAAATTCTCTTTCTACTCCTCTTTGCATAAGGGTTCCATGTTCATTGTACGTCAGACTATGATGATCAACTGGTCCAAGTCCTCAACAAACACATCCTCTTCAATCAATTCTTTCTCAACGTCTTCTTTCTTGGCAGTGATCTCCTCCTCCTCATGTTCCTCATCAATACTTTCTACCTTTAGCTTCAGGAAGTCACCCTTGATGACCATTGTCCTTCAATTCGAGCATTAAGTAGCCATATATTCGAACCTTTGGCACTTGAAGTACTTAATCCAGCTTGCTTTCCTACCAAACCCTTACCCCTTCTCATTAGTTCGAGTTGGCACTTCACCGTCTGGTCAGCCTTTTAGCTTGGTTCAAACATCCACCTTTCGGCTCGGCTAAGTATTTAATTGAGCTCGGTAGCTTCCTTGTCCGAGTCAGCTAGTCGGCATTCTAGTCGGTACTCAGCTTCTTCTCTACCTCTCTACTCATTAGGCTATTCTAATGGCTTCATCCATTGTAGAGAATTGTTAGAGCTCCACAATGTCCCAAATATCACCTCTCAATCCCGTAATGAACCTAGAGATTGTTCGTGCTGAAGACTCCTCTACTTCACATTGGATCATGAGCATTTACAATTCCTGAACATACTCATTAATTTTCGACCTCCTTGCTTCAGCTCCTAAAGCCAAGTGAAAGTATCTTGTAAGTAAGTTTCCAGCACAAATCTATTTCTTAGTATTCTTTTCATTTTAGACAAGTATTAATCTCTTGGTAGCCTTTTCGCCTCCTCACAACCTAGAAATTCCTCTACCACATGGTGGTATATCCAAAGACTCAACAGTAGTAGTTCTTTCTTTCTCATAATTCTCGTATTGATAATAGTAAAAAATACGCTCCACTTTCTCTTCCCATTTTAGATATTCATCAGCATTCCTAGATCTTTTGAAGCTCAAAATCCAAAGCTTCACATGGTCAGATATTCTAAGAGCTCAAGCTTGAGCCTACTTTTCTAGTTCCCTCAGGTCTATCCTTCATCTTACTTGTCTACTTACTCCTTTACCTCAAACTTATTGAGCTGGGTTCTAACCTTTAATAGGTTAAGCAGCTTGTAGGGTGTTTTACACAGCCTCAATTGGTTGGTACGCTAATGCATAAATAGCTTGTGTTGTTAGTGAGTTTAGGGATCAGGGAAAATCCTACAAAAGAGAATAAGATGCTTAGTACCAGGGCCAATTCAATATGGTCACTCCAATGCTTAAGTTAGTAGAGTGACTTTGCATAAAAGTATGTGAGTGAAGTGTTAGAGAGCTCTTATTAAGTTTTTTTTCGATATTTATAGATGATTATAGTATATAAAGCAATTGTCGAGATAACTGTTAAGATACATAGAAGCTTCTTGACTTGACATCTCCCTTAATATGTAAGGATAGCAAGCGATTATGCAATATAACTGTGCTTATGATAATTGTTCACACTATAAACTTGAATTTAAACCAGAAACGTTTCTTATACTTGGTATAAGTGCCGTATGTCATCTATCCAATGTGAATGCCGAAAGAGTTGATTACCTGGCAACTCAACTGATAAAAGGGCGAGTGTCATTTGTTTCCTTATCTTCAATTCAAATTCTTCGATTTATGTTGTGTCATTTCACATAACCATTCAGGTATGGTTTGCAAAGTTGCCCGTTGACTTATGCGTTCTGATTTCGAGGCAACGGAGACTGAGGCTACTTCCCGGCCCCCCCCCAAATAAAGAGCGAGGCGGCTTGTTCTTTGAGTGGTTCGGTCGATATTATGGAGGGTAGGTGAGATAAGCTTGCTCGGATCAATGAGTTTTCTATAGATAATTATCCCAAGGATAAGGAAGGGAGGTCCTCGAGAAGATATCTGTTCAATACGATAACCAATTTTTGCAATTCTCTAGATAGAATCGCTAGTTCCATCGATAGAGTTCTCGTTACAAAATATAATTAGTACTAGCGAAATCTTCCCAGAACATGGAACTTGAGGAGGCTGAGAGATGGAGAGAGAGTATGCTTTGCCAAGGAATGCGAGTTCCATATATACTTGAAATATTTAGATTTTGGGTTATGCTTTCCTTTTTCAGCTTTTATTAAGGGCTTCATCAACTATTTCAGAGTTGCATTGAGTATGTTCTCACCTAACACATTGGCTTTTGGTGGCCTTGAGATAGTCTACAAAGAAGTCGAAGTTAGGGCTACGCTTCAATTGTTTCAGTATTTCTTCACTATTCGGAGGTAGCTTAATGATGGTACTTTGCTAGTGCGAAGTATGGGTATAAGTTCATGGACGGGTTAGAATCTAAGATTCACAAGTGGCATGATAAGTTCGTGTCATTAGTATCTAACGAGGACTTAGACTTCTAGACCTAATGGACTAAGCCTATACATACAAAAGATATAGATCTTATGCTAAATAATGCAGCAGCAGCGAAGAAAATTCAAGAAAGAAGGAGAAACAAAATGTTCTTCTAGGACACCAAGAGAATTATACGGTATTATAAAAATGGAGAACCAATATTTTCTGAAAAAGAAGGTACACTAATGTGTTACCGCTGTACCGAGTATAGCTATAAGGAAAGCTGTTCTTGAGAATTAGGGGGAGAATAGTGACCTTTGAGCCTTGCTCAGTGCGAAAAATGTAAGTTCATATTTTTTCATGTTTATATTAATTGGTTTACTCGTATCGCAGATATAAGTGTTAGAGAGGTGAATCTAATAAAGCTACTAGCTCAAGCCAAGGCAAAAAAATCCAAGGCTGATAAGGGGGCAACCACTTTAGCAGCTACTATTCAGCCTGTTGTTGAAAAGAAACCAGTAAAGGAAGTTACAGTGAAGAAGATGGCTGCGTAGAAGACCTCTCATCCTGCCAAGAGGAGGAAGGAGAGTGAGAAGACACTGCCGATTGAGGTTTGTTCTAAGGAGCCTTCGGTTAAGATTATTCAAACTTCTGTTGAGCTAAAGGATAATGAATGTCAAGAGACATATCCTGGTAAGGAGGATCAGATAGTCACTGCCGCAAAAGGGTTATCACTAGTAATTAAGGCAATGCTGAGTGTTGATAAAAGATCAAGGAAGGAACTAACCAACCAACCACTTACCAAGAAAGTCAGGGGCTTGGACGAAAAGGCGAAGGAGGTAATGCAATCTAAAGCTCTCAACATCAGTAGTGTTGAATTCATCCCCAACAATGAGGTCGGCGAGTACTTCATCCCTTGTTAGAGCTACCAAATTTTGGATATCGACTCAGCCTTAGGAGACAGGACAAAATTTTTAGCTCTGATGAAAGGAATTATTCTTCCAAAAGACAAAGATATCGCCAAGAAGGATGTCGACAGGGTCAGTAGTTGCAATAAAGCCCATATCATGGCTAAATTTTATGATGTGAGTATCCATAACCATTGCTTTTAATTATCGAATTCGTTTAGGTAACTAACACATTTCCTTTTCTAGATGAGCAACTACATTCTAACAGCTTTGGACGAAGCTCACAAAGAGGCAAAAAAGGTAATATCTTCAATTGTATCTGTGATGTACCCAATCATTCTTGATTGTAATAAATGAATTTCTTGTAAAAAGTTGAAGATGTGTGCAATCATCAAAGGCCCAAACTGTTGCTACCGAAAATGCGAGGATTAGGGCAAAGATGGATGTAAGCCTTAAAGCCAAGCCAAGTAACCATAGGTTTGAGCTTAAAACCCAAGGTTTAGGGCGATCGGCTAAAGGATCCGATCAAACCCAAATTATAAACTATTTAGCAAAATACCAGTAAAAATGACCCTGTAAACTTAAATTTAAGAAAATAAGTAGTAAAATAGGAGACTATAAAATTTTCAAATTTTAAGCATAATAACTGCTAATTACCGAAAAGGCGAAAAGTGTAATATAATAACTAATAAATTATTAGAGATAGATTATATGTATACTAAAAATTTTAGAATGACCAAAATAATATTTAGGAATGTTCACGTGTACCCTACATGTATTTACGTGTAGATAAAAATACGCGTAATTAGTGAAATAGGCCGAAAACTAAGTAAATAATTAAAGAAAAATACAAAATAATTATAGAAAAATCAGAAAAAAAATTAGAAGTGGATAACTGAAGCAAGATCAAGTCGTGGCAGGTTCAAATCAGAAAAAGAAAAATTATCCAATAAGAATTGGACAAACAAAAAGCCAAAAATCAAGGAATTGGGGCAAAATCCCATCAAATTAATGCACATTAATTACTACATTTGTCTATAAATAAGAAAAAAAATTATCAAAAGTCATTTGGCTAGTTTGTGATCTGAGAAAAATCGAAACACAAAAAAAATCGAGAGAAATTCCAGAAAATAAAAAAAAAAAAAGAAAACTGTGCAGATTAGCAAGGTGAACTAAAACCACTACCCACCACCACCTGGGACCGAACCACCACCACCTGGGACCGAACCACCACCACCTGGGATCGAACCACCACCATCACCCTACACTAGAACCACCGCCTGGACCGGCCGACAGCCTTGGACCGAGTTTGGGCAGCCAGAAAGTTTCGAACCGGTTAGTCATTAATTCACCCCGATTTTTGTAAAATTTTGTAAAATTAGTTATTTTGCCCAGAAAATTATGAAACTTGTTATTCTGAGGTTTTATTGTATGTAGATTTAGGGAAAAATATTGATTTAGTTTAATTATGTATGGAAATATAGGGTCCTTAACAAATTGTTCAAAATCGGGCATGATTAAACCGGAAATTAAATAGGCTTAGGGATGTAGTTTGGGGCTCAAAATTTTTCTGTAGGATTCTCATATGATGTAGAACAGTGCTATGAAGCCATTTTTTTTAAATTAATTTTCGAAAATTTTAATTTAATTTTTAGCCCTAAAATGATGGTAAAATTAGGTGATTTAGGATTAATCAGGTGATTAGGATGTTAATTACTGATTTGGATCTTAATTAGATGTTTAAGGAAGTTAATCTCTGCAGTGGAACCCTAATCCTAGCCTTTAGGTACTAAGTATGGTTAATTAGGGAAATTAGGTAAAGAATATAAGAAATTAGGAATATGTGAAAATGTAAATTAATAAATCTAAAAAAATAAAGTTATTTAGATAATATTATAATTGAAATCAGAAAAATAATAAATCTGAAATAATATTTAATTTTAAGTAAATATCTTAAAATGTAAGATTTTTACACATCGGGAATAAATCCGATACCTCAATTAGGGTTAGCGTGTACCGAATAGTTTAGAATACCAAAATTACGACCCAATAGGATATTTGAATACCCGAGCATAAGGTGATTAATGTTACATTGGAATTCGAGCCTAATTACAACTTAGGAATAAAAACTAGAATCTAGTTTAGGAGCCGAACCCCGAAATAGAATACAACGAATTATTAATACATTGTAGGTATACATGAGGAAAATGAGTTACATTATAAATTAGAATAAGAATCCATAAAATATAAGTACTAAAAGAACCTATTTGTATTATAGGACACCCAGAAACAAATCAACTCGCAACTAGAGGATCGAGCGATTGAGCAAATTCAAGTAAGTTGGGTTATTGCTTATTGTAATAGAGTACTAGTTTTGTAGTACTCGGAGACTTAGGCTTGTATATGATTGTGATTGTAAATAGTTTACGCATATGCTTGATGTATCTGAATTCGTGCTGGAATTTGTACTGTGAATGATTTTGTGACTGATTGACTTGGTATGAACTTGTTGAACACCCTAACCGGAATTTAATCTTAGTCGACCCTAATAACCGAAAATGTCATGCATTGCAACCTGTTAGGGGATCATAGGACTCTCCAACCAAATACCAACCCTTTCGAAAGGGATAGCACAGGATTGCAAAATGGTCCCTTCTTCATCCTCAGTCGAACTAAATGACAGGAGAGGAGGTCGCGGCGGGGGTGAAGTCAATGGTTCGAATGTAGTCGCGGGAGGAGCGAGGTCTCCATTGCACAAGCTTGGGTTTGGTTGTGAGCTGCTGCATAACATGGAACTCCTCAACCCGAATTGGAGCGGGTGAAATTTCTCTGATTTCACAACGGACCGGACTACGTTATGCGATGACACTTGATTATTGCATTGCATGAAAATAATTGTTTGTTAACCTTGTTTATGCTTGTATGCATTCATGAGTCTCCAATGCAACTTACTGAACTGTAGTTTCTCATACCCTTATAGATCCTTTTGCAGGTTCTGATTGGTAATCTCTTCAAGTACTATGTCGCCCTACAATTATCTAGAGGTTAGTCCTTTTGAAGCCAGGGGTGTGAGGATCAAGTTATTTAGCATAATGTGTAACTAGACTGACCTTGTAGTTAAAGGTTGAAGACAGTTAGTTATTCTGTAAATTAGTAAACTGTAGTTATTATGTAAAACTTCCTGAGAAGCTCTGTGGACTTATTTATAATTATCTATGTTTTATAGAACTTTGTGATAATTATCATAATTGTTGTATAATCATTAATCGAACTGTTTACTTCAAAGTGAGGAGTCATCGACGCCTTGTGTAGATTATCTCTATGGTAGCCACTGTGAGGCCAGTTACTATCATAGAATGGTTTACACGGTAGGACTGTTGCGACTTTGCGACTTCGGGGCGTAACAATGGAGGCGAGAAAGGTTAAGGATGAACATACTACCGAGAAATTGGCACATGACCTCATTGTCGATGAAATCTCTAGCTTGAAGGCTAAAATGGAAGAACAGTACAAAAAGTCTGAAAGCCTGAAAGAGGAGTTGTAGAAGAAGAAATAAGAGTGTTAGGGCTTGGGCTAAACTATTTGCACGATGAAGATAAGCTTAGGATGTAGATAAAGGAATTAGAGACTAACAACTCAAACTTACAGAGCCGTGTGGCCAAGTTAGAGGAGACTATGAGGAAAGGACCATCGGTTGAAAAGGCTATCGATATAATCACTCCTAATTGGCAATATGAGAGGCTTCTATGCAAGAAGTTGTTAGAAGGGGTTCAAGCTACAAGAGAAAAGGTCTTGAAGTTTTATCCTAATTATAATCTCTTGTGTCTTGACTTTGCTGATGTCAATGACAAATTTAGTAGTGCTGACGAAGATGAAGGCAACGGGACAGTTGCCAAGAGTATGAATCAAAGTGACAATGAAGCGTATGCCGAAGAAGTTGCCCACTCTGAGACCCCAATTGCCGAGAAAGCCCTAGCTACTAATTTCAAAATCACTTTTGTTGAATTTGGGGATAGACCATAGGACTTATTGTATTGGTATATTGCATTCTAATGTAACTATCAATTAAAATAGTTGAGCAAAAATAGTTGACAGATCTCCAATACGTTTAATTTTATGTAAGGCACTTTCACGACGTATATGGTATGCGTATGTTACTTCACGCACTTGTTTGTCAACATGTTTTATTTTACATGCTAGTTGTTACTTGGCATGTTTTATTTCACACGCTATTTATTACTTAGCATGTTTTATGTTACACGCTATTTGTTTCTTGGCATGTTTTATTTCATACGCTATTTGTTTTCTAATATGTTTTATTTCACATGCTCAACTATCTTTCAGCATGTTTTATTTCACATGCCCAACTATCTTCTGGTATGTTTTATTTCACACACCCATTGTTTTATACTATCTGTTAACCATTTGAGGCGTAGACTAGCTGCATTACTCGGCAGTAAGATTAATTTGTATAGTTCATTAACCGCGTTAGGCTAGAACCTAGGTCAGTTCGTTTGTCGTATAGCTTAGAACTCGTTAATTCGCCAATCGTAACCAAAATACTAAGACTTCCAAATATGATTGACATAAATAAGTACCAATCTTACAAACATTTTGGCTACCACCAAATGAGTAACAATAGAAATCATCCGACATTAATTGAAATAAAATTTTTTATTCTTGGCATTCTAAGCTTGAGGGATATTGGATCCATCCAACATTTTTAGTCAATAGGCCCCCTTACCAACTATTTCCTAGATCCTGATACAATCTTCCTGATTTGCGCTGAGCTTTCCCTAATTTGCTCGAGCACTAATTGCTTCCATCTGACAGCAAACTAGATCTTCATGTTGGAAAACCTTGTGGTTCACTTTCTGATTGTAGTATCTTGCTACTCTATGTTGGTATGCTGTGACCTTAGCTTTTGCAATGTCTTGAATTTTGTCAATAATGTCCAAATTCGCTGTCAATCCGACTTGATTAAGCATAACATCAAAATTATATATCTACGGGTTAATTAAGTCTAGCTCAATCGACAACATGGCTTCAGTGCCATAGGCTAACTTAAATGGTGTCTCTCCCATTGTGGTTCTGTATCTCCATAGGACATTCGATAGTTCATCGGCCTACTTTCCCCTAACTTGATCTACTTTTCATTTTAGGCTATGTAGTATGATCTTGTTTACGGCTTTAACTTGTCCATTTATCTGAAGGTGCGGTACAGACGTATAGTTGAGCCAAATGCCATGCCCCTCACAAAATGTTCAAAACTTATTGTTGTCAAACTATAGGCCGTTATCTATAATTATCATGTAGGGAACTCCGAATCTTGATATGATGGAGTTGAAGACAAAAGCTTCCACTTTCTACTCAACGATCTTTGCTATAGTCTCGGCCTCAGCCTGTTTGGTAAAGTAGTCAACAGTGACAATGATGAATTGTCGCTAGGCGGTAGACTTTAGAAAGGGTCCGAGAATATTTAGCACCTATTAGGCAAAAGGCCAAGGGTTAGTTAGGTTACATAACTCAGTTGCAGTTGCATTACTCGGCGATTTGTGCTTTTGGCATTGAGGACACTATCGAACAACGTCCTTTGCATCTTCTCTTATAGTCGACCAATAATAGCCGAGTCACAATACTCGAATGTACAGTGTTTGTGCCTTTACATGATTACTGCATATACGACCATATAGTTCAGATAACACTCTCTAGGCATCCCTCGAGAAAAGGCATTGAAAGTAGGGTTGAGATATGCCACGCTTATATAGCTAACCATCAATTAGCGTGTAGTTTGTAGCCTGGTAAGCCAATCTTCGCACCCCTTTTTTGTCATCAGGGAGAGTACCTTCTTTTAGATAATTCACTATGGAATCCATCCATGATTCTTCTCTTGGGCAAGCAACCAACTCGCAGTTCTGTGAGAGAGTAGATAAGCTTTTCTGCGGGAGGAACTCAACGAAAAGTTTCTCGCTAAACTTAGGGAATGCCATACTGGCCAACTTCGACAACTTGTCAACAACAATATTATTACTTCTCGAGATTTTATGAATGGAGATAGATAAGAATTCTTCTGCAAGCGTTCATACCACCAATAAGTACTTGCTCATCTCTTCTTCTCTTGCCGTGTAACTTCCAGTGACCTGATTCACCACCAGTTAGGAATCAGAGAACACTTTAAGTCTTTCAGCACTAATTTCTTTTGCCAATTTTAATCCAACAATTAGAGCCTCATACTCTGCTTCATTATTACTGGCTAGGAATTTGAATTTTAGAGTGTAATGAACTTTGACATTATGGGGGCCTTGAAGAACTAGGCCTACCCCACTCCTTTCTTGTGTCGAAGAACCATTGACATAAAGAAACCAGATAGGTTTCTCAACTCCCTCCATTGGATCCTCATCTCCAGTGAATTCAGTTATAAAATACACCAATACTTAGGCCTTTAGTGCTGTTCTGGGTTTATAATGTATACCATGGGTATTAAGCTCTAAGGCATATTTCATCATCCTCCCCGAGGAATCAGGCCATTGCAATGCTTACCACAATGGCTGGTTGGTGAGGATAATGATCTGGTGGGCTTCAAAACATGGCTTCAACTTCTCGCAAAAAGAACCACTGTCAATACGAACTTTTCAATCTTTATATACTAAAGCTCTAGCCCCTATAGAACATGACTCACGTAATAAATGGGTTGATGCTCTTTGCCGTCTATTTGAACCAATACATAAGAAAGGGCTTGGGAGCTAACGAAAAGGTACAAGTATAAATTTTCTCCAGGAATGGGTGTCAAGAGTATTAGGGTTAATGCAAAAAATTCCTTGAGCTCATTGAAAGCTCTTTCACAATCATTGGTCCAATTGAACTCTTTTGGATTCTTTAAAATTTTAAAGAATTTTGTACACCTATCTATACTTCTCGACATGAATCTGTTGAGGGCATCAAACTTCCGAGTGAATTCCTGTACCTCTTTAACCATATGAGGTGGTTTCATATTCCTAATGGCTTCAATCTTTCTTGGATTGGCCTCGATGCTGCGTCGTGTAACTATATACCTGAGAAATTTTCCTAATGTTATGTTAAAGACGCACTTTTGCAGGTTGAGTTTCATGCTATATCTCCTCAATGTGGTAAACGTCTCCTCCAAATCAACAAGATGCTAATCTTCCTTCATGCTCTTCACAATCATGTCGTCCACATATACTTTAACATTCTTATGGATCTGAGATTTGAACATCTTTGTTATTAATCTTTAGTATGTGGCACCAGCGTTCTTTAGCTCAAAGGGCATCATCGTATAATAGTATGTTCCAAAATTAGTAACAAAAGATGTGTGGACTTCATTTGCCTTGTCCATCTTGATTTGATTGTAACTAGGGAAAGTGTGCATAAAAGAAAGTAATGCATGTCCTGTGGTTACATTTACCATCTAATCGGTTTTTGGTAATGGGAAACAATCCTTGGGATAGGTGTTGTTGAGATCCGTAAAGTTTATGTACATTCGCCACTTGCCGTTAGACTTCTTAACTAGCACACAATTTGCTATCCAAGTCGGATAAGGCTCTTCCTGGATGAATCCTACCTTCAATAATTTCTGGACCTCTTCTTCTATTGCTGCTTGTCTCTCTGGTGCAAAATATCTCTTTTTCTATTGGACCACCTTCACATTCGGGTCAATTTGGAGCTTGTATACCATAACTTCTCTAAGAATACCTGGCATGTCCGAAGGTGACCATGCAAACACATCAGCATTGGCTTGCAGGAAGTTAATCAGACTTTGCTAAACATTTGTTGATAAGGGTTTTCCTATCTTTATTATCTTCCCAAGATCATTTCCTAAAGGAATTTCCTCGGTATTGTTCTCAACATTCTCTATGCTGACTATCTTGCCTTTTGTATAGGTTTTAACTTGAAATACTTTCTTTCATCTCAAGGCCTTTATATATAAGGACCGTACCAATTATTGATCCCCTTTGTATATACCAACTCTCGTGGGAGTAGGGAACTTGACCTTAAGATGTGTAGTTGAAGGGACAATGCCGAATAGATGTTGGCATGGCCGTCCCATTATCATGTTGTAAGGAGACCAACATTTAACGACGAGAAAGTCCACCTTGTCCTCTACGATATGCTCGTCATCACCGATCTATATTGGCAAAGAGATAACTCTGGCTTCTTAGACGGGTTGATTATTGAAGGCATAGAAATCATACTTGTAAGACCATAGTTGTGCTTTGATATTGGGCCTCATTTGATCAAATGTATGCTAAAAAATGATGTCAGCCGAACTTCTTATGTCAGCAAGAATTTTCTTAACTTCAAAGTTGGCAACTCTCGCATTAATGACAAGTGCATCATCATGCAACCTTTGGATACCCTTAAAATCCTCTTCTTTGAAAGATATTGTATTGTCAATCTTAACCTTCTTTCCGTGAATATTGAAAATGTAATTCTTGGCGCTAACCTATACTAGGTCTATTAACAATGGTATTAATTACTCCATTGGGTGCTTTGTTGGGATTAACATCCCTTGCATCTCTTACTGCCATTGCTGGTTGAGTGTTATCCTCTTGTTCCTTTCTTCTTCTCTAAGACAGTCTTTCAATTCTTTTAGCATCATGCGCTAGAAATTTTCGCAAGTGCTTGAGTTGTATTGCATTCTTGAGTTGAATGCACTCATTTGTATTGTGAACCTTGTCACAATAGAAATCACAGTACTTATTCGAATTTCTTCTTGAGGGATTCCCTCACATTCTTTCCAGTTATTGGAGGACACCTCTCTCCCTACGTATCTCCATCAAAAATCTGAGACTGGACAATTGATAGGCGTGTGGGATGAGAATGTCGGGATCTTCACTCTCTTCCTCTCAACATCTGAATTGTTGTCGTTGTTCATGCTAAGTCTATCCTTTACATTTTCCGTTTGTCATTCTTTCTATCTCCTCTACTTTGATCAACTTCTCTTTGTGCCTTAATGTTGTCTTCTTATCAGATGTACGAGATGGCTTTGACCTTAAACTCAGTGAAAGTTTTTGACTTGTTCTTTGGAAGAGACTTAAAAAAGTCTCCATGATGCTTGACTTCGTTGATTACATTGTTAGGGGCCAAACTCATATTCAGTTCTTAGAGTTAGACCATCTTAGCCATAAATCTGGTTAAATAGTCCTTGATTGACTCATTAGACTTTTGTTTGATGGTGTTAAGAATTGAAGAGTCCTTAACAGGAAGTTTACTAGTAAGGAAATATTTAAGGAACACTTCTGCTAGTTCATTGAAACATGAAATGGTGTTTCGTTTCAATTGTTTAAACCATGTATTGGCTGCATTCCTTAAGGTTAAGGAAAAGGCTTGATAGGCTACAACGTCGCTTAAACCATGCAAGTTGGCTAGTGTACGGTAGTACTCCAAGTGGTCTTCAGGGTCCTTTATCCCATCATATGTTTCGAAATGGGGTAGCTTAATGTGCCGAGGTATCACTTCTTCCAAAATCTTTAAGATGAAAGGACTTTTCTTGATTTCGAACTATTTGGTTGTTACAATAGGGGTACTAACATGCAAAGGTCTCATATGATGTACGTGCTGCGATTGCTTACCCTTATCAATCTTCTTGAAAGCAAGAGTTAAGGGTTTCGCTGGAACCTCAACTTACTTTTTTGGCAATTCAGGTGAATAAATGGAATCATCGGTATTGTTGGCATCATGATTGCCATGCTCTTTGTCATGATTCAGGTGAATACTTTCATGAAGAAGGTCAAGGATTTGTTCGTGTTTTTTATTTAACTCAGAATTTTCTTTAGCTAAATCGAAACAAAGTTGCTCATCAGCATACTGACTCCCTCCTTTAGGGTGTTGGGTGGAAGTACTAGCACTTACACTTTTGATCATCCTAGTTCTAGCCATGTGGTCATGTTTAGAGAAAAACAAATGTTGCCGAGGCCAGTCCGGTACGGCCACTTCGATGCCTAAGTTAGTAGAGTGACTTTATATAAAAGTATGTGAGTGAAGTGTTAGAGAACTCTTATAAAGTTTCTTTTCGGTATTTATAGATTATTACAATGTCTAAAGTAGTTGTTAGGATAACTGTTAAGACACATAGAAGCTTCTTGACTTGACATCTCCCATAATATGTAGGGATAGTAAGCAGTTATGCAATATAACCGTACTTATGATAACTGTTCATGCCATAGACTTGAATTCAAACCAGAAATGCTTCTTATACTCGGCATAAATGCCGTGTGTCATTTATCTAATGCGAATGCCGAGAGAGTCGATTACCTAGCATCTTGGCCAATGAAAGGACGAGTGTCAGATGAACGAAAACTAACTATTAACAGCTTGGGTTAAATCTACTAAGAGGTTAGCTACCTCATCAAGTCTCTCATCAATACTCCCAAAGATTCCCTAAGATTGTCAGCCATGGTGGACAACTCCACTGTTGTCATCTCCAACATCAACATTTACACTTGAATCCATCATTTCTCTAAACTAGAAACTAAATAGCTAGCAAACACAGTAGTTGAGATGAACATAGTAACTTGCTTTATTTCACGCATGCAAAACAGATTATAAATAAAACTTCGAAAGCAAACTTCAACTTAAACAAAATCTCCGTTCTGATACCAAGATGTTGCGAACTGTAACTAAGAATAGATAAAGCTAGTCACTAAATGGGTCTAAGCTTGCTAAAAGATCAAAAAGTAAGTGATGGGAAATGTACGAAAGAATGAATTTAAATGACATAGTAAGCAAAAACCTACGAACAACTCCATTGGATATGATACACCAATGGAACTTCTGAATACTTATAGTACAACTTAATATGATGTACAAGATGGTCTGGTAAGGTTACTCACCACCTTGCCTTGCTTAAAGGTTAGGATAAGAGTGGGATGAATGTAAATAGAGTAGTGTTTATGAGAGACAAATGTCCAGTGTATTAATGTTCAATCTGATGTTTACAACTACAAGTATAAGAGATATTTATATTCGAAAATTTAGGGCAACATGCCTAAAAAGGAAAAGACAAAAAAAGTATTACCCTAAAGAAATAACGTATAAGAATATAGAAGGTTAAAAATGAATATTTAAGAAAAGTAATGATTAGTGTAGAAGATTCTACACGTAACGACGATACATTAGTGAGGCCGTTGAAGAATACAGACAAAAGTATATAGTCAAGTTGCTTATCTAAGTAGGGGTGGCTAAGAATCAATCCTTTCTCTCTTGACTTCTTGGTAAGGGAGATGCCAAATAAGTGGTTGACTTGGGCTTGAGTGAGCAGGAGATTCTAGCATTTAGCACACAATCTTTAAGAGATGGGAAGTCATGCGGGTCAGCATGTAGAGTTGCTCGGTAACGAGATACTTAGCCTTAGTAGGAGTCGGTTAGAATAAGAGGATCCGCCTTACCAGTCTCTCTAGTCCTTGGGCTCGATTGTGGGTCAATGGTCTAGTAGCTTGATTCCCATCAGTGGTGGGGTAACTTTAGCTGGCCAATCACATGCAATAGGTGTGTTGGTCGACCTAGGAGACATCTTAAGCTAATGACACATGGAGAGATATCATTAGGAAGAGTCATAAGAGGAAGAATGGGCAAACTTGGCATCTCGAATGCGTACATATGATTGTGGATCAAACTTGATGTTCTTAATTGAATTCTTATTTGATCCTCTTTAAAGTAATTTCAATAGGGCTCTAGTGTTTGTCTTAAGTTTGCCCATGTTCCAAATCAACTAAATGAGAGGAGGAGCCTTCTATTTATAGAATTTAGAGGTTGATGTTATCTATAAGATAGCTCCAAGATAAACGGTTTAGATTAAGCCTTATAATTAAGGTTTATCATTTCCTTTAGCCATCCTAGCTTAGTGTAAATCCCATAAATTTTATGTTTTAAACTTACAATTGAATTCAAAGAACCAATGGTAATCCTGAGGCTCAATTAAACCAAATAAATTAAAATCAAGAAAATTTTAAATCGAAACCTTAAAAATGAACTCGAAAAGAACCTTAGAGATAAAATTCTATAAACCCTAATAGTGTACAAAGGCTCTAAACCTAAGTATGCATGGCCCTAAATTAAAAATCTGAACTGAACAAAAACTATAAACCCCAAACCCTAAAGTCGTAAAACCTTAAATTAAACTTCAAACGCAATGAAAACCCTAAATTAAAACATTTCACTTGAATTACATAAATTGCATAAACTCAATAATAAACGGTAAGAGATATCTATAAATGGTAATGACCAATCAAATTAAGTCAATTAAGGTAATAAATTAATGGGATTACTAATTTACTCCAAATGATACATTTTCTCCAAAATTAATGCTAAAATCGTAAGTGTTCCTTCAAAGCCCTCAAATCCTCATAAAACCCTAAAATGAGAGAAGCCCTAAAACAAATTAGAAATAATAATTTAGTATCAAAAGCCCTAATTTAATTCATAAACTCTAATTGTATAGCTACATTATTAAGTAATAACTAATAATTCACTAAATTGCTAGAATAGCCCTAATTTGCCTTCTAAAATCATAATTGATTAACGATAATCAATTCCAACCCTTAGAAACCCTAAATTTATTTGATAAAATGATCTAATGGGCTTGATTAACTTAATTAAATATGAAAAACCCTAAACTATGTCTAACTATGGTCATCTATACGAGTAATTAGAATTGTAGGCTTAAATTGCATTCTAATCATCTATATGCATTAAAGCATCATAATTAGGTAAAGATAATCTCAATTGACTATATAAGACAAGATAATTAGTTAGGAAAACAAGGGACCACTCACCTTTAATAGACAAACCATTGCATCAATTGGAAAAAATCATAGAAAAGCAAATTGGTCCTTACTTGTGCTTATACCAGGTAACCAAGAATAGAAGGGATTTGTTCCCCACCACACCCACTCATAATCAACCCTTTTTTAACCTCTCCATTTGTATTTTACTTCATCTTCTTCCCTAGAATAAACCCTAGAAATACTCTCTAAACACACAATTCAAAAACAAAAGAAAAACAAGAAGGAAGGAAACAAGCTTCTCGGACCTAGTTGTGCACTCGAACGCCCCAAGCTATAACTCTCCACCACCACCTCCAAAAAATACAAAACCACTTGCATTTGAATCCTCTTTCATCCCCCTTTCTTGTCGACAAACATCTTTTACCAAAGGCGTTCATTTTGTTTCCCTAAAACGAAGTGAAATGAGACCCTTAGAATTTTCATTGAGGTAAACTTGCACCTTTTCAACTTTCTTTCTAATTTGAGTTTATGAGTATGGTTCATAGGCTTAATAATTAAGGAAAAAATTATTAAAATGTCACTTTTTTTTATCATGTTTACATGCCCATATATGTGTATTTTCTTAGATTTGTAATGTAGAAAAACATGTTATGTATAACTTTAGAAGCACATAAGTTATAGTAAGATGATAAGTTGAAGAAAAGTAGAAGAATAATCATCATATCTTGATTCCCATGCTAGGGCCAAAACATATGTACGTATATTCCTACTATATTTTTTATTTCTCATGTTTATTTTGATAGTAAATGGTTTTATGTGCATTTTAGCAGTAGTTTGATGCATGTCTTAGTAAGTTAGGTATATAATGTGTAGAAAGCCATAGGAAATCATCTTAAACCACCCCAAACATGTTGAAAAACTTGCTGTGAAATGTTTATTAATGGGTTAATCACATAATCAATTAAAGATAATTAGGATTTAAGATTTAATCTTACAAGATAAGAGGCTAAACAAGGTCTATAGTGAGTAGTTAAGCCTAAAATGGACAATAAGTTTAGAGAAACCCACTGTAGACCTAATAAACCATTAGTATCAAATCCAAAACTCATGGTAAAATAGGTCATTTAATTATTTTAGTAAACTATTAAGCCTATTGGATTAGAATAAAGTCAATATATGAGCCTTAGGATATGAATTAGGCCTAAATTTAACTAAAAGGCCCACAAACCAAGCCTTGAGCTTACTTAATCACTCATGACCAAATTTGTAACTTTATGAAAAGTGGACTGAACTTAGGGCCAATGATGAGCTTAAGTCCAAAAAGGCAAGTAGGATTGGGCTTAAGGCCTTAAATTGCAAAATATGCCCAAAGAGCCTTAAGAAAACCAAAATATAAGCCTAAATAATACGTGACTAGATTTAAACCTAACTTAAAAAGACTCAAAAGAAGATATTTAAAAAGCCCACTAAACCTTATGGCCCATCTAAGACATCCATTATAGGCCTCTTAATGAGTTAAAGCCTTAAACTTAAAAAAAGAGCTTGTTTAGGCCCATAAGAGCAATACTAAGGCTCAAAATGAAAATTTAAAGTATTAGGCAGCAAAAGTTCATTAAAAATACTTAAAAAGAAGCTCAAAATATCAAGTGCAAAGCCTAAGATAAAAAACCATGCCTAAAGCCCAAAACTAGGCCCAAACCCTAAAGTAACTAAACTCACCGTTTAGGTATACAAACTTATAAGACCCAAATCAAAAACTTACTAACCTTAAAGCCAAAAATGACATTGTCAAATGAAAGTATACTAAAAAATTGATTAAATTAACTATAAGAACACAAAAAATGAACTTAAAATAAAGAAGATAGAGCGAAAACAAGTTTTAATAGTACTCGTAGATTAGGGCAAGCTTCGATAATTAGATAGACTTTTAGGTTTTTGAAAAAACCATTTTCCAATTACTTATATACACATTATTATTATGTTTTAGGTAGCCTAATTTATAATTCAAGAACCTTGAAGTTCAAGACAAGTAGGCAAGCAGGCCAAGTGAGAGAGTTTCGATGAATTGTTATTTGCTTGTATTTGATAATTGCTTGATGTTCTATTGCTTGCCTTGATTGTTTGTTGAGTGATTGGTTGTTCTGTATACCAACATCCGTATGATTACCTTATTAAAATTGGTATGTTTAAATATTTGGCCAAAATAACCAGATATATCTATCGTATGTCTATGATCTATTAGTTATGGATTGTAATGTCTATAGCTTTGCCAAGTTTTCTAAAAAATTTGCTAAAATATATTTTTGAAATGCTTTACAATTTAAAAAAAGATTTATCAACTTAGTGAGTACTCATAGTAGTCTCTTATGATATTTTACTTATTAAGGTAAAGCTAGTAGACTATCTTTAGTTGATTAATAACAAGTAGCTTAAGTTAGGACTCGTATGATTTAGCCCATAAAGCATTATATGGATTTGTTGATGGTGAGCCCACGAGGCATTGTGTTGATTGTTAATAGTGGATAGCCCTAAATGGAGTCCATCTAATTGACTAGTATGGTATTCTCAACTAAGATAATAGTCAAGTTTCGTTTATTGGGATAATACCCACAAACAGCCTCATACGGGTAAGGTGAGGTAGCCCGTACGGTTAAGCATGAGAGATAATTGATATGTAGATGATACAAATCCATACCTTTCATGGTTTTAGAGTCCCATAGATATATTGCTTATATTCACTGTATGTGTATTCATTGCGTGTAGATTTATTTCGTATGTATCTAAACTACATGTTTGTTTATAATGCTTGATAACTTACTTGAACGGTAGTGGTGAGAAACAAACTCACTAAGCTATGGTATACTCACCCAACTGTGGTATACTCACCCTTCAATGGCTCCTTTTTGTAGGTAACCAAAAGCTAGGAATGGGTTAAGATTAGAGTGTAGAGTATTCCTATAGTAGCTAGATTGGACGGATAAGATTACTTTAGTAGACTGTATTAGTTGCGCTAGATCTTTATAATATTTAGTAACTCTTGATATTGTAGAAGTTTAATTATTTCGGTTTATTATTTGGTAAGTGATTCTGATTCTCTACGGTCTTAGTGGGTTATGGATTGTCGGGTTACCCTAATTGCTTATATAAATAAGTAAATATAAGTAAAATGAATAAGTTCCTTTAGAAACCTAATAGCTAGAGTCTTGCAACCTCTGACTTACAAGGCATTCTTTATATCATCAGCGCACACATGATATGAAGATTTTAGAAAAAACTACTAAATTACACTTAGACATGGGCTTGGGCTTAGGCTTATTCAAGAGGTTATAATAATTAATAAAAGCCCATTATTATTACAAATAAGCATAGAGTACTTATAAGCTCCCTCAAGGCCCATTAAAGCCAATTAAGGCTCAAATGAGTTTAGAAGAACCATTTTCGAGTCTATTTTTTGCACGTGAGATAACTAAGCAAGATTGAGAGTGGAAAATCTAATCCGACAATCAACGTTCTAAATCTATTAAGCCAGATCTTTGTAAAATATCCCTAAACAGATCAATTTTCTAGGCTTTATCACTAGCTCAAAATATCGATTCATAGTATTAAATTAAGTTAAAATCCCAATTATTAAAATAACCCTCTGTAACCTCTAAATCAAATGAACTGAGCTGTGGGTGAAAAGATATTGCTACTATTTTTATTGCCCTAACAAAAAAAAAAAAATAATAACTTTTTACTCACTACTCCATCATCAAAGCTCCAGTAACAACTCTCATTTAAAAAAAAAAAAATCCCTAAAGCATTATTCTAAACTGATCAAGCCTCTTGAGCATTTATTAAAGCCTAAAACGGAAACTTTCCACGGTGTCACCACTTGTCATGACCCTAATAGGTGCCTAGTAGGATTGTCTAAAATTTTCACATCATGTGTGCACTCATGATTTGAAAATCATCTTGTAAGTCAGAGATTGCAAGATTCTAAATAATTAATCACTAAAGTTTTTTTTCTTTTTTCTTTTTTTTTAACTTACTTATCTTACGATCACATATATGTGACTATAGATATCCGATAAGCCACAGTCCAACAGAACCGCAGGGAATCGGTATCCCCTACCAAATAATAAGATTGGGTAGTAAAGTTCTAAAACTCAAACTTACTAAAATCACAAAATTTAAATATAGTATTAATAACTTTATACAAATGAACCATATAGTCTGTTCTTAGAGTCTAACTTCTATGCATCTCGATGTTGGCACTCAACCCTCAGTTCTTAACCCATGCCCGATCATCTAGCAACCTGCAAAAGAAAACTATTGGGGAATAAGCTACAGGAGCTTAGTGAGTTAACCTTCCTACTATACCAACAAACAAGTTATCAAACAGTTTATCAAACATATGAATGCATGAACAAGCAGTATGCTAAACAATATATATACAGTTGACCGGTATTGCATATAACATCGGAATTTAACGCCTTCCAAAGTAAGGGTTGGAGATACATCGGCACCAATCACAACCGGGCTCTAGCACCTGGGTTTTTACCCTCATATCGTTATATAGGAATTCCCTGTTTCATAGAACAGGTTTCTACTTCCATCAGTTAATAGTATACAAATAACCAGGTCTAGCGGTGAACGGGCTCACGCAGTCTACGCTCATACCCTACAGTGGTGGTCTTTAGACGCGATCCCTAGCCACCCACGGTTAGCGTCTCCGGCGCCAATAAAACCTGTGAGCCAAGGGTAGGGTCTTGTTGTACCAATGCTCCTGTACTGTACTAATCAAATCATGTGGAAATCCATCCCTCCAAGGCCCTTCATTACCAACCGCGTGAGGTAACGGCCAGAACATTATATGCAATGCTCGTGATCTATGCATGATCCGTTTAATTTTTGCTTGGTTGAATATAATTAAGTCAATTTATGAGATGGTCAAACATTATCAACAAATCATCCAAATAATGCAACAACTAATTATATAATCACATTTAATAGTATTCTGCACAACAATCAATCAATAGCAGTCACATGCATAACTCGAACCCCATGCATCAAGTTATTAATCTTTAATTCATGTGCACTAACTACAAGCACAAAATAAGTATAGAGTCATCGGGAGTACTCACTTGGTCATAAATGATGTCAGGGATTATATTAGTCCAAGAGTAAGTCGGTCTCGATCTCAGGATCACCTAACATTAAAGAAATATGGAAAGTAATAAGTTTAGGAATAACTAATCTAGTATGTTAAATCATACTATTTACTTAAATCGATTATTGACTTACGTGCAATCATCGATTCGAGTTTTTTATCGAATAGTGTATAACTTTTTCGCTTTAGCTCGGATCGTTATAAACTTATAGTCCATTTTGATCGTTTTCGAGCGTATTTTCTCGTAACGAGGTCCGTTTTGGACGTTGTGACTCGTAACGTAAATTGTGATACAAAAATATCACAAAAATTATTATTTAAATTTAAAAATTATAAAATATTGATTTTCGCTTTTTCGTAACATATTTATAATTTAATAATTATTTAAATCATATGTTTGTTATTTTTATTATTTTGGGTATATTTTCCTATTTTTTTCTTATGTACCTCACGATTATACATATATATATATATATTCCAATACTTAGAATATATAATTTATGATTTATGTTATTATAAATTCTTAAATTATGGTCTCATATATACATATATACACTATATATATTACATGTATTATAAATGTATATGTACTCATTTAAAACATACTCTTATACACATATTCATATATCTAGATACATAAATATATATATTCGGCATACATTCATATAAATACATACATATATATATTCGGTATACATACCTATAAATACATATATATATGTTCGGTATATTTATACTTATATAGTATTTATTATTTATCATAAAATATGTATACTATATATTACATACATAATATGCCGTATACTATTATATATATATATATTTTCATATATCTTATATACATACTCATAAAAATACCCTACTATATACTATACCACTACACATATATATATAT
>JAMXBB010000012.1:31532930-31892799 GCA_024138015.1 Lumnitzera littorea
TTTTTTTTTCTTTTTTCCATATTTATACAATCTTTCCTTTGCTCACGTGATGGAGGCTTAGTTTTTAAGCTAAGTTCACTTTTTATTAATTGAAATAAGACAAAAACAAAATCTACACATGTCTTTTACTTGTTTACGTAACTTCTTCTATTTTTTTTTTTTTTTTACTTTTGCTCTTCTTCACGTTTTGTGCAGCGAAGGGGTTTGATTTGGAAATGAAGAGAAGATTTGAGATAAATTGAAATTAGTAGAGAAGGAAAATGATATTTATTAAAAATTATGTGTAATTTTTTAAATCATATAAATTATAACGAATTTCCTCGTAGATTAATTTTCAAAATTCTGTGAAATTTTATCAATTTAACTGATACCCGTTACAATTATAATTTTTACAAGTTATTATGAAAATTTTATTACAATGTCGTACAAATAGTCGATTTAGTCGAAAATTACATTCGACTATAATTTTATTGCTATTGTGTAATATTTAACTATTTTATAAGTTTACGTTTATGATTTTAGGGTCTCGAGAAATTTTGAGCTCAGTTTCGATTAATGATGCTTAAACTAGATTTAAGGTTTTAGTAAGTGATTTAGGGTTTCGATAAATCCCTAAGGTTTTTACTACTTATATTTAAATTTAGATTTATTAAATTTTTCTCTTGCTCGGCTCTAATGACTTATTAAGTCATCTATTGTATTAGAGCTCAATCCTACTCTTAACTAGCTAAATTTGTAAAGTTTACACAACTAATTTACATTTTGCGGAAAATAGAATGCATCGAAAGGTCAAATTCTTTTTTATTTGACTTTTTAACATGGGTTATCCATTAACAGTATGCTTCTTAAGAGTATACTTAAAAAAGCATCGATCTTTTCACTCGCAAACACGCAGATAAAGACACAACTTGTGCCTAAGCACTCCAAAATGGCGAGGGGTTAGAAATTCTTACGAGTATTCAAGAAATAAATGCACTTCTCGAGGTTTTGGAATGTGTCAACAGTAAATACCTTTGGCATAATTGTAGGAGTAAAATCAGAGTCATTTTATTGTTAATGCATGTGTATAGATAGTTTTATCTTTTCCGATACGTGTGGAGACAAAGAAAGAAGAAAAAATAATAATAATAAAAGGAAAGAAAATGAGGGAAAAGTTTTTATTTAAATAAAAAAGGAATAAAATGAAATGTTTTAGAGGGAAAGTTAATTATTTATATATAATTTATTAAAATACCAAAAACTCC
This sequence comes from Lumnitzera littorea, assembly GCA_024138015.1. Classification (NCBI taxonomy): domain Eukaryota; kingdom Viridiplantae; phylum Streptophyta; class Magnoliopsida; order Myrtales; family Combretaceae; genus Lumnitzera; species Lumnitzera littorea. Next base: position 31,534,175 of record JAMXBB010000012.1, read on the forward strand.
TACAAGTTTGAAATTATTTTTCCATTTAATTGATATTCAAGTAATTTAAGTGATTTTCCTTCCTATTCACTCCAATAGGTATGAGCGGGTAAAAATTGGATAGGATATGAGGTCATTTTTATTTGTGTAATGGTTTTGAATTTTAGGAACGACATCTAATTTATAGTAATATAGAAACCAACATGAAACTTGCTCCTTGTAGAAGTAAAGTGGCAGATGGTGCCCTATGTAGTCTGCAAAAATAATTTGCTCATGGTCATTTATATTGAGCAAGATCTAATACAAACTTAACGTAAACAAAAGTTAATTCAATCCAACAACAAATAAACATATTGAAATTGAAGTTATGGAACTCTAATTGATAATAAAAAATTCATATGTACATATGTGACACCCTATAAAATCAATAAATAAAAAGAATAAAATAAAGAAAATAATAAATTAAAGGATAGGGTAGGAAAGATAATAATATACTTTTAAGAAGGGTAAGGTCATCTTTTCCACCCTTAAATATAAAATCTTAGGACTCATTTTCTTGTCTTGTTATTTGGCAGAATCCTCTCCAAAAGAACAATAGGAATAAGTCTAAAGTAAGCAAATGTGAAGTGATTTCTCTTATTTGGTTTCATTTTTTTGTGATTTCTTAAGATTAGGAGTTATTTTAAAGTTGTGGGAACATGTGATTTAAGAGGATCACAAACAAAAAGTTAGGTTAGGTCTAAACCCTAACCTAGTGAGTATTATCCCAATCTTTGGTGTTATGAAGATTGAGTTAGATGTTATTGTCTTAATTGGTTTTTGTTGTCGTACATGTACAATTTAATTTAAGCGTTGTAACTAAGTTTTGTGTAGTACGAGTTGTGTTTTGCTTCCAGCGTTTTTGGATCAAGGTATGTGCTTTCTTATCTACGTTGTTTTATTTGTTTGATTTGGGGTTTTGGACCACACTCGAGTGTTCCATATTGTTAGTTAAAGGAGAAAAATAAACCTTACAAAGAATTTAGAGTATCAGATGTGTTGGAGTTGCTATTGATTGATTTAGAGGAGTCTTAAGTAAAAAAAAAAAAAAAGAGAGATAAGATTCGACAAATAGGAAGAACATGAGCAAAGACTATAGTTGTAGTCTTACTTATAGACCCCTCATTGAGAATTTTGTTGAAATGTGAAAAGAATTTTGGATATAGTAGGGAACACAACCTAAGACTACAGCCGTAGACCTAAATCGTGGACTTGTGTAGTCAAATCACAGGCATGAATTGAAGATTTTGGCTAAGGAAGGACCACGGTCCAACAACACAGATCCTTAGGTGTGTTCTTGTAGACTTATTTTTTCAACCTTTTCTTATTTCTTTCTTTTATCTAATCTTACCTTAACCTCTTCTAAACATCCATCGCAACCTAAATATATCCTTAAATGTCAAGTTGACCAAATTCGGACTTAGTAACATGGGGAGTTAAGTAAAAACACTTAGTAGGGATCTTGTAACTTAAGAAAAGAGCCTAAAAAGAGTTGTTTTTGTTTATTTTTTCTTGTGTTGATTTATAAGAGTTATCTAAAGTAAACTTTACTAATTGTATTTGAGACCCAAGCACGTAGAACTTTGTTTGCTGCTTGTACTTGGTTAGGTTAGTTAAAGTAAGCTAGATTAATAATTAATTGGAATAAATATGATTATTATTTATGATTGGCTATTCAAGGAGTTGTAGTATCAATGTCCTTAAGGTAGCACCTTGTTAATCTTTGGGTAATACCATCTCCTATAGAGTCTCCCTTTGATATGATATAAAGTAGATTATTTTAGTGTCTAAGAGTCGTAGAACCAATGTCTTAGAATCAAGTAAGTTAGGTAGCGTATGAAGGTCATAGTATCAATGTCTTAGTGCTTGTATAGATGGGGGCTACAGTACTAGCGTCCCAATTAAGAACCATGTATGGAGTCTAAGATACTCTAGGTTTAGGGTTAATTGTTATGTCTTAAAGCAGTGAAGTTATAACAGTCCCATCGTATAAATAAACTTATTATAACAACTGACTTCATAATCATTATCATAGATACGATTTACATAAAATGTCCACAACTCTTCATTTTAAAGAAAATAGTTCATTTAACATTATCGATAAAATTATATATAGATCTATAAACTTTAAGTCATATTTGCATAGATACATACATATATATATACACACACACACACACATATTGACTAATGGTTCTAATAAATATTTACATAACAAAATAGTCCAAAATAGCTAAACATTACATGATTCATCTCTTTCTTATCTATGAGTTGCATAAACATCTACCTGAATTACCTTCTAATTCAACTTCTAGTTACAATTTTTACTTGTAAACCTTAAGAAATTCTTTTGAGCCAATATGTGAAATTCATCTAATTATATTTGGATATCTTATATCTTCTATTTAACTCCTAACCAATATTTTGGTTAATACGATACACCATACTTTTAATTTAACTATCGAATTTGCTCTCAATGTGAAAATAACTTATATTTTTCACATAATTTTCTAAATTTATATTGTGAATCAGAATTATATTATTATTATTATTATTATTATTATTATTATCAATTTTGAGCTAATATTTTCCACTCATTTAATTTCCAACTTTACATATTATTTATTTACATATAATTACTATATAATACACATAATACATACATCTAACACCTCAAATGCCACAATTACCATTCTACATCAACAACTAACATCCCAAAAATATCTAATTATCTACTAAATTAAAATTTTGACCAAAAGTAACATTAAATCACAAAATTAGGCTTAAATATTGCCTTTTATGTATGATTTTAAGACTTAAAATTAAGTCAAATTTTTAAAAATTAATTTTTTAAAAAACCTCTTCATAGCACTAACACATATATCCTAAATAGTTTACAAAAGAAAATTTTTGAGGTTAAAACGACATTTTTAAGGTCATTTAAATGAAAATTGAAAACTAACTTGAGTTTAGCAATTTCTTAAGGATAGTGTATTCCAATACCTAATTTTATCAAATTAACATTTTTCTCCAAATCTACATACAAAAACACTAAAGAATACCCAATTTTATAATTTTCCATACATACTTGATATTTTTATAAATTAAACAAAATCATGTCTAAAATTAAACTTACTTGATCAGGTAGTTTCCAACCACCAAGGGAGGCTCCCAATGTGTTGGTAGCTCCTGGTGATGGTTCTAAGGTTAGGTGGTAGTGGTCGTTTTGTTCTAGGTGGTCGTTGGACGTACGTTTCCCTTATAAGACCTAATTACACACTAATTTGCTAATTTTTTTATAAGAATATTCTTTCCTCCCTTATCTTCTCTCCCTTTTGTTTTTTTTTTTTGGGTTCTTAATTGAACAAACTAAATTTTGGTGGGTGTTTTCTAATTTTATAGAGGGGTTTAGGATTTTTCTTTTGATTTTTTGGTTACTGAGTGTCTTTATATCTTCTTCTTTTTCACTTTCTAGTTAGGCTAATTTTATTGATTGATTTTCCATATTTAATCCAACCTTGTCACACCCCATATATGAACATTTCTACACTTTCTCATATTTTTCTTGATTTCTCTTTAATTTTTCTTAATTAATTAGTATTATTTTAGCATATTTTATGTATTTTAAATATTTTGGGTATTTGTACTTACACGTAAATATATATATATGGTACAAATAAATATTTTTAAATATTAGTTATATTATTTTATGATTTTTAGTGTGTATATAATTTATCTCTATTGATTCATTAATTATCAAAACTTGTTTTATGTGTTTTCGATAAATAACCAGTAATTTACATATAATTTAATATTATAACATTTAATTATTTATTTTCTTAAATTTAAACTCACGAAATTATTTTTACTAACATACCTAATTTTGTTATAAAATTTGAGCTTGATCAAATAACTTACCTGATTACCTTAAATTTTATGTACTAAACCCCAAACACCTGATTGTAGAGCTTATATTTTCACCTCCCTTTAAAACAAGTTTTGTCCTAAAAAATTTTACATATTTATATTCTACTCAATTAACCAAAATTGATAACTAAACTTCTCTTACTAACCTAGAAATTAGAAGAGCTATGAATATTGTTTTATCATTGCTGCTTTCAGCTCCCAAGTAATCTCCAAATCTAAAACTTTATTCTATCGTACTTTCACATATTCTATATCTCGATTCCTTAACCTCTTAATCCGATTATCCAATATCTTTATGTGTTGCTTCATAAATTGGAAATTCCTCTTCAATTCCACCAGCTTAATCTCCACTATTGTATTCAGGTTCTTAACAAACCTCCTTAACATCAAAGCATGAAATACATCATAGTAGCCTGATAAACTTAGGGGTATGGCTATTTTATAAGACACATTACCTACTTTCTCCAATACTTCAAAGATACCAATATATTGTGGACTCAATTTTTCCCTTAAACCAAATCGTCTATGTCCCTTGAATGGACTTATTTTAACATAAATATGATCTCCATCTTTAAACTCTAATGGTCTTCATTTCAAATCTACCTAACTCTTGTAATGATCTTGAGCTTCCTTCATTCTTTGTCAGATAATCTTAACTTTTTCATTTGTTTGATTAATCATGTTGGGCCCACTCATTGCATACTCCTCATGATCCCAATATAATAGCGATTTACACTTTTTTCCACATAATGCTTCATAAGGTGCCATCTATATAGTCGCTTGGTAGCTATTATTATAGAAAAATTCTATTAATGACAAATATTTATCCTAACCACCGCCAAAATCCAAAATAAAAGAATGCAACATATCTTCTAAAGTCTGAATTGTTCACTTGAATTGCTCATCTGTCTGTAAATGATAAGCTATACCGAATTGTAACTTTGTACCTAAAGCTCTATGTAAACTTTCCCAAAATTTGGATACAAATTGACTATCGTGATTAGAAATAATACTTTCAGGCACACTACGTAATCTTACTATTTCTTGAATATACAGCTTAGCCATCTTTTCCATTGAATCTCCTATTTGATAGGGCAAGAAATGCATACTCTTCGCTAATCTATCCATGATCACCTAGATCGAATCATAACCAACTTAAGTCCTAGAAAGTGCCATTATGAAATCCATTGTAATATGATCCTATTTCCATTTTGGTATGTCCAAAGGTTACAATGGTGCACCTAGTCTTTAATGTTCCTCTTTAACTTGTTAGCATGTAATACATTTTGCTACATAGTGTACCATGTCTCTTTTCATTCCGTTCAACCAAAACATTGATTTTAAATCATGGTATATTTTATTTCCTATTGGATGCACAGTATAACCCGTAATGTGTACTTCATCTAAAATTTCCTTCTTTATGTTGGGATCTTATGGCACACATATCCTTCCTCTAAATTTTAGTATGCCTCTTTCATCTACTTTAAAATCAAAATCATTCCCTTTGCTTAAATTCTCTTTCACTTCCATCATGTCTTTATCTTTCTCTTGCTTTTGTTTAATTCTCTCTAATAAAGTAGACTGTAGCTCCAAATTCATTATTTGACTATTAGTCTCGCACCAGTCAAACCCAATTTTCAACTTTTCAAATTCTTATACCAACTCATATTAAGTTAACAGTAATGCAACATGTTCATAATTCTTTTGACTCAAAGAATCTATCACAAGATTAGCATTTTTAGGATGATAATTTATGTTCAAATCATAGTCCTTAATTAACTCCAACCATTGCCTTTATCTTAAGTTCAACTCCTTCTGAGTAAAGAAATACTTCGGACTTTTATTATTAGTATATATTTCACATCGTTGTCCATATAAGTAATGTCTCCAAATTTTCAAAGCAAACATCATAGCCATAGTTTCTAAATCATGAGTTAAATAATTTCTTTCATGTAGCTTCAACTATCTCGATGCATATGTTACAACTTTTCCATCTTGCATCAATTCATAACCTAATCCATTTTGAGAGCATCACTATATACATTATATGGCTTATCCAAATCAAATAATGTTAATACTGGTACCGTAACTAATCGCTTTTTCAATTTTTGAAAACTCAGCTCACATTCCTTACTCCACTTGTATTTGACATCCTTCTAAGTCAATCGAGTCAATGGTTTAGCAATCATAGAGAAATCCTTTATAAACTATTGATAGTATCCAACCATACCTAGAAAACTCCTTACATTTGAAACAATGGTTGGTTGCTTCCATTTCATTACTGCTTTCATCTTTTTAGGGTCTATAGAAATTCCTTCACCATATACAATATGACCCAAAAAAGAATTCTTATCCAACTAGAAACCACATTTACTCAACTTAGTATACAACTATTTTTGCTTTTAACCTTTGCAATGCTAACCATAAATGCTCTACATGCTCCTCCTTGGTTTACGATTAAATTAAAATATGATCAATAAATACCACAACAAATTTGTCTAAATATGGTTGATATATACAATTCATTAAGCCATGAATACAATTAGGGCATTCATTAAACCAAAAGGCATCATTAGGAACTCATAATAACCATATCGTGTCCTAAATGCCCTTTTAGGTACATCCTTTAGCTAAACCTACAATTGATGATACCTTGATTTCAAGTCAATTCTAGAAAACACAATTGTACCCCATAACTGATCAAACAAATCATTAATGTGAGATAATAGATACTTATTCTTAACAGCAACCTTATTTATTTCTCGGTAGTCTATACATAACCTCATAGTACCATCTTTCTTTTTTACAAATAATACCAATGCTCCCCATGGTGATACACTTAGATGAATAAATCCTTTATCTAATAACTCCTGAAGTTGCTTCTTTAGCTCTTGCAGTTCCATGGGTGACATTCGATATGGAACTTTAGAAATAGGTTCAATTCTAGCGACTAACTTGATAGTGAAGTCCAACTCTTGATGTAGAGCTAGATTCAGTAGATCATCTAAAAACACATTTAAAAACTAACATACTATCGGTATATCTGCTACTTTGGATTCCTCTTTCTTCACTTCAATAACAAATAACCAACAAAACTTCTAATCATTCTCTTCTACCTTTGTTTCGTACATTTCATCACATATCTCCACAATAGCTAATTTCAATTCACTTCCACCTACCTTCCCTTGAAACACCATTTCTCCATCATTTAGAAGGATAGTTTTACTACTACATTCTACATCTACTTTATGCTTAGATATAACTAATCTATTCCCATAATTATGTCATAACCCTGTAAAGGTAATATTACAAAAGTTACAGGATACTCCTCTTGAATTTTAATTCGACCATTGTCCACCACTTCTCGAGTTGTTACTTTCTCCCCAATAGGTGTTCTAACTCTATAAGTCAAATTAATTTTAATTACAATAACCCCCTTCTCATTCACAAACTTCTAATTAGCAAAAGAATGAGATGCATTAGTATCAAATAATACAAAAGCAAGTTGTCCATTTAGAAGCACGTCTCCTAGAACATACTACTATGATTACAAACTAAACTTGCATTCATAAATCTCTAAATTTAAGTATCTAAATTTAACTTACACTTAAATTATCATCAAATAAGTTTAAGTATGTACTCGCCACAAGTCCCTCATCATTTTCTTCTTCTACTCCCATAATGTCCTCAGCATCATCATGATAATACTCTTCCATCCAATCAGCAAAATCTTCATCCTTCTTATTCTCCACATCCTCTATGGCAAAAACACAAGTAAGTATAGTCATGTTATTAAAACCTCCAGTCCTCTTAGTTTCTTATCCAAATTATGGACAATATTTGTAGAAATGTTCGTTCCTACAATATTTGTTACACTTTACGAGTTTCATTTTAGAGTATGCACTCAATATATGATTCTAGTCTCTACATATAAAACACTTTCCCTTAAGCTAAGCACAATTTCTAAGGAAATTATTTGCTCCACATTTTTAGTACTTAACATTGTTGTCCTTATCATAAAAATTCAAGCTAGACACTAATTGCACGAGGTTGCTAGCTAAGGTTACTAATTTCTTCCTTTTCTGCCTAGAATTAGTAGTAGCACTTGGCTATGATCTTTTAAATGACGAATTAGGTTGATAACCCTTGTTGATCTTCTGACTCCACATTACCTACATCCTTACATGATTGTTTTCTAATTATCTCGCCTCATCTACCACTTTATTATAAGTAGAGAAACTATAATCCTCCAACTTACAACACAAAGGAAGATCAAATCCAATGAGAAACAAATCTTTCTTTAGTTCAAGATTATCTCTGTAGGAAGTAGTTGCATATTGCAACAATCTATTAGATCCAATTTCATACTAAGACATACTCATACCTCCCTTCTTAAGTTCAAATAAATCTCTCACCATCTTGTTCAGAATACTATGAGGGAAGTACTCCTTCTTAAATTCCTCTTTAAACTTCTCCTAGGTAATATTACCCCCTTAATTGTCTTGCTCTTGAGTCCTTCTAGACTTAAGCAGCTAATTTTAACATAAAGGTATCATATGCCAGCTTTTGGGACTCCGAGATTCTAAAGGCCTCAAAACTTCTTTCAACTTGGGCCAACTAATCATTAACTAAGGTTAACTTACCCATTTCTCCTTCGAAGTAACAATTTGCTTTTATGAACTTAGGGAGCGTATTTGTATTCTAAGATCATTCTACCCTTTGTTCAACCTCCTATGGCCTTCTATTACTCTATTACCACTAGTAACCATATACTAAATTAGCGTTCCTTACTACCTCATCATTGTTTGCATACTAGTAAGTAATTATCCAACGGGTATAGCCTCTTGTGATGGTAGGGGTATATACTATCTAAGTTGTTCCCTTGGGGGTGATGGAGCTCGTAGTAGAGGGTTCTGATTTCCCTTAGACCTTCCATTGTGACTTCCACCTCCAGTTTCAACCATTATTCGCTTATTATTTATAACTTATAGAACTTGCACGCATATCTTATCATAAGTCATCCAATTCTTTATTTCTATAAATATTTCATGAATTACTGACTTCCCATAATTTATAATTATATAAGATAGTAATAATGATGTCATTTCAGTAAATATGCATAATATATATATATTATATATATATAATTTTCACTATTAGCTTGATTCTTGCTTTACAACATCATAGTTGATTACAACTCTAGAAAATAAAATGTAAAACTCAATGAACTTTTGATTACTTTCATAAGGTTTGCAATTTGAGTAATTCACTATTTACATTAACTAATATAGACCTGATATTTATAATCGTACATTACAAAAGATTTACATTACTAATCACCGAGATTACATTTGATTTAATTATATAGTCTATTTATAACATCTATACATGATCCAAGAGCTACAAAACACACCAAAAGGTCAGAAAATACATCAAAATGTTAGAAAATTCATCAAAAGGTTAAAGTATACATCAAAAGATACATTAGGTTTAGCTAAAAATGCTACTAGATCACACTTGAGGATTTAGCTNGGCTATTCAAGGAGTTGTAGTATCAATGTCCTTAAGGTAGCACCTTGCATAATATATATATATTATATATATATAATTTTCACTATTAGCTTGATTCTTGCTTTACAACATCATAGTTGATTACAACTCTAGAAAATAAAATGTAAAACTCAATGAACTTTTGATTACTTTCATAAGGTTTGCAATTTGAGTAATTCACTATTTACATTAACTAATATAGACCTGATATTTATAATCGTACATTACAAAAGATTTACATTACTAATCACCGAGATTACATTTGATTTAATTATATAGTCTATTTATAACATCTATACATGATCCAAGAGCTACAAAACACACCAAAAGGTCAGAAAATACATCAAAATGTTAGAAAATTCATCAAAAGGTTAAAGTATACATCAAAAGATACATTAGGTTTAGCTAAAAATGCTACTAGATCACACTTGAGGATTTAGCTAGACATAGTCAATTTGCTGTAACTAATCCTTGTCAAAACTATCTGTAGCAGCAATCTAATCAAAAGGAAACTACTTTATATGTCTATCCACTATATTATCATCTTCTTTACTTGCAAATTCAAAACTTATGGATATTATCTCAAGACTTTCATGAATTGGAATCACCAAATACACTTCATCATCCTCAAACTCATTAGCATAACCATTTCTTACTCCATCTATATTAGTATTAGCTATAGCTTGCATGACTATAACATACATATCCGTACTAGATTCATCCTCACTATCCATCCCTTGTTCCTCTTTTTCAGGTTCTTCTTCCTTAAGATCTTCTTCTTCAAGATCTTGCTCAACATTAGCCTCATTATACTAATGATTACTTTAAATATTTGAATGAGTTGGCTCTTGTGGTTCTATAGGTAGTAGGTTTTCCTATAGTAGCTGTGGCATCATTGGCTCAAGGTTTGGTTCATTAGGTGCTGATGGTATCTTTATACTTGCTTTGGTTGGTTTAAGGAAATAGGGAAACCGATCGATAATCCTTAGAGGATAATGCTTAAGAATGTATGATACATCATCAGGAATATGAGTGATGCTAGTAGGATAGGGTCTCCCTTCTTCTAATTTAGCTAGAAAATATTTCACTAGCATCATCAAAGCTAGGATTCCTTCCCTATCCAGCTTCCTCTGTTTAAAAGCTACTATTGTAGTATACCTATTATATTAGGGTCCTAGGTTCATCTCCATTAATGCCCACTAATCTTGCCAAGTGTAGCTCATTCCATAAAAGAACTTATCAATAATCTCATCTATAGTCTTAAACATATTCTAATTGGCCATCTTTATTAATAGCCATTGCAACTTAACCCTATAGTCAATAGGGGACTCCTTCCCATTCCAACTAAGCCATATCCAATTAACTATTAACTTACCCCTACATCCTTGTAATTAAAATTAAAATTAGTTAACATTCAACACACTAAATATTACACTTAATTCTACCTTATAATACATAGTATAACTATTTATCGCTCACTTAATACTATCTACTCTCACTATATTCCTATGGTATCTATTTCTTTTAATTATAATGCTTTAAAGCAACTTTTACTAAAATTACACTTTGATACCACCTAAGAAATGTTATGCCCCGAAGTGGTAGAGTCACAACAATCCCATTGTGTAAACCAACTTATGATAACAATTGACTTCACAGTCACCATTGTAGATAAGATTTAAACAAGACATCTACGGCTACTTACTTTGAAATAAATAGTTTATTTAAGATTATCAATAAAATTACATACAGATCTATAAACTTTAAGTCATATTTACATATATATATGTATACACATTGTTTTATGGTTCTAGTAAATATTTACATAACAAAACTATCTAAAACAACTAAACATTACATGATTCATCTCTTTCTTATCTATGAGTCACTAGCAAAACTCCCAATATATTGATGATAAACCAGTTTATCCTCAATCTCCTAAAGTTCTTCAAAAGAGCACTAACCTCTAGATAATTATAACACGACATTTGAATTGTCACCTACAAGAAAATCTATAAAGGTATAAGTAACCAATAGCTTCGTAAGTCATTATAGAGACATAAGACTACATAATAAACATAAACAAGGTTTCCAAATAGTTAATTAAATGCAACACAACAAGCAATTACCATCACATAACGAAGCCTAATCCATTGTGAAATTAGAGAAATTTCACCTACTATAATCTGGGTTAAACAATTTCAATACTTATGCAACAGCTCATGACTAAACCCAAGTTTGTGTAATAAAAGCACCAATCCCCTTATGATTGTTCTTCGAATCATTGCTCTCATCCTTACCGTAACCTTCTCTCTTGTCTCTTAGTTTAACTAAGGATGAAAGAGGAACTATAATGCTATAATGCTATCCCTTTTAAAGGTGTTGGTATTTAGTTGAAGAATCCTAACCATCCCCTATAAGGTTATAGTGCATGTCTAATTAAGGTATTGGGTCAATAAGGTTAAACTCAATTTAGGATGACCAAACAATTTCACTCTACACCATTCACAACAAACCACTACAACAAAGGATCGATATACAATTAAATGGTTAGAGACATACAGGTTTTCACATAAACATTTACTTATAAGCACAAACAATACAATCCTAAGCCTTTGAGTATTTTAACATAGTACTCCAAAATATAGTAATGTATTAATCTCAACTTACTTGATATCTACGACTTGCTCACTCAACTTGCTGTAAGGTCAACTCATTGCCACTTGCTCCTATAATATAAATACCCTTATTACATATAAGCTTTTAAATCATAATTATATCTAATTATCTAAGTTCTATATTACTTATAACAAACTAATCCTAAACTAGTTTTTTATTCAGTTTTGAATCGGTTCTTGAATTAGCTTCTAATTCATCTTCTAGTTACAATTTTTACTTGTGATCCTTAAGAATTTTTTCTGAGTCAATATGTAAAATTCATCTAACTATATTTGGGTATCAAATATCTCCTATTTAGCCCCCAACCAATATTTTGATCAGTATGGTATACTCTACTCTAAATTTAACTACTAAATTTGCTCTCGATGTGAAAATAATTTATATTTTTTACATAATTTTCTAAATTTATATTGTCAATCATATTTTTATTATATTATTATTATAATATTATAAATTTTGAGCTAATATTTTCCAACTTTACATATTATTTATTTACATATAATATACATAATACATACATCTAAAACCTCAAATACCATTCTACATCAGCAACTAACATCCTAAAAATATCTAATTACCTACAAATTTAGAATTTTGACCAAATTAACATCAAATCACAAAATTGAGCCCAAATATGACCTTTTATGTATGATTTTAAGGCCTAAAATTAGGAAAAATTTTTAAAAAATCAATTTTTAAGAAAATATCTTCATAACACTGAAATATATATCTTAAATAATCTGCATAAAAATTTTGAGGTTAAAATGACATCATTAAGGTTAGTAAAATCAAAATCGAAAATTAGTTTGAGTTTAGTGATTTCTTAAATATAGTGTATTTTGATACCTAATTTTATCAAATTGACATTTTTTCCCAAATCTACATACAAAAATACCATATAATACCCAATTTCATGATTTTTCATATATACTTGATATTTTTATAAATTAAATAAAATCGAGTATAAAATATATTTGTTTAGGTAGCTTCCAACTACCCCCTGGTGGTGGTTCTAGGGTCAGGTGGTGGTGTCCATTTTGTTCTAGGTGGACATTGGATGTACATTCCCCTTTGGTGGGTGTTTTTTGATTTTATAGAAGTCTTTAGGGATTTTGTTTTGATTTTTGATTACCAAGTGTTCTTATCTTTTCTTCTTTTTCCCTTTCTAGCTGGGTTAATTTTATTGGTTGATTTTCCACTAATCTCAGCTTGCCATAACCCATATCTAGACATTTGTACACTTTCTCATATTTTTATTTAATTTGTCTTAATTAATTAGAATTAATTTGGCAAATTGTAGGTATTTTAAGTTATTTTGGATATTTTTACCTACACATAAATATATATGTGATACAAATAAATACTCTTAAATATTATTTATGTTATTTTATGATTTTTAGTATGTATATAATTTATTTCTATTGATTTGTTAACTATTGTAACTCATTTTATTTATTTTCGATAAATAATGAGTAATTTACATATAACTTAATAATATAATATTTACTTAGTTTATTATTTATTTTCCTAAATTCAAACTTACAAGATCACTTTTACTAATATTTCCAGTTTCCTTAAAAAATTTGGACTCAATTAAACAATTTACCTGTTCGCCCTAAGTTTTACGTACTGAGCATTGAGCACTGGATTATATGGCTTACATTAACTGTGAGTGATTCTAAACCGTATTGACTATTGACTTAATTAAATATATCATAACTTGTTATTTGATTTATTCTTGTTGCATTATTGCTTGTGCTATATTGATTGCTGCATGACCCCCGCTTGTTTTTATGGGTTTCCATGTTGGGCATTAGCTCATTCCACTTTCTTTTTCAACTGCATGAACTTTAGATGAATAGGTAAATTATGACGAGAATGCGGAAGTGTATTACTATTACTAAGATGAAGATACTGGAGCATTTTACTACTAATATAATGATGAGATGTGATTGGCTAAGGAGAAAGATTAAATAAACTTATTGTAGTGAAGCTTTATCATTTCATTTGTAACAGGAGAGTTTAGTTTGTTTAAGTTCATTTTAGTTGCAATCTTTAAAGAGAGTTCATTATTACTTTTAGTTACTTTGATTTTATTGAATGAGAGTTATGAAGTTATCTATGAAATTTTAGGGAATTCAATTGCCATTTAGCTTAATATGTTAATAGATTACTAGGGAATGTGAAGGTCTGTAGTGCCTTAAGCCTAGGGCATTACAAATTAAAAGTGGTATCAAAGCATAGGTTTGGTAAATTACATTCAAACTTAGGCAAATTATCTATAGAACAGTGAGCTATAATGAGTATAGGACTTATATAAGGAATCCTTATTCGAGATAGTTATTCTTATTCACTAATTTCTTACTTCCCTATCTTTTTTCTTTTTTTTCTCTACTCCTTGTAGCAAGCTTAGTCTTGTCCTTTCTCTTGTCCATTTGGTTATAATATGCCTCCAAGAAGAAGAATTGAGTTGGGAGGAGCTAGTTGGGGTGACACTCCTAAAGAAGCTGAATTGCTAAGCAATCAGCATTAACTAGAAGATGTAAATGCGAATGTGCCTATTACTAGAGAAGACAATAATAGGATGCTGAACACAATTGATAACGTGTTAGGGGTGATTAATAAGTAGCAAGATTAGATTAAAAGGCAACAGTTATGGCAACAATAGCAACTAATGGAGGTAATGAGCATGTTATAGGAGCAGGAGGTGGAAACAATTATAGGAACTACGAAGTTACCAATCTAGAGATTAGAGAGGTTTGTAAAGTTGGCAAAAGAACTCTACTCCAAGACAGATGAATCTTTGGTAGCTGAAAAGTAGATAACAAATATTATGAATGTTTGAGGGATTTGAGATCCCTAAGGGAAGGAAGGTCCCTTTTGCTACCTACATACTAAGTGGCATTGCTGTTGACTGGTGGGAAGCAAAGAGGGTACATCATGTTGCTCCTATCACCTAAGCTGTTTTCAGAGAGCTGTTCTATAATAAATATTTCCCTATTAATTTTAGAGAAAGATTGGTTAGCCAATATTATGATTGCAAGCAAGGGAATTGAACAATGGAGCAATATAAAGTTGAACTCAATCGCCTACATAAGTTCTTGCCAGTAGACTAAAGAATGGATGAAGTGTCTATGGTGTAGAGGTTTAGGAGCTACTTTACGGCATAAGGTAAGATCTTTTCAGCTATAAACTTATGCAACTATAGTCAATAAAGCTAAAAAGATAGAGAAGAGCAAAAAAGAAATGTTAGAAAATGAAGCTGAGTCTTCTAAGGGGAAGGTAGTTCTAGGAAAGAGACTTGCCTCAAGTATGGTAATGTAAGACTAAGGCAAAAGAGCGTTCCTTTAACTTGCTAAACCAATAGCTAGACCAATGGTTATACCAATCAAGCCTCCATCAACCAAGCTAGTTCATCCATTACTAACTTTACTACCATTAATGCCAGCCATGGGACTCAAGTGCACTAAATGCAAAGGTTCTCATGATTTATTAGAGTGCAACTAGCCTAATGGAATGTTCTTTTCTTGGGGTAAGGTAGGGCATGTCAATAGGGAATGCCCTAAAAAGGTAAAGATTCCTTAGATCTTTTGCTTCAACTATGAGCGAAGGGGGTATAGGACATTTGATTGCAATGCCACTAATTAGCTAGCCTTGGTACACTAATGCTATAGCATAATGTCAAACCCTAGGGTAAAGGAAAGAGAGGTAGAGCTGTGACTACAAGAACAAGGTAAAGGGCTCCTGCAAGAGTTTTTCTAAGTCAACAGCAACAGCTAAACTGTCACGCCCCGAAGCGATAGAGTCGTAACAGCCCCGCCGTATAAACCATCTTAAGATAGAAGTTGGCCTTACAATCGCTATCTTAGACCTAATCTATACAAGGCGTTCATGACTAATCCGCTTTGAAGTAAACAGTTTGTAATTTAAATAAATCATTTACCTAAGAAAGTGAGGAAATATATATATGCTATAATTCAGCTTTTGCGATTAAAGTTTACAATATTTCTCCGTAATATATTTCTTAGTTATTACATTATTCGGAAATGAAAAATAATTCTAAAATAAAAACTTAGACCTTAAAAATATGTGTTTATTCTTCAATGTTTTTCTTAACTCTCCAGGATCCAGCAATTGCTAGCTTCAGAGTAGTGGTTTGCCGCTTCTTAGCCAGCACCTGCACGACGTCTATAGGGATGTGAGCAACCACAGCTCAGTAAGTTAGGACAAAGGACTTAAAACTATACCAAACATACAACAAGGTTTTCAATCAACTTATTAGGTGCAATGCATGTGCAAGCAAATGCCATCGCACGACGTTATCCGGCCCGTTGTAAGATTAGAGAAATTACGCCCGTTCTAATCTAGGTTGAGGAGTTGCCATTAATGCAACAGCTCACGACCAAACCTAGGCTTATGCAATGGAGACCTTGCTCCTCCTGCGACTACCTTCGAACCACTGACTTCACCCTCATCATAACCTCCTCTCTTGTCACTTAGTTTGGCTAAGGATGAAGATGGGACCATTTTGCAATCCTACGCTATCCCTTTTGAAGGGGTCGGTATTTGGCCGGAGAGTCCTAAGTTCCCCTAACGAGTTGCCCTACATGTCCGATTATGATTACTGGTCGTATATTTGATTAAGTTCAGTTTAAGGTAATCAATCATTTCATACAAATCATACAATACATGACAAAGCAACAACCAGAATTATAGCATCACCCATAATCAAGCACATGTACACATCCAACTATCTAACAAGCACAACCAAGCATAATCTTAAGCCTCCAAAATACAGTATCGTATTAATCCCAACTTATTTCGACTCCTCGCTCACTTATTCGAGGTCCGGCTTGCTCAGGCTATCGCCGATCATCCCTATAACACAAACGTGATTTCGGTTTTTCATATAACTATTATAGGTTCATTTTATTCTATAACATTTATTGTTATGTTTTGTTTAGGGTTTAATATGCCTAATTATCTAGGTCTTAAGTCTTTTACAATTATTCTAGGTTTGGGGTTAGGTTCGAGTTCGGTTTCCGCATCGATTTCTAAATTAGGTTCTAGTTTGATTTCTAAGTAGTGTTTTATATTCTAACCCTAGAAATTCGTTTCAACTAATAATGTGAAATTAATCACATTACTTCCCGATCTCCTAAATACCATCATTACCCCTAGTCAGTATTTATTTTACCCGGTACACTTAAATCCGTATTAGTGTACCGAATTCACTCCTAATGTAAGAAATTTTTTACATTTTTCATATAAATTCAAGTTTCCTATCAGATTTATTGTACATTTTTATTATTGTCAAAATTTCACTTTTTATTATAATATTTTCTATTTATTATATTTCTAAAAATTATATATTATGTATTATTACCTTTTATGTATATAATACACTTCTACTATTTCTATCACTCTAATTACCATCTCTAAACATCAATTATCATTTCAAAATGTCTAAATTCATCCTAAATCAGATTTTACTCCAAATTTCCCTAATTTACAAAATTAACTATTTTTCTCTATTACTCATTTACTACATAATTAACCTAATAATTACATCTAATACCCTAAATGTTACAAGTATCATACTCCATCAGATTTCCACATCCTAAAACATATACTTATTCACTAAATCAGTAATTAACCATTTAATTACTTAATTAATCCTAAATTATCCATTTTATGCCTCATTTTAGGGCCTAAAAATTATCTAAAAATTTAAAAAATTAATTTTTGAAAATGGGCTTTATAGTACTATTCTATATCATCTAAGTAATCTACACAAAAATTTTGGGCTCGAAACTACACTCCTAAGGTCATTTATTTCTAAACCGAAACATGTTCGGTTTTGCATGATTTCTTAAGGACCCTATATCACGAGACATATTTTCATCAAAATAATATTTTTCCTAAAAACTACATACAAAAATATTTTGTAATAACAAAATTCATAATTTTATAATAATATTTACTATTTTTACAAAATTACACAAGAATCGGGCTGGAAATCGGACTTACCGATATGGGTGGCTCCGGCCACCACCGGCCGCCGTGGCCTTGTTGGAAGGCTTGGGCACTGCTACCACCGTGTGGTGGTGGTGGCCGTGCACTTCCAGCTGCTCGTATGATGGGGGTTCCCTTTAAAGGCCCTAATTGCATAGTTTTTCTTATTTTTTTTCTAACTCGAATTTTTCTCTCAATTTTCACCTCTCTCTATTTTTCTCACTTTCCAAACTACACAAATGAGCTCTGTGATTTTTCTTACTATTTATAGACAATTTTGGTAATTATTATGCATTAATTAGACATGACTTTGCTCAATTTCCTTGATTTTTGGCTTTTGTGTTGCTTAATTCTAATTGGTTGATTTTTATTTAGCAAATCCTAACATGCCACGACCTGATTTGGATCATCTTATCCTCTTCTGATTTTTTTCTGATTTTTCCATAATTAATTTATAATTTTCTTGAATTATTTACTTAGTTTTTGGCCAATTTAGGTAATTTCGCGTATTTTTATCTACACATAAATACATGTGGGGTACACGTGAACCTTCCTAATTATTATTTAGGTCATTCTAAAATTTTTAGTATACATATAATTTATCTCTAGTAATTTATCAGTTATTAGATTACACTTTTCGCCTTTTCGGTAATTAGCAATTATTATGCTTAAAATTTGAAAATTTTATAGTCTCCTATTTTATGATTTATTTTCTTAAATTCAAGTTTACGGGGTCATTTTTACTAATATTTCTCTCAATAATTTATAATTTGGGTTTGATTGGATCCTTTAACCGATAACCGATCGCCCTAAACCTTGTATTATAAGTCTAATCCTACGGTCACTTGGCTTAACGTTAGGACTTGCATAAACTACTAGGAGGGTCAGGAGAGTGACACCACAACAAGTACGCTTCTAATGAAATCTACTAGAGACTACACATCATTTGACACAGGTACTACTCATTCTTGTATTGCTGAGTTTGTTGTGAATGCTTATAATCTAAAACTTGAGTTATTAGTTGACTCTTTGTGTGTTGGGTATCCCTTAGGTATGGGAAAGTTATTGAGTTAGATTTGTAAAAGCATCAAAATAGAGATTTAGGGTTGAGTTTTGTTGGCTAATTTATATGTTTTAGAAATGTCTGATTTTGATGTAATTTTGGGAGCAAATTGGCTACACTATGCTACTATAGACCACTACAACTAGCTAATCTATTTTACTTTCAAGAAGGAAGAGCCTTTTAGTTTTCAATTAGAGGATTAAAAACCATTAGGGTTCTCTTCATATGAGTTATGGAACAATAGCAAGTTAACAGCTTTGACTGTAAGCTCAAGTTAGATTATGGAGCTGGAAAGGGTTCTAATAGTGAATGAGTTCCAAGATGTTTTCCTAGAGGATTTGCCTAGTTTGCCTTCAATTAGAGAAATTGAGTTTACTATAGATTTAGTACCTAAGACAAAATCGATCTTTAAAGCAGCTTATAGAATGGCTCCATAGAGTTGGTTAAACTGAAAAAGCAGTTACAAGAGTTGCAAGACAAGGGGTTTATCGAGCCTAGTATATCTTCTTAAGGTGTGTCAGTTCTTTTTGTAAAAAAGAAAGATGGTAGCATGCGCCTTTATATTAACTATCGAGAATTGAATAGTATGACGATTAATAATAGATATCCTTCCTTCATATTGATGGCTTGTTTGATCAACCGTAAGCAACCTGAGTCTTCTAAAAAATAGACATCAAATTATGATATTATTAGTTGAAGACCAAAGAAGAAGATATATCGAAAACAACCTTCAAAACAAAGTATAGACTGTATGAGTTTTTTATTATGTCGTTTAGGTTAACAAATGCAGCAACTACTTATTAGATCTTATGAATAGAGCATTCAAAGATTTCTTGGACAGGCTCGTAATGGTATTTATCAATGATATTTTGGTTTACTCTAAAAGCAAAGAAGAACATGAACAACACCTAAGAATTGTTTTTGTTTATTTATTCAGGTATTAATCTATAAGAGTTATCTGAAGTAGACTCTACTAATCGTATTTGAGACCCAGGCAAGTAGAATCTTGTTTGCTACTTGTGCTTCTTAGGTTAGTTAAAATAAAATGGATTGATAATTAACTAGAATAGCTATGATTATTGTTTATGATTGGCTAGGCTTAAGGGGTCATAATATCAATGTCCCTAAGGTGGCACCTTATTGATCTTTAAACGACGTTGTCCCTTATGGAGCCCCCCCTTGATATAATATGAAGTCGATCGGGTTAGTGTCCGAAGGTCATAGAACCAATGTCTTAGAACCAAGTAGGTTAGGTGGTGCTTAGGGGCTACGGTGTCAGTATCCCAGTACCTGTATAGATAGGGGCCGCAATGCTAGTGTCCTAATTAGAAACCGTGTATGGAGTCTAAGATATCTAAGTTTGAGGTTAATCGCGAGTGATCCTGAATTGTGTTGACTGTTGACTTAACTAAATATATAACAACTTGTTATTTCATTTATTCTTGTTGCATTATTGCCTATATTATATTGATTACTACATAACACACACTTATGTTTGTGGGTTTCCGTAGTGGGTAGATTATGATGAGAATGGGGAAACATATTACTATTACTAAGATAAAGATACCAGAGAATTTTACTATTACTATGATAATGAGATGTGACAAGCTAGTGAAAGAGATTAAATAAACTTGTTGTAGGAGAGCTTTGTTATTTCATTTGTAACATGAAAATTTAGTTTATTTAAGTTCATTTTAGTTACAATATTTGAAGAGAGTAAATTATGGATTTTAGTTACTTTAAGTTTTATTGAATGAGAGTTATAAAGTTATTTATGAAATTTTGGAGAATTTAGCTACTTATTTAGCCTAACGTGTTAGTAGATTACTAAAGACACGTAGCAGTATGTGGTGCCTTAAGCCTAGGGTGTTATAATATATATATATATAAGAGTAGAGATTACTTTAGAGTCGAGAAAAATTAAACAATGGGATAAAGAAAATGAGATGAGACAAAATAAATGATAATTGTGAGAGTAGGGTAATAGTACTTTGAAAAAAGGAGTGAAAGTTATATTATGCTTTAGGTTTTCTACTTCTTGCATTAGGCCTATAGGTTATGGAAAACAAGAATCGTTAACCAAGATATCGATTTTGTTAATGGAGGATATTAGATCAAGAAAGTTATACAAGAATCTTGATAGATGTGTATCAAGTAAAATTGACTTGTATTCAACTAAATGAAGACTAAGTGTTTATATATAGAAGTTAAACTAGGAACTAACTATAACTAACAAAACTACAAAATTGTATACCCGTGTAATTAGAGAAAGCTGCTACGTGTATAGATAAATGATATATACTAATATCTTCATATCCTCCCCTCAAGTTGGATCAAATTGAAGACCCAACTTGATAAAAAAAGTGTTGCAACTAGTGTTCAATAAGAGCTTTAGTTAGTAAGTTTGCTACTTGATCACATGTTGGAACATGATGCAACTAAAGAAATCTAAGTGAAACATGATTAGGGACAAAATGAATATCTATGTCAATGTGCTTAGTTATACCATGTAAACATGGATTTGAGGTAATTAGAATGGTGGACTTGTTATCATAGTACATAAAAATAAGAAATGAATTGGTGCACTAAGGTCATGAAGAATGTAAGATAGCCACAAAACTTCTTTAGTTGCTAATGCTAAAAACTCCTATATTTAACCTTAATGGTAGATGTAGATACAGTTGGTTGATTTTTAAGTTTCTAAGATACTAGAACACCTCTAAAAAGAACACAATATCTAAAGATTGACTTAGATTTGAATAAGAAGATCCCCAATCAAAATTAGAAAATGTTGCTAGAGAAAGATCATTCTTAGTAGGATAAAAGTAACTTAAGTGTTAAAGAGCCTTAAGATACCTCAACAGATGAATTAAAGCTTGATAATGAGGCATCCTAGGAGATTATACAAACTGATTAAGTATGTGTATTGAGTAAGAAGTAAGTATAACATATAGTAACCGACCAATTAGGCAACTATAAGATGTAGGATCTTGAAGCAACTCACCACAATTCTTGCTTAGTTTTAATCTAGTTTACACAAGAAATTTTGTTGCTTTACACCTTGTCAAACGAGCATTTGTTAATAAATCCACAATAAACTTTCTTTGATTGATAAATGTACCAAAACATGTTCAATAAATCTCTAAGGTAAAGAAGAAACAAGTAGGGCCTAAGTCCTTTATTGTGAAGGCTTGATCAAGCTTATGCTTGATTTCATGAATAAAATGATTATTAAAACCTATCACAAGCATGTCATCCACATTTAAAAGTATAGCTACAAAACCAGTAGGTAATTGATGAGTATGTATTGATAAATAATACATACTAATACCTTCATATGGGTTTAGATCTTGAGTATGTATTGATTAAAAAATGTAATATTTTATTATATTCAATATTATCACTCAAGAAATTTATAATATGGGTATAGGCCATAAGATAACCAAGAACATGTGTCTATATACCTCATAAGACCGATTTTGAGATACTTATAGGACATGAAGATAATATATCTCATAATCTACCATGTAGGATTTAGCTCCAAAATTTGGAACTAGAATCTACTCTATGAACCTTTAATACCTATCCGAAACTTACCCAAACACGCATGGTATTGTATGTTTTGGGTTTTGGTAAAGTTTACCACTTACCCTTTCTCTCTAAATAGAATTATTATTATGCGTCCAACAAAAAATTTTTCCTCCTAAATCATTACACCCTTTTTCCATACCTTTTCTAGACAAGAGAAAAATAACTTTTTCTTCAAACTTCCTAGTGTCTTAATTTTTTTCTAGAGCTAAGCATTGGTACTAACTCAATCTACAAAAGAAATAACATGTCCCTTGTGATATAGATATATGAATGGTAACTTTGCTATTATCTTCTCTTAAATTTTCCTAATGTAGTTATAAGGTAGATTTAACATATATTTAGGAATTTTTATGAGGATAGTTTTATAATCGAAATGTTAATAGTTAAAAGTATACATGCTTAACAGAAAACACATATGCACTTACAAAAAATCTAAATATAAAATGGAATTGAAAATAAAGAAAAAAGAAATCTAAATATTAGTTGGTTAGAGAAGAAATCAATGGTCATTTCATTTTAAGAAATATACAAAATATATAAGAGCAATAATTTCAAAAAAATTAGAGATAATGTCATATTTGGTATCTAAACTTTACTTAAATGTGTAATTTAGTACCTAAAGTTCAAAAAGATCAATTTAATACTTAATTGAAGTTTTCGTAGATATTTATACTACCTCACCTAACGGAGTTACAGTTTATTTGCCACGTTGGCATGGGATCACGTAGCATTAGCATGGGATCCACGTGGCATAGCGTATTAAAAAGTTGATTGGGGTTAACCTTAGATGCAAACTTTAATGATGTGCTCACACCATGGTCTTCTCCATGTATAGAGGGAAGTTTCTTAGGGGTCGGTAATGTGGGACTTGTAAATAAAGGAATTGAATAACTACTGCTTTATAATTATTTATGTGACTTTGTTCTACTTTTTTTATTTTGTTTCTCTTTAAAAATAAAGAAAAAAACTCTCAATATTCAATTTATGCCATGAGATCTTTCATATCATATAAAAATTTCTTCAAAACCCTTTTAAAACGGGTTGCAAATAGTGAATCAAAATAAGTTTGCTAGGCTGATTTTTAAGAAAATTGCAGTAGCTATATGTATGTTTTTTTCAACTTGTATCTTCAATTTTTATCATTTTAATGTATTTTCTTTTATCAAATTTTCTTGAAATACATTCTACTCTATGTATACTTTTAGATCATTAAAAGATTTTTTTAAAAACTTGTTTAAAACACATTTAAAAATTGGATCAAAGTCGTGGTCAAACATACATATACTTGTTGCAACTTTTTTTAAACAGTTGAAAGGCTCACTTTGATCAGGTTTTAAGCAAGTTTTGAATGTGTTTTATTGAAATTTTTTTGTATAATCTAAGTATACTCACATAATAAATTTAAGATATGATGATTTTATGAAAATTGAAAGTAAAATAGAGTATGAAAAATTGAGTTGAAGTTAAGTTCTCATGCATTTAAATTGCAATATGTGACATAACTACTTTTAACTTGTTTCACATGGTTAGATTACTAATTTTTGCCTTCTATATAATAAAGCATCTTTTGTGTTAATGTTAAGAAACTATATACCATGGACATAAGTTGAAGGATAGTTGCTCATACATGCATATATATTATCTTAAAACATAATATGTTTTTTCAAAATTTATTTCTTTATATATTTCAAATGTCACGTGTCAATTCATGGTTCGTCCATGAGTCCACGTCAACAAATGGGGTTTAAAAAAGTTAGATCAAGTACTATAAATAACAAAGAAAATTTTAATTTGGTAGTAAATTGAACTTTTCAAAGTATAAGTAGTAAATTACGTATTTAGAGAAAGTTCGACTACCAAATACAATATTAACCCAAAAATTTAAAAATAACTATGGGGGAATTGTTCTATATTTCAAACTTGGATCAATTGGTACTTCTTTTAAGTAAATAATTTAATTTGCTTATATTTTGAGGAAAGGAAAGCTATTTTGTTAATTAGGTTTATCTTAAATTAATGCTATGCACTGACTATTTAAATTAGTAATATGGCATGGAGAGTTGAGTCCATTAATTCTGCTAGAAAATTTTGATTTAGTAGGCTTTAGAAAGGAATTACCAAGATGGTTTGGGCGCTTAGTCTTTCATGGTTGGTTTTAGCACTTTATAGGCCTTTTTATAGGTTTATTCATAAGATTATTGGGTTTGGGCTATATTAAGCCTGATAAAGGATCCATTTATATTAAAGTCTATGAGGAGGAGTTATAAATGTAACAATAAAGGTTGTATCTCATCCGTTAACCATTGAAGAGACCAAACTGATATTGTAAAAGATTCGTTTTAGTTGTCAATATCTGGAATCATCCAATAAATAAGAATGAGCTTCGAAATCTATAATTGAAGGTCCCATCCTCTTCATTAGAGACGTATGAAATATTTAGAAAATTACTATTTCATTGCTACACTTTGAATGATCAAATCAACAATGTGGACGAAGAACAATCAAGAATGATCAAGAATGCCTAAGAACTATCATGGGAGCCCAGAAACTAGCTAAATCACATGTTTTCACGTACCTCCGCACACATCACTTTATAATCACATCTTCGATGTGTCATCTAATAAAGACCTCTCCATAGTTATCTAAAGCAGAACATCACACTACATGCATATAACTACCTATCTACAGTGATACCCTGTACATTAATTAGTGATTTCATTGGGAAAGAGAAGGGTTTAACCAAATTGCATTTGCAAGAAAGAAGGTTAGACAAGTGTAAAGCTCTTAGAAGCTAGAGATTCAACTCAATATTGTCGAGCAAGTTCCTTAAGCAACTAAGGAAAATGTTGCGCTTATGACAACAAATGATAACTTTATTGAACTTTCACTTAGAATGCAAACTATGCAAGAGAATGCTCTTATTCTCAACCAATTTATGAGCATGTTCATGCAATGCTCCAAATGGTTGCTATTACAATTGCTGCTATTGTATAAACTGATTGTACCTTACCAACACCTACTTTTCTAGCATTTGAATCAACATGATGTTCATAATAATCTAATTTTAGCTCATCATACAAGGATGTTAGCACCTAAAGTTAACATGATGCAAAATAAATAGTACATGTTGAAAGTAGAATTTCCTATTGTCTTTGTTATCCATGTATAACAAAGTAATGTCTTGGTACCATTACTTATTCTTTTGCTATGTCATTATTAAATAGAGAGAATGGTCTCTTTGAGCATAAGAAAATGAAAACATGGTGATAATAATTCCTAAAATAAAAATGCTCTTTTCAAGTCATGGCATAGCTATTATCACTACCACAATTTTTAGATACTTAAACATAGCTGCCATTGCTATCTAGTGTTTTTTAATAGGATCAAAATTATCTCATCTATAAAATATCAAAACCATTTTTATTATAGTAAACTTGGTAAGTACAATGCCTTCACATAAATATCAAGATCGAAGCAATCTCATATGTAAAAGATCAAAGCAACCTTATCCAGCTTATGAGAAAACTAAACCATATATTATCGACATATACCAAACTGTAATCTAGGTTATGAGAAGAGTTGGATTGTTTTAATTGGCAAATAATAAGCTACGGTTTAGTAATGTATAGGAGTGGAATTTGAATAAATTGAATTTTGGTTCTTGGAATTATGTTGATTGTTTAGATTAAACATATAGGGATAACTAATTTGTTATTTGCTGCATTTAATTTACATAGGCCTATGTGTGAGTATTGCATATGTTTATATATATGCAACATAGTGTTTGCTAGTCTTGCTACTCACCTCACTTGGGATTTTTATTTAACAGTAATTAGTTTTGACTAATAATTTGGGGAGTATAGGAGATATATTTCTATTTTAATAGGAATATGTGCGAATTTGTTATGCTCTTTGTGTTTTAGATGTGATAAGGTTTCTTGTGAGTAGAAATGTGATTTTTTGTAAAAAGTAATTTCCATTTAAACAACTTGATGCAAACTCATTTAATCTTAATCCATATTCCTCCTCATTTTCTTGTAATTATGTCACTTTTGAGACAAATCTATATTATTTTTATTTTATTGTTAGTTCGCATTCAATTGATTTGTTAATACATCAATAATATTTTTTCTCCACAAATGATAACTTCAATCACTTATTGTAGGTAAATCTAATAGAGAATCTAATTAGACTAAATGTCTTTAAGATTATATATATACAATTAATTATGCTTTGTCATTTTTTTTTCTATTTTAGTTAATTCCTCTTATATCCCTTCTACAACACTTGCTATTATCCTTTATTTTCACTACAAACATAGATTACCCATCAAATTATGTGGCTTCTCTTATAAACGTTTTAACTACTAAGGAATCATTTTCTCATTCACAAGCTACTAAATATGAATTATGCGTAAATCTATTAATAAAGGTTGTAAGTATTTGAAATAATAATATTTGGGCGTCACCACCTTACAACTAAGAAAGAATGCGATTGGAAAATGGAGGTATAAAATTAGTACAAAGTTGATGGTTGAAATCATAAAAATTTTGAACCTTTAAGTAATGTTACTATAGTATATAGTTGACCTTTTAATAAGTTGAATCTTAGAATAGTATTGCTATAGCAAATGTTATATCAAGATGAGATATACATGTTACAGTATTCTAATGCTAAACTTAGTCAAGTATATAAATTTTTTAGATCTCTTTGTGGTTTTAAACTTACTTCAAACAAATAGAACTTAGAAATATCAAATATATTATTGAGCAAGGCTTTTTATCTATTTAAAAGCAATTATTCACTTTTTACTCAAACAAATTATGATGGTTTTTTTTTTTTTGTTTATTTACTGTATGTCAATGATATGCTCACGACTTTAACAAAAATGCTAATTTTATTAAAGCTTTAGAAAAGGGGCTAGACAAAGAATTTACAATCAAAGATATGGGATTGGCTTATTTCTTCTTTAGAATCAAAATTTATCAAATTTCACAAAGGACTCTTTCAATACTTAACTAAAGTTTCCAATCTATCAAATCTTCCTATTCTTTCAAGTCTTAATAGAAAATTGATACTAGCAAAGAGTGTAGCAACCCAGTTTTCTATAAATGAATTGTTAAGCATCTCTTGTATCTTACATTATACTACTCAATATTTCTTATGTGATTCATTGACTTAGTTAATTTCTTACAAACCCCTACACAATGCATTTTGATGTTGCATCTTAAGACTTGAGATATTTGAAATGAACATTTCCTCTTAATCTATCTACTATTTAATTCTCTTACTTTATTAAGCTATTTTGTTTCCCACTAAGTCACTTGTTATGTTAATAGAAAGTAGGTAATGTGGCATTGAATTATGTTGAGAAATGGACTTATATCTTATAAACAAAGAAGCAACATATTGTTTCTACATCATCTATGAAGGTTGAAGATTAAAGTTTGGCAATTTGTACTGGAAGAATTATTGTCTTTACGTCATCTATGATAAAATTCTATATTTATTAAGACTATTGATATTCTGTAAAAACTTCAATTGGCTTGTTTGCTTGCTACGTCAATTATTAAAATGCAATTAATATTCTTTTCCTCAAATTAATAGTAGGTAATAAAGAATATATGATTTCATTATTTTATTTTCTTATATGCTCATGTATAAAAGCTAGTTAGTCCTTATTAGTAGCTACTCTTTGGTAGTTTGATGTATAAGTGATAGGAATTGATTTTGTAGCCTAGCTTCATAAGATTTATGTAGAGATCTCATATAAAGTTATAACTTTAGGATTTTATAGTATTTCAATGTTATTTTATTATCTTATAATTTTTTAGTACTTTACTTTAGGTTTTACTTGAATTCATTACATTCTTCATTATTTAGAAACATTTTATTAGTCAGTATTAACAATTACAGTCAATTAGAAATATTGGCCTATATTACTAGTCATAAGCAGTTGGCCAGTATTAAATATCGATTAGCATCAATAGTTATATTTTTATTTTACTATGCTTATGCCCTTAGGACTATTAAGGTTTTAGACAAATACTTTATAAGACATTATATTTTAGTTAGTTTATATCAATTTGTAAATGAAACCTACTAGACACTTTGTTCTTCTCTTTTTCAAATCTTATCAATTCTATCATAAGAATTGTGGTGATCAAAATAAAACCATTTGTTTAATTTATTCATGGAATCTTTTACTTATTGAATAGCTTAGATAAAGCCATAGTTCAATTAATTCAATTTCCATGACATTGACTGATCAATAATCATTTGTATCAAACTTTTTATTTTTATTAGTTCCATAAAAATTAGAAAAACCCATAAAAAAGTTCAATTTAAAAACTTTAGACAATGATTTGATCAAAATTGTATGTGAGTGGAATTTCCTTTAAAATCTAATCATATCATATTAGTTTAGAGCTTAGGTTTTCCTAGGGTTTGTTCTTATTACTTGAAGATTCAATTAAAAATAAATAAATAAAAGAATGACAAGGTGTTCAATAAGGAGAGAAACTAAGGGATTGCTAGTTATTTCTTCAAAGTTCAATGTTATTGGAAGACATAAAAGGGAATTACATGTATGTCTCATGATTTAAGGAGTGCGAGGTTACGAGTTGTGGTCAAAGAAAGGATTGGGTTTATTGTCTTTCATTCATAGAACAATATCTAAGGGGAGACTTAATGAGTCATTTAACAATTCATGGTATTTAGAGACTTAGAGGCTCGAGTTTTAGCATCCTCGATAAGCTACTTTTCTCTTCAACTTGGATCAAATTTTTGAAATAATTAGTCATGAAATATAATGATGGTATGGATTATGAATTAACAAATTAGATGAATAGTTTGTCTATGCTTAAAGAGGTTATATTTAATTTATGCCCTGTTTGTTTTGAGAAAAATATTTTTCAGAAAATATTTTCTTTATTTTTCTTTATTTGTTAGGCTAAATATGTCCTTTTAAGTAGAAAACATTTTCCCTTGCATGGGAAAACATTTTCCTATTAAAAGGAAAATGCTAATATCTTCTAGGAAAGTCGTTTTTCGAATTACTTTCTATAAGTTTTCTAACTTTGAAAAAGTGATTTTTAAATTAATCCTTGTTAGAATTGACTTATAAATTATAAATATAAAGGGACTAATGAAAAAATAACTCAAAACACTTGTAGATCAAATTTTAAAATATAAGCTAAAGATATTATAATAACAAACGTTAAAAATTAATTTTACATGTTATACCTTTATATAAAAGACTTGTAATATACTTACGATGATGACAATATTTTATTTTAGTAAGACTACATGTTATACAAAATTCATACCAAACAATAGAAATTCTTTTCAACACATTTTTATAAAGACGTCCAAATACATGAAAACATTCTATTTTCAAAAAAAAAAAAATATTTTCAATAGAAAGCATTTTCTACTTACAAAAGATTTTCCTTGAAATAAACAAGGCCTTAATGGCTAATGCTTCCATTCAAAATGAGTGGGTAAAGAGCTTATTTCATATTGAGTGTCGTGTTAATGATGCGGTGTGTGTCTTGTTATAATTGGAGTGATATTTATATTAATATTGCTGCTACTGATATGGTAGATAAGCTAAGTTACTTGGTACAATGCATTCATAACCTTATTATATTTAATAGATGAAATGTAAGGAATTAACATATATCATTGTGCTTGTAAAGGTACTAATTTTATTTCTAAGTAATATCTATATGAGATTATGTGCGATTTGTAACCTACCACTATATCTCATATAGTGGTTGCAAACGCTTGAGCAAGTTACAAATAAGTAGCATATAATGAGACACATGATGTCTATTATCTTGTAAAGGATCATAAAAGGATCAAACTATTGCCTCTAACCTTAAATGAAGTTAGGATTGCTAAGTCAAAGATGAATCCTCCTAAAAGGAAGTTCACTAAGGTAACGAGAATAAGACAAATAAGTAAAGGTAACGAGAATAAGACAATTAAATATCAATCTTTTATGTTTATTTAGGGACTAGTTCCATTGATGTTAGTGAGATTGATCAAATTTTAAATGTTTCAAATATCATGAGTAGGAACAACGAGGAAAAAGTAAAGCCTAAATCAAAGAATGATGTAGAGGCTAAAGTTGTAGAAAATGCAATTGAAAATTAATACGACAAGTTTAATAAGAAAGAGGAAGTGAAAGTAACTTATAAGTAATCAAAGGTGCAAGAACCTGTTCATGGAGTTGAGATTATAGCTACAATTCAATCTAGAGCACTTAATGTCATTGACTGTGTGATGTCATGATAGGATTAGACATCTTTTATTGTTAATCTTGTATACAAAAAGGAGTTATTGTAAGAGTATCATGTTTATGAGGATTCTATTAACCTAGTTGACAAGATACATGACGAATGGAAGGAGTATTACTTGAGTTGGGATAGATTATTGTTGAGGCCACTAAATGTGTGGCATGAATATATTAGGGTTTTTGGAGTTGATGCTGATATGCTCTTAAAACTTGCAAAAGTAGTTCATGAACCTGGCTTACTAGGTGTTCTTACTTAATCCTTGTTGAGATTTGTAGGTTAGTCATCAATCCAAGTGGATATCCTATTCAAGATTCAAGGGCAAATAACTTGAGCTTGAGGGAGATGATAACGATCAATTTCCAAGCATAGCTTCATAAGATTTATGTGTAGAGCAGGCCATGAAGTTAATAATATTTTAGACTTCTAGAGTATTTTAGATATTTAGAATCTTTTTATGTTATTTTATAATGTTATAATTTTTCAGTACATTTGTTTAGGTTTTATTATAAATTATCACTTTCTTTATTGTTTAGAAATATTTTATTAGTTAGTATCAACAATTACAAGAAGCTAATAACGTTAGATAGTATTAGCAATTATAAACAATTAGCCAATATTAGTTAGTATCGAGTCCTATTTTTATTTTATTAGTCTATGCCCATATTATGATTTCAATATAAATATTTTGTAAGACATTATTTTTCATTTAATTTATATAAATTCATAAATGAAACCCTAGGAAGAATGTGTACTTCTCTTTTCCTAATCTTATCAATTCTATCCATAGAATTGGCTATCAAAACAAACCGCTTTGTTTAATTTATTTTTGCGTCTTTGACTTATCAAACAAATTAGAGAAAATCCTACTTCAATTAATTCGATTTTCTAGCGTCTTTGACTTATCAATTGTGTTAGTTGTTGATATGCAACTTTTAATTTTTACTTGTTCCCAAAATATCAGAAAAACCAAAAATAATAATAATAATAATTTCAAAAACCGAGACAAATATCCGTTCAAAATTATATACGAGCGAATTTTCCTTTAAAATCTAATCGTATCGACATAACTCTTAGACGTACTCTGCGAAGTTAGTCAAACTCGATCAATAGCAGAGCTCATCACCTACATTTGTTGTCCGTTTCTTTTCTTGATCATGTCGTATTGAACAATTTCCCAATTACATGTGCAGCATCCTGGTGCCATGTTAACTTTATAAAAATGATAGACTAATAAAAGGAGATGGAAGTGATTTAGCTTTTAAGCTAAAGCTATTTAGCATGGCTGATGACATAAATTATATGGCCACGTACTTGATTTGGTTGTCCATCTTGCAAGTTCTTTCAAATTGGTCTTTGAAATTTATATGAAGGCTCTAGACGATGAAGTAAGCAGGCTACTCATTCATTCATCCTTGCCATAAGACTTAATGATGCGTCTGATGGTTGCCTATACTCGCTTTGGCTATATTGATTACTTAAAGATGCGCCCGATGGTTGACATGTAACACAGAGTGGTAATAGGTTCCAGGTATTGTAGTAAGTTCTGAGAAATGAAGAGTCTCGATTACCCAACTTTACCATTCAGCAGACTTTGATTGCATAATTTGAGAGATCAAAGAGCATAAAACTAGAAAATGCCCTCATGTCGGCGGAAAAATGACTTTCTTTGTCTTTTAATTTTTTTTTTCCGAGAAAATGCCATCATTTGTTGATGTGGAATGAGCGAGAAGTAAAACACATTATTTAATTGGGTGAAATGGGTATATACGAGTTGAAGCGGATCTTGTCAAATAACAATTTGACCCAAGGGCAAGCTCGGGAATTCGAGCTCAATGGCTCGAGCTTTTAGTGGGGAAGTAAGTTTGAATTTAAATTATTTGTGCAACTTGATTTGGTTTATTTAAAAGACTATTTAGGAAAGTGTCGGTTCTCTTAGGCAACAGGAGAGAAAACTTTGTTACTCGTGAGTTTGATTATGTACTTGACTTATCTGTTGGTGAGAATACGACTCTCTTGCTATTGACGCCACACACTTGGATGATACGCTACGAGTCGGAGGTACGGTAACGCATCTCCTTGTAACAACATAAATTGTTTATTAGGAAATTGAGAGGTGGGGATCAAAGGCGAAACCAAATATTGCAATTTTTCATTGTCACTGTGTCCAACGACTGAGAATGTCAAAGAAATTAGTTTTCCAAGTGCAATGGCATCTGTATGCGAAATGTGCCCATAAAAGTTTCTAAAGCTAGGTCTGGGTCGTGGATTGTGGTTCCACTGATGTGATCCTTATTCAGGTTACTTGTCGCCGGTACCAGGCTAAGGAACATCCATGGAGGTTTTAAGAAATAAAAGTACATTCCTTAGTTAAGGACAAAAATTCTCGTTTCATTTTCATGAACTATTAAAAGTATTTAACGTATATAGGTAAACTAAAAAAGGGATCCATGACAACTTTAAAGATTGTTAACTAATAAAACGAAGAGGTTTTTTTTTTTTTTTTTTCTTTTTGTTAAGTATTTCCTTAATTTGCTAATGCGACATTTAAGGATTTTCATAAGGTATGGATAACTCTTTACTTTTTTTTTTCCCTCTTTTCTATCCTACTACATCCTTCGGGGAACAAACCATTCCCTATCCTACTACATCCTTCGGACCGATCCATCCGTCAGTACATACTCCCGTATAGATTGTACAAGGATCGGTCACGAAAAATCGGGAGTTCAGTCACAGGTGACATGCAAACTATTGAAACCGTTGGTATTATCGGATGGGTGAAGCAACATACTGGCTTCTTCCGACGATAAGTATATTACTTTACTCGTGATTATTCGATGATTTCTATACATAAATTACATGTTTATCACTGTAGGATTATGTGGAGTTGGGTAATGTAGGATACTTGACCAACCAAACAAACAAAAGCTGATAGGGCATTCCCTTATAGATAGGAGCATTGTTTCAGAATTCGAACTTTAATTTTAATCATTTGTTTAAATGGACGATGAATGAATATGAAGATGGATAAAACTAACCAATAAGAAAAAGCATATAATATCCTTTATAAGCTTATGAAGTATGAACAAGGGGGAAAAAAAAAGGCATTTCTCTAATTATATAAAATACAAATTTTAATTAAATATTTACTTTATCAGTTGGGATCAATCGACACGTGTTACTAATTTAAATTATCATTCTTTATCCGGTTAAAATCAAACTTTAAGTAGTGAGTTAAAAATCCAACCTAAAATGGATCAAAGATAAGAGGAAAATATGCAAGAAAAAAAAAAAAAAAAAAGAGGGAATGAAAGAATTTTCAGTTTTCTAAAATCATATGACACCTTTCATGCTGTCCAGGCCAAGTAATTAATAACTTCAAATTTATTATATTGGAATCAATCTAATTCTTGCCGAAATCAAACCCCGCGCATCCCCACACCCAGCCCCCACCCCTCCCCCCACACCACACCCCCGAGAGTAATAATTGTCAAAATAAAGAGGATTGCATTTGGAAAATCAGAGTAATTACGTACAAGAAGCAAAATACTTGTGAATCAAGACTTCACAATGGTCTTCTGCTTCTTGTGCCTAATCTCTATTCTTTCCTTCCTCAAATGCAATTCTTTTTCTTTACGCAAATGCGGCTGCAGGTACTATCTGATTTCAAGAAATTAGCAAATCAATTTATGCGTAATAGTGGCAGTTCTTTTTTTACATTTAAATATCAACATCTCGAATTCAACCAATTTCGAAGTAAAACATTAAAAGACAACAACTAGAAATTGACGCGAAAGGGTTTCTCTAACCCTAATATGAAACAAAATGACAAGATTTTCAAATAATTAAGGGAATTTAAAGTCGGCTATGTTTGGGTATTCGTTGATTTTTAATTTATGTGTGAGACAAAGGGATTTTTGTAGATTTAACTTGTAAGGTCCTCCACAAGTCAAAAAATACAAATATTCCAAATCCTTCCCCACTGATTGCAATCTGGATGGTTCTTAGCTCCCACTTTTCTAGAGACCTCACCGTTCTGGAAATCTATGAGGGACACACCTTGTCTAATCCCCCACTTAGCATCATTTGGTGCTCTCTGAATCTAAAGGTCGTATATGTAGTGGTGATGGTAGACTCTCATCTCATATCAAACATCATTGTCTAGCAGTTGATTTATATGTGTGTTGGGTATACGAAAACTGAATATAGCATTATAGTCAAATATAAAACATAAAACAATTATTGAATAAAAAAATATATTATTGTTAGGATAAATTCTAATTCGTATTTTCATATTTTCATGATTAACTACCTATGTTTTTTTCTTTTTTTACAAATAGGTTTTATGTATTTAACTTCATTTTATCTTATCTACTTTGTCATAAAAAAAGTCATATGCCCCATCACATGTGCACATAGAAAGAGCCCAAAATTAACTAATGTTTGTCTTCTTCTTCTATCATTTTGCATTTAGGAAATAATGCCTTTTTCCTTAAATCATACTCATCATCAAAACCTTCCTCAAACAATTCCTTCCTCCCAATAAGTGAAATAAACGCTAGATATCCTACCAAAGTGCCTCCATAACACACTTAAAGTGTCATAACAAAAAACCAATTCAACAACATTGCATAGAATTCCTCAAATTTTGGGATAAAATTCTTTACTAGGTTTTTCTAATTAGCTCAAGATTCAACCTTTACACAAGTAGCTTAAAATTTCACACAAAATCGAAGAATAAAAACAAGGAAAAATCCCAAAATATAAATTATCTTTCTTTTCCTTACAAAGTGGGAAATTGAGTGGAAAAATTAGGAAATTGAAGAATGGGCATGAGTTGAAAAGAGTTTTGTACCTCAATAGGCATTTTTTTGAAAAATATTACAAAAATAGACTAGAATAGAAAGTTACTCCTTCATATAACAAAAGGTGCATTCGAGTAATGCATCATCTTTTCACCAGATCTACATGCACCACCTTTTCACCAAATCTACTACCCTAAACCCAACCTACCCCATAACAACCCTCTACCTACCTAAATCAAAATTTCACAAGTCCTTAATTTAACTAAGATCAAACCAACAACTATTAGAACCACAAATGAATCCTTATCAACCAACTACAAATCAGCATCTACAAAAACAACTTATCTCAATGTGCCTATCAAAGGAAGCAAATTTAACATGAAAGTAATGTTTAGAAATAAAATAAGACCAAAATGAACAAATGAAGCAATCAATAACTCCATTAGTCATGTGAATCACAATGGCAAATAAATACAACGGTATTAGAATGTACAATTGACTAGCAATCTAATATGAAAGTAACCTTATTTTACTTGTTCTTCTTTGATCACATGAAGTGTTTCCCACAATGGCTAAGTAAAGATGGCCTTCCACTTGATGTTCCCTCAAATAGTTGAGTGGGGTCTCTCTAACATATTTAAGTGGCATAGGATTGATCTGGGACACCCTCCTCTATGTTAGAACTCTAAGTCTACGCAGTGCATCGCTTCTAAGGAGTTGGTAGGGTCTGCTGAAGTGGGTCATTGTCATGTGTCACTTAAGTGCAGTCATAGTTAGGGTTAGTACTAGAGATCTTTGCCCAAGACAATAGAGTGGTGCAATCTTAATGGCATATACCCATTACGGCCATGTGTCCATCTTACTCAACCTCTTGTAACTCAACTCTATCCTTCACTCATGGCTTTGGGGGAAGGGTAGGGGGTACTCTTCCTCCACCTCATGAGGATGCAAGACCAAACTATTGTACTCCTCAAGGTACTGCAACTCATTGTTGATAACACCATGAGTAGTCTCTATATCATTAGTAAGTTGTACCTATCAAAGCGTATGCATTTGCATTGCTTATGACCAATAATATAACAATTAAGACTTGTTGTAACTGATGACTTAACACTAGAATAGAAGTTACATTTAATAAGTGGCCCATCACTGAACCTTGATGGGTGATGTATCAACATATGTGCTTCTTACACCAATCGTAGTAAGCTAGGTCAACATAGAAGAGTCCATGATGATGTACCACTTATTGAGCTTGATTTTTCAGTTTCTTATTTAAATTTTATTCTCATCATTCCGATTAATATTAAATTCTAATCCATTTAATATTAACTATTGACTAAGGAAAAAGGAAAATTCTGATTTTCTTTATAAATTGAAAAAAACTTTAGAATCGCCACCTAACTAAAGTCAAGAAAAAGTTAATATATAACTAATTCGATGGAACAATTATAACTTAGCTATTGGATCGTGTTAAAACTAATTTTGAAAATAGTTTTTGAAAAATCAAAATTTTAGATTCGGGGGCTAACATATTAAACTCTAACGAGTACCATTTTTAACCTTCTAAGTTTAGCTTTGTATTTCAAAATATCCATTTAAACAATAATTTTGTATTCACAAATAAAGAAAATTAAATGTATTTACAAAAGTAAAACAAAATTTACACAAGGAAAAATAAAAAAAATTTCTTATTTTAAGTTGCCTCGCAAGTAATCATGTACCCTTTACTAGAGATTAGACTTCCGTAATTCATTCTAAAAAATTTTAATGTATTGGTAATTTTTAATTCTAAACACGTTTGGATTTATATTTTTTAACCATTTATTTTGTTAAAAAATTCTAGAAAAGGTCCCTTTTTTGTCTATATGTTTAAGAAAAATCCTAAAAAATCTTTAATTTTGGAAAATGGTTTATTATGTAATTTTTTTTTAAATAATTTCTCTAAGTGTTAAAATATTTTTTTAATCTAAATAAAACATCATACACAAACACACACATGGCCCTTTTTTTTTTCTTTTTTAATATAGTTAAGTTAAGCAACGACAAAAGAAAATGAAAAATAAAATAAAAAGAAAATGAAAGGAGAAACCGACTTAGGCTAACGACAATAAAAACTATAGGTTAAAGGCCTAGTGAATCGGATCCGGTTAGAATCTCTACTCGGGTCGCACCTACAGGTCGTGGTCTTCAACACAAAGGCAAATCCAACTTCACTCAACAATTTCCAAATGACGAATCAAGCGGGAATTGAAGAATCATGTGAACGTTATAGATGAAACTTATATCTGTATACTTGCCTTAGCTTGTAGTGGTTGTTTAGGTGGTGCATGTGAATAGGTTATGGCGGCAATGGGCTCTGAAGGTCGCGGTTGGTTCATGCGACGTTAGGTTTAAGTGGCTGGCGTGGCATTGCACTTAGGACTGCAGTATTGGGTCGAGAGTTGGTTAGTGAAGTTGGGGTTGAGATCAGGTTGGGGTTGTGTGGTCAACGGTAGGCGTGGATGGAGTTCCAAGCTTAGCCATCGTGGATTGGGTCCAGTGATGCGGGCGTGTAAGGGAGTTGTGACACAGATGGAGTGCAGCGGCCACAAATGATAGATCTGCCGTTGGTGGTTAAGGTCATATAGTGAGGTTTCTGCTGCGGTTAAGAAATTAGGGTTGGGGATGGAGTGGACATTGGGTTCTGTATGTTGGTTGGGCGTTGCTGTGTTAGGCTTGGCATTAGTGCATGGTAGGTCACTTGAGATGTGGTCATGGCTGTATTGGTTGGGGGTCACACAGTGCTGGATGGACAAGGGAGTGGCCGGAGTTAGGTTGTAGTACTACGTGCGATAGATTGCGCCATTTAGGTTTAGGGCTTATGGTTGTGTAGCCGTGAGGTCGGGTTGATGTCGTGGTTTAGGTTACACTAAAGTACGTACTGTTGAATGGTGGCTCGTGAGTTTACTGCATCGTTACAATATTTATCAAAAAATAATACAAAAATAAGTTATAAGCAAAAGTTAACATGAAATTATGGTATCCAAATTTTTTTACACTAAAGTCACATGAGATGCATATAAATTTAGTGTAAATTTTTTCAACTTTAGTGTATTTTTTTTTTTTTTTACTTCATTGCAGTTTTGCTCGTACTCATGTGAATCTACGATGAAAATTGCATGGCCCAATGTAACTTCAATGCAATTTTGTTACATGTATATATTAGTTGTAGACATATGATTGCAATACAAAGTCAGTTAAACATAAATTTTGAAAGTACAATGATTGTGCAAGTGGATTTTCATTCTAATAAATTTATGAAACACTTATATATTAAATAAAAAATATATTCATATATCGATACCATAGGTACATACCATAAGAATGTAATAAAAAATAAAATTTAATCATTATTTGGATACATCGGTTGCTATTACAATTAGAATATAAAAAAAAAACAGAAAATAAAATCTAATGCCAACCCTTACACTGACAAAAAAATACCCTATATGTGATAATCGTCTCTCAAAAGGACCAATATAAGGCTCAACAAGTAAGTCTAAGAAGTCTTTAGGCAAGACAAGACTAACATATGAAGGTGGACAATGTTAGGTGACCATTTTACCCATAGTTAAGCTTTAAGAGTGCGTAGTACGTCTTTTGTAGGGCACAATATTTCACCAAAGGTTACCTCTTACAATATTTCCATGTGCATAGACAATAATTTTCACATAATTCACTATTTTGCCTCTAATTATTATACGAATAACTATCAAGTTAGCAAAAACTCCATACAATAATCACGTTCCACTCACTAAAATTGACATTTTTTACCAGCATAACATCATTACAAGACTTCCATCTTCAAAAGATCCTTAACTGACTACATTACTCGCATTAAATAACTAATATTTCTACTACTATCGTCAACAACTAAATACAACCTTTCTAAACTACTACAACAATACTAATGCAATTTATATAAAGTAAATCTAAATTTTTCTACGAAACATAAATCACTATAAATACTAAAATTTTATAATAAAAACTAATTATACAGTAATGAAAAGAAAATTAATTAAAAAGATGGATTAGATGAAACTAACAAATTACTGCAAAAATGTTAGTATTTGGACACCAATACATTAGTGAGATAGAGAAAGTCGCACTTGAAAAATTTTTTGAGATAGATTGTGTGAATGAGAAAATGAGGGAGGGTGGCAGTATTGATTTTGGGGGCATTTATGTGCGTACTGAAGTCGCATAGAAGACATGCAACTTTACCACATAATTTCATATTAACTTTTGCTCGGGACTTATTTTCGTATTATTGTTTAGCAAATACTGTAACAATGTACTAAACTCATTAGCTCACTGTGGTGTCGATGGGGTGTCGTAAGAGAGGAGATGGTGAAGTAAAAGTGTGGATAGTAACGGTAGAGGATTGGAAATGGATGGGTTTGAATTCGCTTGTGGAGTGTGCAACTAGGACGATTGATTAGAAAGACGATGGTCTGATAGTGTGCCATGTCTACAGATTGATGTTATTGCTTACTATGTAATATAGGCTAAGGTAAATGTGAATGAAGATGGAGATGGTTGCTTGCAAGTTGGTGGTTGTGATAGTAGGGTATGTGCAGTGACTAAGTAGGACATGATTGTCCAATTAGAATTGGGTTGTCATCTATTTATACTCACATAATCAAATCTTTCTTAAGTAAATTTGGATCAAGTTCAATCTTTTAGTTCAAGTTTAGATTCATGTAGACTTTAATAAATCTTGAATAGATAGATGTCATTATATTTTCTAGTTAGATTTGACTCTATTAGTAAAGTTTAGTCACGATTTCATCAAATCCACTAAAAAATATCCAAGATTTATTAAGATTTGTAGCCAAAATCGAATTCTAGAAAATCCTAATGTTTCCTTCCTTTTCTTGGCATTTCTTGGCATTTAGAAAGAGACAAGAAAAAAAATGATGGGGGGATCATGTGCAACGCATGTAATACACATGCCAAGGGTCCTCATGCACTTAGTACAATTCAAACCTCTAATCTTGGTTGTATGCTAAAGCTCTAGCTAGCTAAGTTGGCTTTTGTTCTCATTAAGTTATATAATTTTTTTATACTTAAGCTCTAAATCTGGGCCCACCGTTAATTCTTATTTTCAAACCTATACCTAATTGACTCTAACTCTTTTTAAAATAACCCAAACCTATTTAAATAGCTCAAAATATACACACTAAATATATTTTATCACCAATTTCAAATTTCATAAATATAAAGCCTTATCTTAGTTAATCCCATTAAAATACTTTTAATAAATTGGATAAAAATCCATTTAAATATTTTAGTAAAATATTTTTCTAATGAAGCTAAAATATTTTAAGACTCTAAATCTATTAAATCTCATGTATATTTTGAACTTTATTTGATTTGATCCTAAACAACTAATTGACTCGACTTAGACACTTTGTGTTTTTCAATTTTTTTTTTTTTTTTATGTTAGGGCACTTTTCCTTATTCTTAAAAAAAGGGGCTAGGTAGGTAGGTAGGTGCGCAAAAATGTGGTGTCGATACCACTCATATCTAATGCGCGCGTGAGCACCTAGCTAGCCCAACTCCTTTCCTTTCTTCTTC
This sequence comes from Lumnitzera littorea, assembly GCA_024138015.1. Classification (NCBI taxonomy): domain Eukaryota; kingdom Viridiplantae; phylum Streptophyta; class Magnoliopsida; order Myrtales; family Combretaceae; genus Lumnitzera; species Lumnitzera littorea. The sequence goes on from JAMXBB010000012.1 coordinate 31,575,742, forward strand.
TTCTTCTTGTTTCCTATTTTGTTATTCCTATTCACTATTAGAATAATCTACAAACAAGGCCATTTTTAGCCTTAAATAACAACCCATTTTGATTTGATTTTTTGCATATAAAAATTAAGAAGAAAAAATAAGGGATTGAAAGGGAAACAATACGTTATTTTAGTCCAAAAATCTTGAAAAATAATATAAGGAAAATCAACCAACAAAAAATAACAAAAGAAGATGTCTTTTAGGAAACTAGATATATGCATCTTCTAAAATGTGGAAAATTGAATCTCTTGATGCAATCCCACTGCGTATTTAGTATATGTAATTGGTAGTAAGACATAGGAGATTGATTTATGCACTTAATTGATAAAAATAACATAAAAAACACATAAAATTCAGACAAAAATGGAAAAAAAAAATAAAAAGAGCGAAAATTTTAAAATACAAGAGGATTTGATTTTTCCAAAACAAAAGGGAAGTTACTTGGCCAATAAGCTCAACTCCACACTATAAATAAGGCCTCATTTCTCTCATTAATATAAACAATTGCAAGAGAAATGATTTAGAATGAGAGAATTCTCAACCTCTCTTTCTACACTTTAGTTTTTGGGTTTTGTTGAAAGATTGAATTTCTTTAACAATAAATGTAAATAGCCAAGTAATGTATATCTATTAACTCAGTTGTAAGTTAAATGTTGTATTGTGCAACTCTACTACATATGTCGGATGGTGCATGGTGTCATGCAATACCTTCTACCTAGTAGCAAGTAATAACTCCTCCTCAATGATAAAGTCGATCTTATTACAAGGAAATATATAGGAAATCTCCTAAGCGCAGATCTGTAGGAGGACTAATGGGCCTTTTATCTCCAATGCACCAAAACGTGCAGTTCCATATAGTTGGTAATATAGCTATGCTAAGTAAGCTGAACCCTAACTATATGTCCCGACAATTGTGAAGTTCTCTAATAGAGGCAGAAATGTCAAGTGAATAAGGGAAGATGATTTGTCATCAAACATGAATCTTCCCAACAACTAAAGGATGTAGTCGTAAGTATACCTCCTAATCGTCTTCTCGTTGGTGCCATGAGGTATCACCCTACATCTCTTTCATAGCCTTGATAAACTAACATGTTCCCCTTTATCGATACTATCTTAAGGCACATCCCCATGCAATTGTCATGTAGACCCTTAAGGATAGTGCTAAGAAATAGCTCCATTAACCTCTTATAGGATGCTTGAAGTCTTCACTTACAACTACAGTCCTTCTCCCTGTAGGATATTGCCTAAATGGTTTATTTTAATTCATCCACTTCATGGTTACATTAATGCTTAATATGGTACCTCTTCACCCTTTAGATGAGATTACCTTTCATGTTAAAGTGTCGGCCTATACTCAACTCCTCACTGTCTAATTTGTTGCTACACTCTACATCCATATCCTCCTTAAATGATACATAACCATTACCTCCATTGGTGTTAAAGTATTGAATTGGATCTCTTGCTACCATCATGGATATATCATGTCGATGGGGGCAAAGTGACCCCTACATTTATTGAACTGTTTAGTTATGGTGCATAGCTAAGACGTTGCTGACAACAAACTCTTAATTGACCCCATAATTTACAGTATTTTTCACTTTGACACTTTGCTCATTGACTTTCCACTCAACTCCCAGATGAACACCCTCGTCGTTACTACTAAGACCCATGGGAATCAACCCTTCATCGAGATCGCAAGCCAAATCCTCATGTAAAATCAGCCCAACTTCTTTATCAAGTTCGTCTTCATTAATTTATATGTTAACACCCCCTTCATTAGGGATAGGCTCGGCCATTGGAATTGTTTCATTTCCTTCATACATTGAATAGTTGGTCGATGTTGAATGGACTTAAGGTGTTGTGTAGTTATATATGCTTTCCTAATAAGTGGTCTGTTTAGTCTGCATACTTGACTAACCATAACTCCTAATATACATCTCCTATATTGAATCTTCTCTAAATGGATCGGCCATATCATAAAATTTTCAATGTTATCATCATCTTTTATGGCCTTTAAAGTATATGAAACTCCTTCTTGAAAATAACAAGGATGCCTACATACAATCTCAACATTAGTGGGGTTCAATTATGATACTCCCACATATTTGTTGGCAAAAACGATTGAAGTTAGAATCGTTTCTTACCTTTAACTTTTTAACTTGATTCCTACCATATTGCAAACCTATATTGCCGCTCACAATGTTGCCACTTGCATATCTAATAATTTTCACATACCCAACCATCTTCAACCTAGTGATTCAATAGTTAGAAAATAAATTAGGCTAAAAAATAGTCGATAATATAATTCAACACTTCAACGATAACAATCTTATGTAAATCGTAGCTCCCACATAATTTTTACTTCTTAGTAGGGCATTTCATCAAATACCTTGTATGCACAATGCCTTAACCAATGTATAAGTATCATAATCGTCATATCATACGTAACATTTATATTTTTTTAGGTCAATGACACAAAAATGAAATAAAAACTAATTTAACAACAAATGACTCAAATTCAACATCATCCGTTAAAAATTAACTAAAGTAGTAAAAAAAATTAAATAACGTGCGAAATATAATTAATTTATCTTACCTATCAGTAGAGGATTAAGAGACTTGTGAGTTGGTTTAGTAGTGTTCTAATATGTCATAAGTAAGTTGATAGTATTTGAGAGTTTAGAGAGAGTGTGAGAGTAAAAATTGAGGCTATGGTCAGATTTTATAATATTTATATGCATGGTAAAAGTGCATAACAAGCATGCACCTTCCCTCCCCTATTGATGGAATAATTAGGGGTGAACAGATACATGGTGTGTAGGGTATGAGGCTCTACCCGTACCCTACCCTATTGCACTATAGAACCACCATGTATCATATATCTTGTAAATTATACAAGGTACATGATACCTTATAGAATTTATAAATCTTTTTTTTTTTATTTTTTTATAAATTTCAATATGGATGATTTCTATTTACTTTTCTTTCCTTTCAATTTCTTTCATTTATTTTTCTTTTTGGTCATTTTTTTCACCGATCATTATTATACAAACATAATCTTGATCTTGACTTGAAATACTAAATAAATAATTGTAAATGGGACTCATTTGGGAGGTTAACTTATTTTGACAATAAAAATATTCATAGATTATAAATTACAATCTCTCAGTTTATAGTCAATATCTATAATGATCTTCCATATATCACAATTACTAAATCCTAATCTATTGATTAACTCTTTTTCAAACATAGTATAAACCTTAATTTTGGATAAGGGAAAAAGGTACAAATATTAATCTTAACTAAATCTTAACTTGAACAACTTCATATAAATTTATTATAAGATATTTTTCAAACATAATATAAAGAAATTATTGCATCAAAAGAAAATATGTTAATAGCATATCTTATTTAGGTAACTTTATGCAAATTCTTTCTTTTTTTAACTTTAATATAGTTGGACTCAATAAATGAGGAAGCTAAAGTAGAAAGAAAATGCAATAGAGGAAAGATCAAGAAGGAAGAGACTAATACGAGGACATTAGGTTTAGTCTAAGGAACTCATGGGTTACATTTTGTTATTTTCTTAAGCCCATATAAATAAAATCATATTCTTTTTTATTTATTAATTTTATTTAACTATTTTTACAGGAGAGTTATAAGATACCTTAGAACCTGTATCCTTTATACTTTACAATCAGATTCTATGATAGATACATGGTACACTGACCTCATTTCTGTACTCTATCTTATAGGTATAAGTTCCAAGAAATTATTACCCAAAACCTTCTCTGTAACCTTAGATAGTTACACGGTCAAGTAGAGTTTGAATAGATACCTTGTACAATAGAGTTACTTACTCATCCCTAAGAATAACTTTCCATCTAGATCCTTTTTCATAATATTTTTCAAAAGAGGCCTATTAGTGTACAAAACTCGAATTGAAGAATTTATTTTTAAAGAAGAATGAAGGGTGTAGTTGTAGTAGGTGATGAGAGAAAGAGGATGTACATTACATTAATAGTATGTTGCGGGTACATATAAATTGTAATGCAAGGTTTCTTATGTTACATACAACAAAAGAAAAGCATAAAAATAAAAATCAAAAGAAAAGGAAAAATTATGTTCTTTCTTAAATTGGGAGTAATGCTAAGTAAAGAGGACTTAGTCTTGCTATGAATTATATGAGAATTCTATTTTTCTAAATTTGAAATAGACAGACAATTAATTGAATAGGGCAATGCTTTGTATAGTATTGATTATTATTTATTTTCTAATTTACCATTACATCGTGACCTTTTTAAGTGCACATGTGATTAAGCACAGAACTTTCTTAACAGCAATGTGGATGAAACAAAATAGTGTCAAACATAAGTAAGCTAGTTGTTAAAAAAAAAAAAAGAAGGTAAGTTATTTGTATAAGCATGAAAAAATAGGTCATATATTTGTAATTTACTCTTGCTATTTTAATCAAAGAAATTTAGCATGATAGAGTATAGAATATATGAGAGCTATAAAAGAGATGATGAATCTTCAATAAAGGAAGAAACTATTTTCTCTTAGTATGTTAGGGACATATGCACAATAAAGGAGAGAGAGAGAGAGAGAGAATGTTGGAGATAGAAGTAGGTGCAGAGAAAATACGATTGACAAATTTACTTGATGGATAATTTAATTAAATTAGTTATAGAAACTAGTGGGAAAAAGCGTGCAAGAAAATATGTTAATAGTATATGTTAGGGATGTAGAGTTGAATATTCCACTATTCTTTTAATATATTAATGGATAGCCAGATGACTCGATATAATAAATATTTTAATTCATGATATAAAATTACTAAGGGAGTATTGACTCATAATATACTAATTTGCGCATCTAAATTATTATTAGTTTGCTTCTTAATGTGGGATTTCATTTTCACTTTCCACTTCCATGTGCTTAATGTTTTAGATCCATGTTGGTATATTTTACCTGGGGTGGGATATTTACACGAACAATAATGTATGTTTGGGCTAGGTATAAAAGGACAGCTTCTATAATTTTCATTGTGTAAATGGGCACCCATTAGCTTATCGTATTCAATTGACTTTTTCTATGGATAATTGAATCTTATCATTCTACTTCAAGGGTTAGGTAGATTGTAGTGATTTGATCAAATTACTCAAGTTTGTGGTGCTATAAGCTTATCAAACCTAAGAAATTTGAAATCCAAGACTAGTAACTCAAGTTGCAAAATGATTTGCATTTGTTTCCCATATTAATCTATTCAAAGTTCGGTGGATTATTACGATTTAATCAAATTACTGAAGTTTGTCATGCAAATAAGCTTATCAAACCCAAGCTATTTGGAATCTAGGACTTATAACTCAAGGTGCAAAACTATTCACTTCTGCTTATCGTATCATTTAGTATCAAAGCTTAGACTTGCAACATGAGTTCAACAATTTGTTCTTCCATCCAAGGCCTTGAAGAAGAAGATTTGGAATTGAGGGTAATCTAAAAGAAGAACAGAGAAATGATATGAATTAGATTCTCATCAATATATTATCAACAGTTTGAATCAATGATCATGTGAAGATTAAAAATTATTAAGTTTAGCAAGTATTATAGAAAATTATGGAAATCTTTCCAAAACAATATTACATCGATTTTGTGAGTTTTGGAATTCTTCATATTTAAGAAAGCAAGAAAATCAAAGGAAAATTAAAGAAACAAATTAGATAAAAAAAACTTGAAATTCATCTAAGCTGGGGACTCAAAGGAATGACTCGAGTTAGAGGCTTTAAAGGGTTTGTTCACAAAAAAAAAAGAAAAAGGAAAATTAAAGAAACAAATTAGATAAAAAAAATTGGAAATTTATCTAAGTTGGGGACTTGAAGGAATGACTCGGTTTAGAGGCTTTAAAGGGTTTGTTCACAAAAAAGGAAAACAAATATAAGACATGTAGAACTTTAGAGTACTAGCTAAAACCCATTCAAAAATATCACAAAAGGGTGAACTAATCCTCTCAATTGAGTCATCATGTATTACAGGTAAGTTCATGCATATTCGCAAAATTCAACATTTGAGTGAGAAATTGAACATTTTAGTTGGTTCATTGTGTCAATCTAACTCTTAGGGATGTGTTTTAGTGGGTTTAGGTCATGTTTATTTAATGTATTATGTATTTTTGTGTTTATAAATATCTATTTATTGATTATGTAATGAAAGCTTGAAATTTACAAATGAAACATGTTTTCTTATGAATTTTTTTCTTTTTCCAAGTGACCAAGTGACTTTCTTGAGAGAATTTTTGTAGTTGAAACTCAATTCTTATCACTAACATAAGTATGGCGATTTGAGTGGTTTTAAGTTCTTATCAAGTAGATTTATTCAACGGATTATGACAAATACCCTAAGTTGTTCTTATATGTAGCGCCCATCGGCTTATCATGTTTAAGTAACTTGTTCTAAGGATAATTGAATATTACCAATCTATTCCAAGTCTAGTAGATTGTGACAATTCAATCAAATTACTCATGTTTGTGGCACCATAGACTTATCAAATGTGGGCAATTTGAAATCTAGGACTAATAATTCAAGTTGCGAAATTCACATCTACTTCTCGTATCAATCTATTCTAAGTTCACTAGATTAAGGTAATTTTATCAAATTACTCAATTTCATAGCATCAATAGGCTTATCAAATTTAGGCAATTTGAAATCTAGGACTTATAACTAAAGTTGCAACATGATCCACTTTTGCTTATTGTGTCATTTCGATTGTATAGTCGACATATGTTTTCAAATCAGCATAAGCACTAAGATACTTAATCTGAGGATCGACATTCATAATGGAACCATTGGGAATCATCATCATCTTGTGCAATGAGAACAAGTTTCTAGACTTGAATCTTCTCATTACTACTAAACCTTCATAAGACGCCTTCCTATTACCAAATCTAATAGTACTATGATAACTACCACGATCTATCAAGCCAAAAGATAAGAAATTATGAGATAACTTAGGCACATATCTCGAATAAGGTAGCAGTTACATTTACCATTATGCATTTTGCTGAAATTCCTCTTACATCAACAATCCTAGCATCATTACTATCTATACATAACTACTCTATACAAGCTTATATATCTAGAATTGATCTCTCATGTAACAAATTTGGAAAGTGATTGGTGAATCTAAAGCTCATCTCTCTAGCTATAAGATGCTAGCAAGAACATAACATTTTCTAACTAAAGAACTACCATATTAGTAATAGCTTCACCTCTATCATCCTATGACCTTGATTTCTCCTCTCAAAGAACTTTATCCTTGTGTGATCCTTCTATTTATTGCACTCTAATAAGTTCTTACTTAACAAATTGCTTTTTACCTCTTTCATTGATAAATTGTGCTTTCCATAAATTATAGTGTTTTTGAATTTGCAAAATGGAGATAGTAAAGAGCATAACATGATCATTCCCTCGTCATTAGTCTCAATCTTCACATAATATTTTATCAAATCATTAATTAGAGACATGAAATCCAAAATATATTATCTTACCATTGACCTTTTACTCATCCATAGAAAATGGAATCTCTATCTCAACACTAGTTGATTATCAAGAAGTTTGGTGATATACAACTCTTACAATTTCTTCCATGATCTTGCAACCATCTTCTCTACTCGTACTTCTTGAAAAACACTATTGTTAAACTTAGTTGGATCATTGTTAGGGCCTTTTCATCGAAATCTACAAGCTCATCATCCTTTATAGACTTTGCCTACCAATCTATAACTTCAATATTATCAGCAATTCTACTATATCGATTGCCTACTTATTTAAAGTGGTTAGTAGCCTTTATCCTTGCTATTAGCCACTTCATCCTAACCATCTATGTTACAAAGGGAGTAGATGTCAAGTCATGACCCACTTATTTAAAGTGGTTATTGGTTTTGCACATGCACAATCAACATACAACAATTTATGGTATGGTAATAATTGAGGTTCATTATTTTTTTAGCCATAAGTACAAGTAACAAATAAATCACATTCTACTTACCTAGATTTAGCTCATAAAGCTTTACTTTATTCAACTAGATATCAACAAATAATTATACATAAAGATTAGAAATGACATAATTACACTAAAAAAAAAAAAAAGACCATCTTCTTAAGGCCTAACTTACATAACAAACCAAATTGATTGAACATACACTAATCTCGTAGCTAGCCATATTAGGGAAGCAATCAACTACATCAGGAGGTAGTACATAACTTTAGGGTATGGTTGATTTCTCAAGGTTACATCTTTAAAGGCCTTTCCCAAGATATCAGGGATTCGACTTAGAGCACTACGACTAAGTCTCTTATCCTAAAACTACCTTAAAACTAAATTATTTCATTGAATAGACCCCAAATATGGATCAAGTACACAAAAAATATAGCAATCAAGCTAATAATTGCATTATTCCCTTTTTCATTCATCTAAAACCAACAAAAGTTAATAAAAATTATTATTTCCTCAAATTGTAGATGAAAAGTCTAATGATTAATAATTATAGGATGCTAAATATAAGCTTCTACAATCAAGTTTGCCAAGATTTACACCTATTTTATAATAAAGCTTAAATTGTAGGGTAACTCCAAATTAGGGTTCATTTGTGGTAAAAACCTTAACAAATGGGTAATGAGATGAGGAACATGCTCCAACATTAGTTTTTACATGCCATAACCCAACTTTGAGTTCACAAACCACACAAGAGACACATTTACACCAAGATTTCCTTCTCTATTTACTTAAATGAAACCAAAACAAGCACACGTGAGTAAATTAACGAAAGGAAGAACAAATGACACAAATGAGAATGGCCATTTTTTGCCTCTACTTTCCTTAGGAAAGGACATGCATAAAACCTTAGAGCGGGGTGATGTCTTGCACCATTTAAGAGGGAGAAATTCTATAAAAGGGGGAATGAGATAAAAGGTATAGTTAGTCCTTTAGATAAATTATGGGCATCTACTTGAGTGTCCTTAATTTCAAGACATTTATTGGGATGTTTCAACTACAATCACAATTACCTTACCTACTTTACAACCACTATGGAGTGATGCCAATCACCCTTCTCCTTCCCTCTCCCGTGCCACCTCCACGTTAGAGAATTACATAAAACAACACTCCTTAGCCAAGACAAATATTGATTAAATTAATTAAAAAGAAAGAGCTAAGATCCATAAAAATTTTGAAAGTTGTACATTAATGGTAGCAATAAACCTCAAATTGCATAAGAGCAACACACATTTACAAAAAAAAAAAAATAGTGTTGACTACATATCATTAACTAAGATATATAAAACATAATCCTTATTAAATACCACAAAGGAGCTAAGTATGATAGGTGAAGGGAAATCATGTTCATTGAACTACTTTCGATGTTTATCAAAATATTACACTTACAGTACTTAACTATTATTATAACTATCTAAAGTAGTTGTGGCAACTAATCACTTCCTAGTAAAAAGTGACAGTATGAGGTGACACTAAAGGTTAACAATAATCAATAGTGATCAAATCAAAATTGTCAATAAAAAATAAGGAAAATAATTTTATATCTTTTTATCATGTTTGATATGAAAGGTTGAAGAGATCGAACAATATAACAACATAAACAATCAACTTTAAAGAAAGCCATTAGGAAAAGAGAAAACCAAGACACTATGATCTACATGAAAAAACCTTAGATGAGTTTAAGTTGAAAAATCTATCTTATGTAGAAATCCCATTGCAAGTCTATATATGCAATGTTAAATAACCTAAGGCAAATAAACATCCAAATAGGCAAAAGTGAACATGTACTTACATACCTTTAGTTGACTATTTCTAGGGATACCAATAGGTAGGTCTTTAAAAGATACCGGACCAGTCCAATATGTTAAAAACTTTATAAGATTAAACCTTATAAAGTTTTTGGATAGGTTCTGTGAAAGGATTTGAAACCTTATAAGGTTTTGGGACTTATAGGAAACTCGATGGGAAAACTCAAACTCGGTAAAATTAATTAAGTAATATATATATTTTTCTATGATATGTTTAACTAACAAAAAATAAAAATGAAGAGAGAAATAACTTAAAAAGAAAAGAATAGTCCTAAAGTTATATATATATATATATATATATGTTATATGTTATGTTTAACCAAATCGATGTAATTATGCTATATATGTATATCAGCAATCAATGTGACAACTTTTGACAAAGGAAATAGTGAAAAGTACTATGTATTTTGCTCATGTTTTGTTGGATTTGCAGTTTCTTGTCAAAGGCTTTGATATACTAGATGATGATATGTGCATCATCATGAGTTAATGAGTTTTCTAATTTCTAGCCCTTGATTTTCTTTCAATTACCTAGTTATGGCATTTTTTGCATGTCTCTTGTAATTCTTCTAACTTGTTTGATCCTTACATGAGAAACTTGATAGAGCTTGATTTTGACTCTTTCTGTAACAAAGATGTGATGCTTTTTTATTCTTTTCTTTTTCCTCTACGTATGACAGGATAGGTCGAGTTTTAAATAAGATTTTCTAAACCTATAGAGATAGATTCTGGAAACAAGGAAATACTTTATAAGGTAACAAGACGAGTTTGAATTTTGCAAAACTCATCCCGAACCTGTCCAGTAATATTCCTACTATTTCTTGATAGAAGCCATTATCTCTATGTCTATTTATCTTTTCCAACTACCGGTTATTATAACTGCTTTTTTCATCATCTACAACTAAAAATCACTGATTGTTATAACCTCTCAAACTATACAGTATATTTGATTATTGAAAGCTTATACTATAACAAAAACTAATTAATTGATATATAAATAAATCTAGAGAATGTTTTTCATGAAATAAATTGCAATCATAATCAGAGCATTTTTATAGATCCACTTAAAATAGTATTTTGATTCGCTAAATTAAATGTTAAGTGCATGACATCTGATTCAGAAAATATGGGGTACATTGAACTTGAATTAAGGATTGGCGAGATCCAAATATTAGCAACATTGAAATATATACATGATTAATGAAATAGGATAACTACTTAATGACCTTCAACGATGTTAAGCCCGTCCTTGCCCAAACAAGGCATATAGTTCCGTTTTTAATTTTGATAAAATTGGTCCACTTCTCTATCATATCACAGATATCATACCATAGATTTAATGTCAATTTGATTCGACGATTGAAAATACAATTAATTTAATAACTCAACTTTAATTGATAATAAATTAAAAATAGGATGAAAGCATGCCAGATCTCATATAAAACATAGAGAGCCCTATCATATTATAGCTCCTTCTAACATACCACAACGTTATATAAATATAGATAATTATCATCACTAGGTTTGAAAGACACGAAAAGCTGTTGGTTAACATCTGCATTAGTTTAATTTAATTTGACGGGGAAAAAGAAAACATTCGCTAGTTGTATCTCTTACGTGGAGGAGGTACATTACTCGACAAGAACGACATCTTTCCGTGTAGATCATAGACCCTAGGCTTATGCTCAAATTGTAATCTGCACAGTTACGTATGTAGATATTATTCCCTTGGGACATTAATGAAAGGGGGACTGGGCGTGTATACGTGCAGGAGAGGTCGTGTTATGGACGGTGCAAATGCCAAAGAACATGAGAGAGGAGGACCTTATCATCAGGAACTTTTTCTTCTCAACATTAATCACATTAATGGTGAAGCCAAAAACAGATCATTAAATAATGGTCAAGACCAATGTCCCCATCCAACGCGTAGAATCCACCACAAGCAATGCCGGAATTTCATTTGGGAGTTGACGATGAAATAAAATTATGTAGTGTCAGGTTTCAAAAACCATGAGGCTTATTATTAGATAAAGTTATAATCATATATTAATATTACTCTCTAAGATATATGATATTAGACCATTTTTTGAAGTTTTGTTATTATAACTTAGATTTATACTAGATAATATCTAGATCATTTTTTAAGGCTTCAAGCAAAATAAAGCTGTTGACGTCAAAGTCCATCTTATATCAAATTTATAACAATTTCCATCAAGTTAATTAGATAGTACAAATATATCGTGAAATATAAAGGTGAATGTTCATAAGGTAACCAATAATGCTATACAAAGGGTGGCAATCGGGAGATAGAAAGGAAGTTGCTTGGCCAATAATTAGGAGGTAAAGGAAACACTTGTAAGTTAGGGAACAACAAGAAATTGTTTTTTGGTACTTTTGTATTCCAAGGATAGGGGAACTACCAAAAATTGATTTTTATCATGTTGGGAACACAGAAATAAATCCAAAATAGAATCACAATTATAAGTTCCTTTTTTTAAAAAAAATATTTTTAAAATGCAGGATCGCAATTTCTTAGATTTGACAATTGAGCATTTTAGGGGAAATTTAGTTTTATTTTGAGAGAGTAGAGAGTAGAATCAAGATTCTTTTGTGCCCTTTTTAGTCATTAATTGAAAATTACTTATTTGATATTCAAATTAGTCATAAAATCTATATACACATTCCATTTCATTCAATTCCATTCCATGGTATTTCTAAATATGGGAAGGAATTTATCATTTTGGTCTCAATTCCATTCCATTTAATATAAAATACTCTATACTTTAATTATTTGATCATTAAGAGTATCTAGGTTTCACATTAGATTTTAATCAAATATTTGACTAATGTTTGTGTTGCCCTATGCCAAGTTATTCCGACCGTCAAATAGCACTTTCCTAAATATAAACATAGAGCCACAAATATAGACAGTTATCATTTGATTCGGCAACATAAGTATAAAATGACTTATATGAACCACCTTAAACAGAATTAAGAATACATGAGGGATTTAATTGAACCATATAACCTATTCAATGGACATTCTTTTTTATTAGGACTAGTTCTCTAGTCTATTGATGGTTTTATTACATGCTTAGTATCGTTTGTTAATGAAAAGGAATTATCTGTCACTAAATCATTAGTAATTAACGGTTGCTTGAGAAACTATTGTATTGTATATTTTATACTTGTTGTGCCATGGAAATAGAAAGAAGGTAAAATAAAATTAATCGGTTGCTCTAATAATCCTAGATACCGCATGATATCATTAGTTTAGTTGCTCCCCTTAGCGTTCTCAAGACAGTGGATGGATCAGCTTAGGAAAAAACTACTACAGTTTATGGGTTTATATGTTATAGGTCTGCGAGACATGTCCATCTCGATATGTAGCTTATCGTGCCACCCGATTGGAATCCGACCGGTTTTGTCAATTTACAATGTAACAACGCCTAACAAGGTATATAGAGGCACTAAAACATAAACAGTGTAAGGTTGCCGAGGGTGCTACGTGTCATGTTTCACAATTCACATCACCGGTGGACATTCAAATAAATACCCGCATAAGAGGCAATCTGACATTATGATATCAACTGGAGACTGTGACAGATTTTCGTCGGTTGTAAATCTTTATTTTTCATTCCTTTCGTCTAAAATCTACACTTTCTATGTTAATTGCTCAATATTCGTGAAAAGCCTTCTTTAAACGGAAAAATTCTTATATAGAAATGATATTTGCGGACCCGTAAATGAGGACAGGGTGTATGTACTTTGTTATTATCTGGTTTACATGACCAGATCTGCATCATCCTTTTCCTATATATCCCCCTGGAACCTTCGTGGGTCAGTCCAGAAAGTACCCTTTGCACACCTTTTACTTCATAGCTTCTTGTCTACTTATCAATGACAAATTTATAATAGGAGTTCTCGTGAAACATCAAAGTTACATTTGCTTGGCTAAATGCAAAGACCCCTTTATTTAACATCAATTGGCTAGGACTGAATTGAGTTACGAAAGGGCAATTCAATAGGGTAAAGAAATACCCCCCTAGCATGGAGTGTCAAGGTAGGAGTTAGTTATCCCTTGCGGCACATTGAATAGTCATCTGGAGAAGAAAAGCTAATAGGTTACATGTTTTCAATAAATAATAGGAAAATTATTAATGAAATTCAAATAGTAAGTGTCATTTTGAGATCTTGGAAGTAGAGTCTTTCAACCTTGGTGGGCTTTGGGAAATGTATACGGTCTCCAGATCGCCTAAATGACCTGCATAAGTAACACACAACTAATTGGGCATTAGAGTTTGCTTTGATATTGCCACTTTAATACTAAAGCCAATATCAAGTGGTAGATGGTAAAAAGCTATTTTGGGTAGAAAGCATATTTAGTTCTATATCTTTTCTTCTTCTTACCATACAAGAATGGGGGGAAGTAGACTATTTATAGGCAAGGTCCCGAGCTCTAATCAACTCATAACCTATAACTTAAGACATGTTATTCTAAATTTTGGAGACTCGAGGTTGGTAAGATCTTCTAATATTGTAGGGGTAAAATGGATGTCTTAGGACTTATGCTTATCTCGTCACATTTAATGTTTTATGAGTATTGTATAGTCAGGACATGTAGGCCTTCATAAGGGGCTCTATTCTTGTCGCATTTAATGAACCATGGATGTCCTATAAATGGGTACAAAGGCTTTTATTATAAGATGTTGGTGTTGTTGAGTTGTACCAAGAGGTCTTTGACTTATGAGGCATGGAGGTCATGCCTATTCTTCTGGAGCCATTTTAGGGGAGTTAGCTTGATTGAGTCGGTTGAGGCTTTGGGGAGCTCGACTTGAGCATTAGAGAACTCAAACTACCAGCCCAAGAAGTTGGTCTAAGTGTTGGGGCCCATGTCTAAGACTAACCATCACCAATAGGTGTTGATGTTGAGGTTCCAATTGGAGTGGCATGTGCTAATCACATGAGTATCATGTTGCACATGGCCTTAGAATAATGATGTACAGATGATACTTAATGGAATGATTGGAGAGAAAATAGAAAGGAGGAGAAACAAGCAATCCTAGAGTTTCGAATGCACAAATGATAGATAAGAGATCTTAGGGTATCGATCTTATAACTCTTAAGCAACTAAGATTGTTCCTTATCTGAACACTATTTGATATTAGAGAATAAAGGTTTCACAATAGAACATCATTTCTTCGATCTCTAAAGTCGTGTTAAATGAGAAAGAGTAACTGAGTATTTATAAACTCTTGGATTTGAGAATAACCATTGGATCATTTTGATGATCAACAAATGAGATGGAGTTTTGCTTATTTTGTAATTATCTTGAATGAGCTTACAAATGGCCTAAGGCTAATAACCTTTCTCATGAGCATAAGCCTACTTAGGAAAGTTTGGAGGTAGACGAATAGGTTTAACGATATCTTTCTAAGCTTACTAAGCTAGTTCTTATTAAATCATCTCAAATATTGATTTAATCCAATATTTTAATATAATGATTTTAACCCTTTATGGTAGATATTTTTTTTAAAGAAACTACTAGTTATATTTTCACATATTAATATTTTATTAAAATTTATTTGCTACTACTCTACTAGATGAGAATAACATTAAAGGATTAGTGACCAGCCAGTAATATCTTAATACGGTCCCATGTTGTTCTTGCTTCCTTCTAGGTAATAAAGCTCC
Organism: Lumnitzera littorea; assembly: GCA_024138015.1. NCBI lineage: Eukaryota > Viridiplantae > Streptophyta > Magnoliopsida > Myrtales > Combretaceae > Lumnitzera > Lumnitzera littorea. Next base: position 31,591,324 of record JAMXBB010000012.1, read on the forward strand.
ACATAAAAAGTAATGCGCGAAATGATAACCACTAAGTGTTTCTTCTGCAGCTGACTCCAACCTGTGAGGAAATTTTCCTCTATTCTATGTAGTGTCTGTTCGGATTCCTAATGCTACTTCCCATGCTCCATTGACCTTCTCACACTCTAACAACAGGTTCTATAGTTAAATTAAGCAATGCCGGGGGACCAAGAATTGAGTTGTTTGATTCTGATGTCTGGTCTGGATACCTTAAAGAATGCCAAGTAAACCCCATGAACTGGTGGTCCATGGGCGCGATTTCTCTTTAACCTGCCAATGGAATTCCTTGCTACATATTTTTTACTCAACTAGGTCCCCACGTTCTTGCATACATCAAAAGTAGAAGCCATTCTCCATGCCTGCTCTTTATTACTTCATTGTTGAACTTCTATTATATTCACCAACATCACAATGATTGCTCTTAGTCTTAGACTCCTTCAATATATTTTGCATGCTTAGCAGGACTAGATTGTCAAAGGGTCATTTAAATATGAGCTATTTTAATCTATAATTGCATGAAATGGCTGCTGTATGAGTTGTACACATTGGCCTGCAGGTATAGGCCCCAAAGTGGACTCCTGAGGTCAGTTACAAGAAACTGTATGAGTTGTACTTTTCTTGCACACTGAAAACAGTGATAGAGAAAGCTCTAGTCAAACCTTAGGATTGTTGTTTGAGTGTTATAGTTGCTCTGAGTATATAAATAGCCTCATAGTTTGGAGTAGGACTGTAGAACTTACAAGACCATCCCCATTTCTTTCAAAAAAGTTTCACACCTGTCAATCTATTTTAGGTGCTTAGAAGCAAGATGGAGTCTTTAGGATCTATTCAGGGGGGAGAATGGGACTCCTTGAACATGCTTTTCTCAAACACACACCATGATTTCACACACAATGATCTTGGCCATTGCACATCCTTAAAAAACCTTAAGGGTCTCAATGTGGAAACTCTGCAATCATTTTTCTTCAATCCTGAAGTTGATGCAAACTATGGCACAATGTGTGAGAGCTTACTTTGTCCTTCACCCGATCCTAGTGTTAATGTGCTTAGTGTTGCACAAGAAAGCAACTATGCTGATGGTGGCAACATTCTTTCCATGCCCTTCTTCATTCTTGATAGCTCTAGTGATCTGAGCCACATTCCTTTGAGGAGTGATAAACCATTTGTCCCTGAATTCAAGGACCCTGAAATGGAAGAAGAAGCAGTCTGCTTGAAAGTAGGTGAGATTGCCAGTTGTGGTCTGCTGGAAGAATACTCTAATCCAAGCAAGGAAATGCAACTCGAAAGAAAGTTTGGGATGTCCGAAAGAGGACTGGATGACGATGGCAACTCCAATCTCCTTGGGATCTCAAGGAAGAGATGTCTGATTGCTAAAGATGTAAGTTACTAATCACTAAGTTGGATAATTGATACTCAATTCCAAATACGCAATTTCTTTGTTACTTTTTGTTGAAATACTAACGATGGTTTCTTAAGAAGAGTCTTCAATAAATTCAGGCTAGCACCAATAGGAGGAACATAGGATTGAGAAAGCATAAAAAGGTCAACAATACTGCTCTCAGAAACTCAAGTAGCAGCAGTTCAAAGGATAGTGTGTCCGTGAGCCTCAGCAGCAAAATAACACTAGATCCTGGAGAATGTGCGAGCACTTGCATGAATGGGAAAACAAGAGCAAGGAGAGGCTCAGCAACTGATCCTCAAAGCCTGTATGCAAGGGTAACAGTCTGTTACTAGTGAATACTTTCCTTTCTATTGCCATTGCTAATTGTAGGTTTTTCTATTTAATCAATCCATTGTCTATCAATTATTCTGAGACGAAGAGAGCGAATCAATGTACGGCTGAGAATACTGCAGAATCTTATACCTAATGGAACCAAGGTAGCTAATAATTTCAGCTACTCAAGTGCTTCATCATCGGTATTCTCTAGTTGTAGTTATGGATTTGCTCCTTGGACACACTTCATTACGTCAAGTTCTTGCAGCTCCAGATTAAGGTAAAGAAAACCAAGCTTATATTATCTTAGATTTTTTCCACATGGATGTCAACAGATATGACAAAAAACGTGTAATACCCACTAAATTATTTCCCGTGTTAATGGTTATTGCATACCATATGTTATTTATACATGAAATGTAAATATTAAGATATTACTAGATATTACGTATGCAAATTACTGGTGATTGTGATAATAATTGAGATTATAAGAAAAAAATGACACCAAAATAATATCACAAAATATTTTAAAACTTTTGACAATCTCAATTAATAATCGGTAAATTTAGAAAAATTTAAAGAATAAAAATGTAGAGTATCCAAATTCATAGCATACCGTGTAGAAAAATGGAGTTTTTAGAGTTCCCTTAAAAAACGTGCAAGATTTTTATTACGTATATTTTGTGCATCTCTTTGTTTCATTCATTCATTTATCTATTAGAATGTAATTTACATTTGGGCTGATGATTATTTGGTCCATTTTTGTTGTAATTTCCAGCCTTGTAGCTCTGATGAGTTATGGATATATGCCGCTTTTGCCTCCAATGGACTCAATATTGGTATGGACCAAATCATCTAATCTCTCACCTATGGCATAGAGCAATCAAGACAAGATTGGGTAGTTCCGGAACTGTAGGAAAGGTATGCTTCAACCATTTGGAAACTATGAGAGTCGGACAACCTTACCGATGTATAAATGAAGCCCCTAACCAAGAACTTCCAAATTAAGGTTCATATGGAGGAGCAGCCACATATTTTATTTGTCTCCGAATAAGACTAATCAGTATATCTCCTTTCGAAATCATCATTCGAAATAGTCACGGATGGACCATGTGAGAATTCGACCACTGTCATTTGGTCTGATGATGTATTGGTCGACATTTTTACCAAGTCTCTCAATGGTTGTAGGGTAGTGTTATATGTGTATTAACCTTGTCGTGCAAAGCATATATTATCCGGCCTGTGAGGAAGTTTTAAATTGAATATATTTTATGTAGTGATGTAAATCATAAATTTTAGATTATCAATAAATTATATATTTTAGACTATCAACTATGATATCTCAAACAATAGTTTGTTGTCATGTATTTCTCATTGTTCATTACAGGTAAAGAAGCTGATGTAATTAAATTACTTATTTTCTCTACCCCCAATACTTTAATTATATTGTTGCTCAAGATCAAAAAATTTTCTGTCCAAAAAAAAAAAAAACATAGAGATTTACTTTCTTGATGTAGACAATCTACATGTATTATAGAGCTAATTGCTAAACTCAATGTTATTAAAGAGGCTATAAAAAAGCCCCGTTTGACATATGGATAAGTCTAATCAAGACAATACTAGTATTTAAAGCCTAAACTCGATTGAACAAGAATTTACTCAAAACCCTCAACAAAGAAGTGACAGTCTATAGCTCAAGTAGAGCCTAAACCAAGCCTTAAGTTAAAATCAGTTCAGAAGCTAATGTGAATTAGTGAGTCCCAAATCCAGAAATAGTGGAATCAAGATTAACTTAACCTAAGGCCGCTTTTCAAGAATTAGCGATCTAAGTTCTAGGTTTTGGACTCTTGAACCATAGAGACAAACTTTTTTTTTTTTCCCAAATCTACTTAAGTTAAAGAAACTATAAGATCAAAAACCGTATAGTTTTTACTTATTTAGTTCATCTTCTAAATAAGTTAAAGAGAAATTTACATTAGTTTATACCAAAGCTATACCCAAGTAGTGTTGTAATATTACTCATGTAGGACAAAAATCTACAAAGAGGATTTAAAGACAAAAGTTAGTCTTAGTCCCATAATGATCGAAAATAAGAACTATATTTTAGTGCATATATATAAATATCCAACCAGATATTTATTTTTTGTGTTATTAATAGTAACGCATTAAGTATTATGAATAGAAAATTATTTTTCCCATTACACATGGAAATATATTAAATTTTCAATTTTACCTAAGTTAATGTTTTATTTTTTTTTTAATTTTTTTATTCTTTTCTCTTTCTTATGACTAGATGAGAATTGTTGGGTCCATGGGTTTTACAGTTGGATTTGTCCAGAACCTATAGACCCTAATCCTAATGGGTTCCCGCCCTAAGTAGAACCAGCCTTACTAGGTTAATTCTTCTTCTAGATTCGACAGGTAGGTTTAGGGCCAAAAACCAATAGAGGCTAACTTCTAGTAGGACTTCCTAAGCTCATATATGCTTGCTCTTTTTCAAGAAAAAAGTCTTTTAGTTAAGATAATATTGATGCTTGAACTCAACTAACATAAAATCTCAACTTTAGCTTGTCCTATTGAGATAAATATTAAGAAGTTCCAGATCAACTCAATAAACTATTTGAGTAGTTTTAATTCAAGCTCAAATTGATCAATTGTTGTCAAATTAAGCTCAAATAAGATCCAAGTCAAGCTTGAATAGATTGTAGTAAATTTACCTTATCTATATCCCTTAGCCCAATTACTTTAAATCCAATTGGGTTAAGCTAGTGGGTTTTAGATAGTTTTGAAATCAGCAAGCTAAAGTATGATTTTGAAATTTAAGGTGATTATAGCTTAGTTATATAAATATTGCTCTTTGTAGCATAGGCTTGATTCAATCCCTCACCCCAACCCCCCCCCCCCCCCCCCAAAAAAAAAAAACTAAACTTGTATGATAGTTGGCTAAAAAGGGTACCATTTTTTATGGCAATATAATGCAAATACATGGCCACACGAATAATAATACATATATCATTAAAGGATAATATTTAGAAAAGTTAGGCTCGAATGAGTGTGAAAAATAGAAGATGTATTTATGTCACTACATTAATTTATATATGTAGGGCAAATTCATAAAACAATAAATAGATTCACTTAAGATTATCTAAAAATGTAAATGTTCCACATCTAAACTGTATTTGATATTTAGTAATATTTAGAAAAGGAACGAAACATGGACTTTTCTTAAAAGCAATAAAATAAAGCATATTATATTTATTGATCCCTTCGTTGATGAATAGCATGTCATTAGTAAGGGTAGGTGAAAAACTAACTGAATTAAATCAAATTAAACCAAATTAAACGAATTAAAAGTTAAGTATGGTTCAGTTCAAAGTTAGGTTTTAGGATACATGAACCAAACCAAACAGTGAATGATTTTCTAATAGAAAAGCTCAAAAACTGAAACCCTTCCACTGCGACAAACCTTACCTTACCGTCCCTTTCCTTCCCCTTAGTATGAATTTTTCTTGCAAAAGCAAAGATTTTTGTTGTTTGATCAAAATTTATATCTCTATTTATCCTTAAAAGTAAGTCTTTAATATATTCATGTTTTCCTTGAAACGAGATTTGAAAAAGAAAGGTATTCTTACTGCTTTTGTGCTGCAGTGCATACACCGATGCTATTAATGCTATGTACTAATGACTGTTTATAAGTAAGGCAAGCCTTATATCTACCTGGAAAAAGAAAAAAAGATTTGGAATATGAAATTTTGGAAATTTTCTTTTTATCGTGGTCGAACAGAGGCTTTGGCTCAAAACCAAGTTAGAGTTAATTTTTTTATCATTTCAATCCATAATAATGTCTTTGTCATCATAATGGTTCAAACCATAAATCAAATTGGATCAAATCATTTTTTGAAGGTTTAAAGAAAATTATGAATTGAACCATACGGTTAGATTCTAATTTTTTTTTTTTTTTTACCAGCTATGAAGAATGGAAGATTCGAATCCTGATATATCTTAATAAGAAATCAATGATGATACTATTAGATTATAACAGTTTTAACTAGTTATGTTCTAATTAAAAGAAGAAACAAAATCACAATATACAATTCAATTAAACGTGAGAATAAACTATATCAAACCATACTATGTCCATCCTCACTAGACTGGAGAATAGTGGCAAAGCGTAGGATGGCAGTAAACTCGGAGAGAGGATAGTTCAAGATGAAGAGAGTGATGGCATTATATATAAATTAAATGGGTTAGATCAGGCGATTGAAGATTAATGCTTTAAGATATGATACGTGGTAATTAATGCTTTGTCCCCACAGATTAGAAGATGATTTTGCAGTTAAAATTTTTATAATGGGATAATATTATATATTTGATACGCGAATTTTGACACTTTTTTGAATTAACTACTTAATTTTTTAAAGTACCAATTTCATTGTCTAAATCATGTTGTCGGTGTCATTTAGACTATTCATCTAACTCTACAAGATTGTGTCTACTTTGATATTTCAGATAACAACATATTATCCTATAATATAGGTGAAGTTGTACTTCATCCAATCCAAGTCCTCACTTTCCGGACTTGTGAGAGAAAAACATTTTATTCCATAATATAGGACCCATCAAGTTAAAAGGAAGCAACAACTTATTCCCCAAACCTTATCTTGATTTAAATAATGTTTGTCATTAATAAAGTTTACACTTAATTAAAATGAATTACTAAATTATAGACTCCACATTTATTGAGGAGGTAAGGTTAACATGAGAAGATTCATAATCGACTGTATCAAGAAGGAAGTCACCAAGCAACCGCCGTTTAACCGATCAACACTCCATTAGTTATCCATTTAAAAATAGACTAGCAGTGCAACTGGTACCGCAGGTCAAGCAAGACGAACACTCAATTAGCCACTTGGAATTCTAGTGACTGGATTGTTTGGTAACACTTTTTGATGCCTTCCTTTACTTTTCTTTCCCTTAAACATGGTTTATCAGTTGGATTGCAGATGGTTTATGATATATATGTATACAAATATAGGTATAACAGATAATGCACTCACTTCTACTTTAGTACGAGATTTGATTAATACATGACCTAAAATTTCAAGCATAAAATTTTATTTTATTTATTATTTTTTTTTTTTGGAGAAGGGACATAACACCCTAGAAATTAATATTAAGGACAAAAATGATGGATAAACAGAGAAGATAAAATAAGGAAGACTGTTGTATTAACTATTAAAGATCATAAATCCTACAACTGACAATGCTATAAATAAGATTCTCTCTTTAAATTAATCTCTAGCCTTATGCAATTTCTAGCAAGAAGGAGCCATGATCACTTTAAGAAGTACAAATGTCTTGGTTATATAATCATGTCTATGAAATGCATTATATAAGAGCAATTGTTAAGAATGGCTAGATTAAATAACACAAAGCAAATATGAGATAGAGATTTTAATCTAAATAGATTAGGAAATTTAACACTTGAGTAGATGGAAATAGATATACAAGAGATTTAAATCATTCAACAACACATCAAGTAGATAGATCCAAACAATCTAAGATAGAGGCTAATTTGATTTAAGTCCTTTGACTATTGTTGGAGATAGTAAACTAAGTTTGGCAATCGAATTCATAGGACTGTAGACATAGTGAAAATTGGGTTTAATAATTTCAACTATGGCTTAAAATAACACAAGCTAAATGATTATAGATCATTGATTTGATGTAGAGGGTCAAATTTGCTATATTAAAATATTGAACTTTACTACAAAACCTAGATACATAGCTTAAAGAATTTGGTCTATATTTAGGATGTCTTAGAAAGATTTAGATTGATGGATTTGGAATTGGGATAGTTGGACCTATTCTCAACCTCTCTCAAGTATGCTTAACACTTAACAAGGATGACTACTAACTTTAGGCATCCATAGCAATCTTATTAAGATTAACCCTAGAATTAGCAATCATAATCTTATTTGTTTCATTAACATGATTTAAAGGATGAAGATTATGAGAAATAGTGCAAGACCAAGAAATCTCTACTCACAAATATCAAACAAGGCTTAGGTTAAGAACAAAGCAGAATTTTTCCAAGAATAATAAAGCTGATACTCTATAGCTCATTTACGTTTTACTAATGTATTTGAAATATCAAGATTGCTTATTTCTCCTTTGATCATCCCTCTCTAGGTCATCCCTTCAAATTTCGTCTACACATCACTCCTCTAGAACTACTAGTAGTGCAAGACTCATAGGGCACGTATGTCATAGTCTCAACTAAAGTTCCATATCTATAGGAGACAATTAGACAAGTAAGAAATAAATGATGAGGAAAAATCCTAACCCAACCCAAAAAAGTAAAAAAAAAACGCATAGAGTACTAATCTAATGTCAATGGATTAGGGAGATAATCTACTATTAAGAAGGGATAGTTGAATAAACATATAATGTAGTCAGTAAAGCTTCCCTTATAATAAAAAATAGCATCGCATTCAAAATCTTTTAAATAATACCAACCTTACATAATTATTATTATTATTATTTTTTATTAATGACCTCAATCAAGAAGCTCACTATATAACTAATTTTAGGATACCATGTGAGTAGCCAATGCCTGATTGGACTATGTAATGCCATAGTTTCTCAGCTAATAATTTATTCATGAACAAAATTTAACAAAAATTTGATGTTGTGCAAATCAACTTCAATCCTTAAAGCATCCACGCCTCTTCTGCTTTTATCGTAATAAAAGGTTTCCCTTTCCGAGGGATGGAAAGGACCTTGGCCCCTCCAAAAGAAAATATGTATTGTACATATTTTTTCATCAACAAAACTCATAGTGATATTAGACATAATAAAAAGTCAGGTGCATGCGCTTGCAAATATAACGTAACGGTTCAATTCCCATCAGTCATCCTATTTCCTCAACTTAAATTTTTTTTTGAAGTTGTTTGTTGTCTCATTTTGCTTTTCTCTCCTTTATGTTTTACTTTTGTTTTTCCCAATAATAAATAAAATTAGATTTTATCCATAAAAAAATAATAGTTAATCAAATAAATTTTCATTAGACAATCTATATCTATTAGTAGTTACAAATGAATTATAATTATATCGTTACTCCTATAAATCACCTTTGTTGCATAACACATTAGTGAATAAAATCACCTTTGTTACATAACACATTAGTGAATAATAACAATCATATTACCTGATGAGTTAACATTGTTATTTTACTATTAATATTAGGCAAAATAAAAATATACTCTCTAAACTATTGGTTAATACGACTAAATCTATTTAACTATCAAAGTATGGCATTACCTCCTCAAAACTTTTTAACATGTGTATGTAGACCCCAAATTGTTGCTAAATCCCCATACTTTTAGATTTTTAGCAAGTTTATAGTCATTTGCATATTTTCAAATGTTACAAGGATGTCATCACAAATGTTAGAGCATTTATTAAGCTTAGATTGTACACTTAATTTAAAATTATCCTTAATATTATAACTTATAGTGAGTAAGGATTCTTGAATAATTGATGTTCTAATCACTTATATCAAAAAAATGATCTTCTATAAGTAGAGAAATGGAAAACCCTAGAGGGAGGGTCTCTCCTATGTCGAAAGAAGACGATAATGATTTCCTTCACCGGAGTGAAAAAGAGCTAACGTGCAATAATTTAGATAAACCAACAATTGTTCAGAGTAATGAAGCTTCTCATTCTCTTGAGAATAGCCTAAATAAAGTTTCATTAGGGATACGGTCTTAACTAATATCCCAAAGGCATAAGAAAAGTTTTGCTTTAAGGATCTAGAGGGAAAAGAGGACATGGACGATGACTCTAAGTTAGCTAAGGGAGGCGAAAATCATCTAAATGAGAATGCCGAATAAGGAGTATGTTATGTGAAATTCTCCAAATCAGAGAAAGATACATTTTGCTCACCTTGGAAAAATAAATTCATAACGAAGGTGATGGGACAGAACCCTGCTTATAAAATAATGTAGGAACGTCTGAGGAGAACCTAAAGATCATTTCTTACGTTTCAAATTGATTTAAAAATGGACGTGGTTTATCAATTGATACTATTTTAGCACTGAAGAGATGGAACCAGATTTCTGCATGGATGTAGATGGATTTGATTCGGTTGTAGTATGGATTTGCATTATTAGATTACCGGTTGAATATTTTTCCCCTCTTGCAATTCAGATATAATTCGTTCGCAATAGAGTCAGAAAGAAGATCTACGAGAATATGTGTTCAAATAAACATGGAAACAGCTCTGAAACACACTATGATGTTTAATAAAACGGCTCATAAAATCCAATATGAAGGATTGCCCAATTTATGTGAACTTTGTGCATAAATTAATCATAATAAATTTCATTATCCAAACAGGGGAGGGGGAAGAATATGGTGGAATAGATGCATAGAACCCAAGAGGTGAGTGGGTTACACGAAGAAACCCCTGTGAAGGGATGTAGGAGACTAGAGAGTAATAATGAGTAGGTGGATTTGATGGCTAGAGATGGAAATAAAAACACCGATAAAACCTTGGAACAAAATACAGAGAAAAATGAGAACTTGCATTATGAGGAATGGATCAAAGTACAAAATAAAAAGTCTTCAGAGAAAGGGAAAAACAAAGACCCAAGAAAATTTGGGTCTAGGAAAAAATTCTGGAGAAAAATAAAAATCATCTCAGGAGTTAATATAAGTTCTTATGAAAAGGAAAGGTTATGAGTTCAATGAGCACAATGATAAGTGCTGGAAATAAACGAAGCGACAGACACTTATAGGCTGGGAAAAGGCATACCCGATAGGGATCTAAACGGACAGTAGTAAAAACCATAACGTTGAGGAGAGAGAGAAAAGGAGAACGTAGTTCTCACAACCAAAGAACAGAAAGGACATGAAAGAAAATCTAGTAGAGACGTCATCTCTCTGGAAAAAAATCGCGTGGCAACATGGTTCACATGTTAGAAGTGGATCTCTCCTACAAACATTACACCCAAATTCTCAACTCCCAGACCGCTATCCAGACTTGAGGGTCTAGGAAATGCAAATGGAATTATTTTCCGAGCGGGCAGTAGTGGAAGTGCTCGGGATAGTCATGTCACAGACTCAATGGAAAAGGGAAAGAGTACCAGAGATTGTATTTCAACTAGGCTTCCAAAGGGGATGAGTACTGCACCAAGAAGAGAGGACTATTCAAACAACAATGGAGGGCTATTAGCCTGTGAAAATGCCAATGGTGCAAACCAACTTAACAAGAGGACAGATCCTAGACCTACTGAAATGGACATGGAGGATAGTTGTGGAAAATGCTATGGTGACTGTAGCATTTCCTTCGGAAGTGCAATGAGTCCTACTCACGCTCTCAATGTTGGAGGATCAATGGGAACAATTTCTGTTCATGTCCTAGAAGACGCAAATGCTATTAGTCTGAGCAACCTTCGAGCCATGCCTATGAGATGTAGAAATCGAATCTTTCTAGCAAGACTTACTGTAGAGAAGTAGAACAGATTATATTTTAATATGATGAATTTGGAATTCATGGACACATTATCCTCTAAGATGCAACCAAAGCCCTTCAAGATACTTGCATAGAATGCACCGGGCGCAATTCTGATGGTCAAAGGAAAGCTATTAGGGACCTTATCCGGCAATATGAACCACAAGTCCTCATTCTGACAAAAACAAAGATGAATGGACCCGCAGCTGAAGGACTGCGAGACTTCCTTCAGTATAATCATATGATCTAATTTGAGGCGTCTGGCCTTAGTGGAGGAATTATTTTCCTTTGGAATGAAGAAGATGTAGCCATTGGAGAGCGTACAATATCTCGGCAACAAATCTTAGTTGAATCACAGGTATGCAATTCTAGCTCTTCTTAGCATTTTTCTGCAATTTATGCCAATCCTAAGCTTAATAGACATTTGCTACTCTAGGGGGAGATGAAAGACTGGGCGAGAAAATTGGGAGGCCCAATGGCTATTATAAGTGATTTTTATGAAGTTTTGACCAATGAAGAGAAATGGGGCAGCATTACCGTTTCTCAATCTAGAGCTAATAGGTGTCAAAACTGTATGAATGAGTGTAGTATGATTGACTTGGATTTTATATGTCCAAAGTTTACTTGGTCCAAGAGGTCAAAGCATCTATCTAAGCTAATCCAGACCAAATTGGACAGAGCTTGGTGCAATTATGAGTCACAAGGGATGTTTCTCAAAGGAAAATTTTTTCACAGTTATTCGTATCACTCTAGCCACTTATCCATCCTTTTGATCACTTACCCAAATGTAAGAGGACGCCCTAAGGAAACAAGTCCCTTTAGATTTTAGCCCATGTGGCTGGATTATCCAAACTTTAAGTCTCATGTGGAAAACACTTAGTATTAGCCCCATTTTAGATTTCCAAATGATTTAGAATAATTCATTAACTCCCTTAGGACTTGGAATAAAGAAGTATTTGGAATTATCCCACTTAAGAAAAGAAGTATCATGGAAATCATTAAGAAAATAACATGCAAGCTATTTTCTCTACCCTACTATGCATTGATCAATAAGGAGAATGCCATAGGGAAAGAGCTTGAGTAGGTATTAAAGTAAGAAGAGAAGTTGTGGGCTACAAAAGCTCTATTTAATTCAATTATAGATGGACAGAAAGACACTCGCTTCTTCCATGCTAACATTATGGCTTAAAGATCAAAATCTAGGGTAATAGGTATCTTTGACTTTCTAGGAAACTAGACTATAGATTTCAATAGAGTAAAATTTATCTTTACAAAGTTCTTAATGGAACTCTTTTCAACCAACAAAACCTTCATGAATATTCACTTACCCTAATAGTTTAGTGGATAAAGGATAATTTTAGAGGAGGATAGGGAAATCCTAGAAAGACCCTAAAGTGATCGTAAGATGAAAAAAGGCTTTGTGAAGCATTGGAAATAATAAAGCACTAGTAGTTGAAGGTCTTCATGCAACATTCTTCAAAAATTATTGGGACATTATTAGGAAAACCATGTATGATATGACTAAATCTATTTTATCTAATGGTTCCATGACGAAGGAGTTCAGTTCAACTTTGCTCATTTTAGTGTCAAAAGTGGTTGGAGTGAATAGAGCGAAAGATTTTAGATTGATATGCCTCTACAAAACCACTTACAAGATTGTGAGTAAATTGCTTGTAAATAGACTTTAGCCATTGTTGAATGAGCTAATAAGCCTAGAGCAAGCTAACTTTACTCTTAAGAACTAGATAACACTATCGTATAACAAGAAGTAGTCCACTTATTAGATAAGTATAATGGAAGAAAAAATTGGATGGTTGTTAAGTTAGACCTAGAAAAAGCTTACGATTGAATGGAATGGGATTTCGTACAAGCCACTCTATAAAATCAAGATTTCCCAATGTCTTGGATAAAACTTATAGGTTCATGTTTAGCTATGGTCAATTATAGTATTGTCCTTGTTAATGTTACCAATTGTGATTATTTTTCCCTTACTATCATCTCTAAACTTGATATAGCCTCCTTCTTTCCATTCTACACTTATAAACAATGAAGCATCACCCAACATATGACGTAAACACCCGCTATGCAAGTACCACGCTTCTTTCAATTTTTCTCCATGTTCTTATAATCATCAAAAAAATGTTAAGCCCTTTTTGGAACCTAGACTAGCTTAGGTCACCAAAATTCAAGCTTGCATTATTTAGTGATCTAGCTTGTTGAGTACTAAGCTTATTCATTTTATAAAAAAAAAAAAAAAATACTTCTCAATATGACCAGGTCTGTTGCAAAAGAAACACACATAAGAATTAGATGATCTATACCTGTAAATTACCTAATTCTTCGAATTTCGGCTTGGGTAGCCTCTGAATCTATCTTCGATGTATCCTCTGATTGTACACTTGTTATTTTGGCCATAGTATCTTTTGTTATACTAGCTACCTTAGACTTAGCTTTCATATGCAAATTATTATATTTAATAGATTCAACACCAACTATTTCCTTACCTTTTACAAACAAGGTTTTATTAACCGTTTTAGAAGATTCTCCATGTTCATAGCCAAGTCCATTTTTAGAGTTATCTATACTTTGTGAAGATAATAGCAATTGCAATTTCAATTTCAATTTCAATTTCAATTTCTTATCGCTTTCATCAAACTTGTTAAATGTTGTGTCAATCGAGCTAAACAAACCATCAATTCTAACTTTTAATTCCTTAATTTCTTCTTTTAACATTAGATTCTCCTTTTCTAAGCTATCTTGACTCATCCTTAGATTTTCATTATCTATCTGTAGAACTTTATTATCATTTTTAACTATATCATTCTCATCAACCAATAAGGAATTCATTTGTAACAATTTATCCTTCTCATTCTTTAATGCCTTAATTTCATCATCTCATTTATTCAACTTTAAATTAGCCTTTTCAAATGCTTTTAATGAACTTTTAATTTGCTTACGTACATTTAGGCATATCATCATCATCAAAGTCAAAATTTACCTCAAAAATAGCCATGAGACATAAGTTGACCTCTTCTTCTATTTTTAAATTGGTTTATGAATCTACTACGGATTCATCTAAATCACTCCAAGTGGCCAGTAATGCCTTCTATTTCTTCTTATATTTCTCTAGTGTCTTTAGTAAGACTGGACATTCATACTTAACATTCCCAAGCTCCTTGTACTTATAGCACACTAACTCCTTTTTCTCCTTCTTCTATTTCTTCTCTTTCTTTTCCTTTTTATTCTTCTTTGTAACTTTTTCCTGCAACATATTTAGAACGATTAGCAGAAGAATGTTTATTGAAAAACTTCTTCTTATCCTTTTTCTTGAGTATTCAGTTGAGCCTCCTAGCCAACAAGATTATATCCTCATGATCATCTGTCTCTGATTCAGCCTCTAAATTGACTTCTTGAGCTTTGAGTGCAATTATCATCTTGTTACTCTCTGGTTCATTTGTATGCTTATTATGAGACTCATAAGCAAGTAGTTTTTCCCTTAGTTCGCTCATTGTTAGCTTGGACAGGTGTTAAGCTTCTTCAATTTCTGTCTTCTTAGCATCTTAATACCTAAGTAAGATCTTTAGCATCTTTTAGATAAGATCTGAATTATCAATCCTTTTACCTAGCATTGCTAACTCATTAGTTATTACTATAAGACAATTAAACACATCACATACTTTTTCACCTGATTGAAACTTGAACAATTCAGATTGTCAAAGCATGAATTGATATGAATTGTTTCAAGTGTTCTTGATTATTGTGGTTCCTTTACGAGTCTTAGCCAAAGTATCCTAGATTTTTTTGAAGTCCTACAAGAAGAAATAAGATATTATTCAAATGGAGCTATTGTCATTAACAGCAAATTTTTAGCTTGATTATTCTTCTCAATTTTTCTCTTCTCATCCTTTGTAAGTATTAGATCTCCATCAATGGCAATTTGGATGTCTTCAAACTTGATGATTTCCCATGAATAGAAATCATTTACCTTAACATAAGTTTCCATCCTACAATTCTAGTAAGTAAAGTTAGCATCATCGAAATAATGAGCACAATTTACAGTAATAGATATATTGTTTTCCGCCATGAATCTTTTAATAGGAGAGTGAATTGGTTACTTAGAAAAATTTTAAGCTTTTTGCAAAACTAAACTAAAATGTCCCCTTTGATTACTTTGCTGAGCATGGTGTAAAACAATATATATAAAGCAATTAAAAAATTGAAATAGAAGAGAGTAAAGATGAGAAGATCAAGCTTAAGAATTATAATATTTCAGTCATATGCCTACTACACTCTTCTAACTCTACTATTAGAGATCTAATATCTCATACTACTATCATTCCACCATCTACAGTTCAATACTCCAATCAATAGAGAAATAAGTACAAACCTTCTATTCTATCTCACTAAGATAACCTTACCTAATCACAGATCTACAGAATAATGTTATCTTTCTTCTAACACAAAGCCTAACACTTAAAAATGAGATTTACAAACATATGAAGACTAAATACAATGATCCTCAAAATGTAAGCACAAAGAGAAAATAGAATATGAAAGTAAAATAAGCAATGTTGTTTCTAATTTAGCTTTTGATTGTGTCTCTAAATTCTTTTGAAAATAAAGTTTGCAACTTGAAAATTGCAGATCGATGTGTTTCAAAAATTTGAACTATCTTGTTTACATATCCTTTAAGTGCAATGTCTCTTTACTGATATCTTGAAAAAATCTTTAACAAGTGGTAAAAGATCTTGAACTATCTTGCACTAGCTGTTGGAAAATATATTTCTTGATTTGTGGAAGCTAAATCCTCATTCTTTTTTAATTAAACTTAGAAGTTAGATTGCTTCTACAATAGAAAATAAAATTTGTACGTATTCTTGTGCATATGCTCTATTTCAACCACTCAATTCATAATGATATCCTTCAAAAAGATTGAATTTCCTCACTGATATATCTCTTAAAAATCGAAAGCAAATTTTCATGCTTGATAATCCTTAAATTTGAATTTCAAATTTCTAATATTTTCTTATGAATGCTCTACATGTGTATCCTTGTAACAAATTTGATTTATTTAAATATCTAACCCTCGAAAATATTACTATATCAGATTAATTTGAATTTGAAAAAATTTGTAGTAAGGTGGTTAAGATTCATCCTTGTCTTGAATTTGTTTTTAAGCAACTATTCTGATTTGAGCTTATGATAAAGTCTGGTTTGAATTCCACAAAATCCTCCAATTATCATGATAATAATCCATCAAATATATAATCATTTGATAAATTATTCACGACAAAATCTGTCAATTGTCATAAAGTCCTTATCCAACTAACTTTGTTTTTAAAATAATTTTGATTAGACCTCCTTAATATATATATGTCCAACTTAGTGGAACAAGTTGAATATATTATCCAAATATATCTAACAAGTGGAGCTAGGCCTTCAAACCATTAAAAATCCAATAAAATAATTAATTTATATTATTATGTAAAAATTTAATTATGTCTAATGTCTTTGAATTTGTCTTCGAATTTGTCTCTAATTTGCAAAATCGGTCCTTAAATATAAACTTAACTTTACTTAATAACCTACACACTTAGTACACCAATTAAATATCTTTATTCTTTTTTGTTATCATCAAAAGAATGAAGAGAAATCAATGTTCTTCCCCTTTTTGATAATAACAAAACCCTTTTCTTAGAAAAATATTGAATGAATACATGCTAGGCTTTGTATACGTTTCTTCATGTCATATCAGATGTAATGTCAAATCATGTTATCTAGAAAATTTTAAAATCCATGTTAACATAAATTTTTAGAGAATCCATTTTTTAAGGTTGTTGATTGAAATAATAGATTATGTTTATTAGATTCATTCATAAATTCAATATTTTTCCTTATTCTTCTCCCCTTTTTATTATCATCTTCTAATTTTACTCCTGTTGAATCTCATACAGAAATGAAAATAGATAAAAGAATTTAAAGGAAACAGAAATACTGATATTTAATTGACAATGAACTGAAGTACATCAGGTTTCCTTTGAATTTGACTTTAACATAGACTTTGAATAAAGAATTAACTTGAAATATCAAACTAGGAACAAAATCAAAATGAGACAAACTTTAAGTACTTTACATATTATAACATAAACACATAAGACTAACTAATAACAGACACTTGATAAATCCAAAAAATAAATAAATAAATAAACATAAGTTGGATAGATCTTGACATGATTTACTTCTTCTTCTTTTTAGGACAGCTCTTCTTAATCCTTCTATAATAGGTAGAAGATGGTGGAATTGGTTCTTTCCATGGCAACAACAGAATGGTAGATTGAGGAACCTATGGTGTGGTTTCCTTAGTTGCCATATCATAAATAGTTGACAAAGCTAGTGGGGACAAGGATTGTATGGTTGGTGATGATTGAGCAACTGGTGTTTGTTTAGTAGGACTCGATGGGTTTAAATCAGTTGGAGGACCTTGCCATTGAGGTGAAGGTGGTTGATCAGATTGAACTTAAGTAGGTTTTTTAGATGGTGAAACTTATGGTTCTACCGGTGATTGGTTAGATGGTATATGTTGGCTAAAGGTAGAGGTTTAGAAGATATACCCTCAACTGTTTTTTTTTTTTAAGTTATCTTGTAGTTTATATAGTAACCGGTCCATCTCTAATTCAATCAGATATTCCACCTCCCCTCTTGAAATTCCCTTGCTTATAAAAGCTTCGCCAGGTTTCTTCTTGGTCCCTATCTCCGAATCCTCCTTTGATTCGGATACCTTTTTCCCTTCCTTAATTTCCATCTTTCCACCAATCTTGGTCTCATACTCTTTTTTGCTTTTCTTTTTCTTCCCTCTCATTATTTCCTTGCCTTTCCTTGTTTTACTAACCTTCTACCCTGGTTCTAAATTCATTTCTAAAATTGGTTCTAATAGCTCCCCCTTAAGCAATGATTTGGGTAATTTATTTTTCTTATACTTGTAGTATACATAAAAAGCCCAATAGTCTATGAACCAAATTTTGTTCCTCACATTGATGCCCATATGATTAATATAAGCATCACTGATTGCCTTAATTAGAATCTCCTTTTTAGTAACCCTTGGAATTTTGACCTTTGTGTACTCAAAAAGTTTCATCAAAATGTTCCCATATGGCCCCTTTCTCTTACTCATGAACATATGCCTAATAATTTGAGCTACAACATCTAACTTTTTCTTCCTTAACATAGCCAAGATCACCATAGCATCCTCTTTAGAAATGCTTGATGTAATTTATTTCTTAAGAAGAGTATAATTTATTACCATCTTATGTAACAACCGAACCATCAACCAAAAATTAAAAATGCTAACTTCCTTCCTAAGCCAAATCCTCACACATCTATTTAATCCCTTAAAAATTTGTTACCAAGTTCACTTCATCAATTCCTTATCATTATTCATTTTAGGCAACTTGAAACATTTTTGAATATCCTATTTTCTAGTTACTAATTTTTGCCCTTGAATAATTGACAATCATCTATCTCTCTGATTCACATCCATATTCTCATAAAATTCGTACACCAATTCTTCAATAATAGTAGTCTCCACGGTGCACAAATTTTTACACCTTAAAACATCTAAAAACTCATCCCAATAGAATCCACTCTTCTTGAAAAAATCAAAATAAAAAAAATACTAAGTTCCATCTATTGATTCCATTTAGAAGAAGAAACTTAGATAATCTTAGGTTTTACCTTCTTCTTTTGAACTATGATATACTCAAATTGTTACCTAACTATCTTTGGTTCATATTTTGAATCAATTTCTACCTGAGGTTATGATTTTGCCTTTGATTTCTCATCCTTCTTTTCACCCTCAAAAACTTATTCTTCCATTTCTTCTTCTTTAGAATCCTCTTCAATCTTAGCGACTTCCTCACTAAAAGAAGTTGTACTCTGTAAAGCTTCTTTCTTCCTTGCATATCCACCTTAGTTTCCTCATTTGTAGGGTTAAGGTTTGTAGATTGAAGGTCACGATTAGGGTTTTGAAGTTCTGGATTTAGAGTGGGGTTTTTGTCCAAATCAAATTATTCATTAGCTAGAATATATAGGTTTTCCTTTGTATTCTTAGGATCCTTTTTAGTCTTAAGACCAAGTCTTGATGATTTTTGAGGTGCCATTATTGAGAGAAAGAACTATTGTGAACTCATGAGTGTATAGAGAGAGAGAGTGAAAGTTAAAGAGAAAAAAAAATAGATAAGGTGACTTGCAATGAAAATGAAATCAAAATTTAAAGAGTTTAGAAGCTTGATCGCATGTTAATGTAAGTGAGAAGTAGAAGAGTGGAGTTTAATTAGACAATGAATTAGAGATAGAAATAGAGAGTTAGCCATTAAATAGTACCAGTGTTTACTGGTGGTGATACACACTCGCACAAAAATAGAAAAAGTGGGGAGATTTATATTTTACATGATCAGCTCACGTGGGAATGCAAATAATGATTTCTATTTAATGCTATTAATGGTATAGTAGGGGAATTAATTCAAAATTAATTAATTCAAAAATCTAGGTTATTAAATTTTATGAATATTCTTTATTTTACAAACTGTAATTAATTAAGATATTATTCTAGCTATAGAAAATTAGCTTAACTAAAATATATTAAATTATTTATTAAATTACACTAAAGTACATAAACACAGATACACATATATAGTAAATGAATCACATAAAACAAATACAAACCATAATATTACTTTACGTAATCATTAGTAGTATTAAAACATCAAAAATTAAAATTTAACTACACATTTTGCATGCAACATGAATGACACAAACATAATATAAGATATTATATAATAATCCCAATCAATAAAAAATTTATGAAAATGGATAACAAATGCTAATTTTATTTCTTATAAATTCAAATTTAGTCTTGTTTTGAGGCTTAGTAAATACGTCAGCCAATTGATTGTTTGTTAGAATAAATTCAATGCTTATATCACCATTTTTTACATAATCACAAATGAAATGACATCTTACTTCTATATGTTTTGATCTAGAATGATGCATAAGGTTCTTAGTCAAATTGATTGCACCTATATTACTACATTTTAATGGTATGTTTTTCAAATTCAATCTAGAATCAAATAACTATTGTTTGATCTACAAAATTTGAGTACAAAAATTGACAATTGAAACATGCTCAGTTTCAACTATGGATAGGGCAATAAAGTTCTACATCTTGGAAGACCAAGAAACTAACTTGTCTCTTAAAAACTAGCAAGTACCTAAGATACTTTTTCTATCTATCTTACAGCCAGTATAGTCAATGTCTGAGTAACCAATCAAATCAAAGAATAGTGCAATGCTGGAGGAATTTTCTTCTAGTGGAGGCCTTCAACAGGGAGATCCCATATCTCCATACTTATTTGTTCAAGGAATGGAAATGCTAAGTTGGTTAATCTATGTGAGAGTAGAGAAAGGATGATAGAAACCAGTAAAGTTCAAAGGGACAAATTAGCAATTATCCCACCTGTTCTTTGTAAACGACCTTTTGCTCATGGGTGAAGCATTAAAGGACAATGCACAAACGATGATGGAGACCATGGATAGTTTCAATAAAATATCAAGTCAAAAAGTAAATTTTGCAAAGTCATGTATCCTATTCTCAAGAAGCATGAACCAAGATAAAAAGAATGAGATTTGTGATATCTTTGGAATACAACCAAATGCAGACATAAGAAAGTATTTAAGCATCCTAGTGAAGGCAGTAGGACAAATGAGGGAAAGTGATCTGAGTTTCATCCTTGAAATAACAACAACGAAGCTAGTAGGATGGAAATCCAAGCTTTTAAGCATGTTCAAAAGAAAGCTTCTCATTTCATCAATCCTAGATGCATCACTAATTATTATTCCCAAGCTATACAAATCCTAATTAGGCTGGCCAACAAACTTAAAAAGATAAATCAAGACTTCCTTTGGGAATTGTCAAATGAAGACAAAAAGATTCGTTAGATGGAGGAAAGATAAAGAACCAAAGAAAAAAAGGGGTTTAGGAATGTTAGATGTGAAGAACCGAAATAAAGCTAACTTTGCAAAGTTTACATTGGTTATATGAAAGAAGGATGCTATATCGAATAAGCTACTACAAGAAAAATATAAACTCAGTTAAAGGAATCATAAGAAATGTAAAGGATCTAGTTTCCACAACGAACTAACCAAGGCACTCCAATTAGTTTATGAGAAATGATATATGAAATTATAGAGTGGGAGAAATGTAATGTTTTGGCATGATAGATGGACTAAAGAGGGGAAGGTGGCAAATTGGTTATTCAAACCTCTTAATAAGTATGATGAATCAATTTCTATGTGACAAGCTTAAAGTAAACCAAGTAGATGAAATGAGAGCATCATTGGCTATCCCGTAGATGATAACAGAAAGAAGAGACTGGGGATTACTATTCTAAGGGAGGGAAATGATGACAGAAGCTAGCCCTTTAATATCAACAAATAGTAGTCCACAAAATCTGCTTACAAAATCCTTTGCGAAAATGAAGCTCAGCAAAACATAGAGGATAATTGGGAATAGATATGGAGAACACCTACTACCTTATGCATCCAAATGCTTCTTTGGAAATTATTGCACAATGGTCTTCCAATAAAGGATAACTTGATAAAAAAAAGGGGCATAAATTATAGGAATCTATGCTTATTATGTAATGAGGAAAACAAATCAATCCGATATCTATTTAAAACCTGTTGGTGGAGTATATCATTATGGAATGAATTGGCAATTGATATAACTAGTTCAAATGACAAGTTAAATGATAACTTTGATTTTTTCTTAAGCGGTGGATCCAGAAGCACACTAAGTGGAAACATAGAAGATGGAATAATCCATAGACACCACTTGAAGTCATAGTGCCATTTAAGCTAAGAGGGATGTGAAGAGAATGGAATAGAAGGATATTTTAACTAAATAAAGAAGTAGGTGACTATTTGGAACTAATCCACATGGAGACAAGTGAGTGGTAAGCTATTAATAGAGCCAATAAATTGAAAGCAAGTAATAAACAATTTACAAAGCATTAGGAGAAATTAGATGACGAATGAGTGAAAATTAACTGTAACTGTGCTTCTAGTAAGAATGGTAAGAGAGTTGGTATTGGCATAATCTGTAGAGCTAAGGATAGGTAAGTCTTAAGTTGTTTATATAAGCACTTGAAATAAGCCTCTCCTTTAGAAGCTGAGCTATAGGTGGTAAAGAAGGGACTTAATCTAGCCAAAGCTTTGAGACAAACTATAATTATTGTTTAAATCGACTCCCAATAAGCTATTAACTGGCCAAGACAGTAAGATGCCAATACTAACACTTATCATCCAACCCTGGTAAAGTATTTAGTTCTTCTCTCACAATTTGATAATGTTCTTTTATACAAGGTAGGTTGTGAAGAGAACATGGTAACATACATGCTAGCAAAACGTAAACTGTAAAAGAATTCAAATATTGTGTTTACAAATTCTGTTCCCTTATTTTTTATAGATGTTGTTTTACAAGACTATATGAATGGTTGTAATTTTGTTGATCCAACCTTTCAGAGGTTGAATACCTCGTGTTTAACTTAAGCTAGTATGCTTTTGATGTATGAAGTTTAATTGGTCAAATATATCTTTTATTACCTAAAAAAAATGATGTTCTATTGCTAATGAAATTGTGTTGCAAAGTAATGATAAAAAAGTTGAAGATTAATTATATATCATGCTAATTCTTTTTGTTGTACTTGAAAAATTCTATTTAAATAATTGTGTGATCTACTTTTGTTGGTAACAAAATATAAAAAAGTTTTATATGCTAATTTAATTTTTTAATAATTGATAGTTAAATTTTAATTAAATATATGCCTCAATAGAAAGGTAAAATTTTTATTTCTTTAGCTTCTTACAAAGTACATTTGAGCACTTATAATCACTTTAGAAAAAATTAAAGTTCGATTTCTATTAAGTATTAAAAATTATCACGAGTGCATTTGTTAACAAAATCATTTTTTTTTTTGTCTATAAAATATGATATAATTGTTGTAATAATCGAATAACTTTATATAAATTATTTTAATACTGATCAAGTAAGTCCAGCTATTCTAATTATACATTCCTTTTTGTTTTCTATAGGCAAGAAGCTTAGTAAGAGAACCAAAGGGAATTCCTAATCTAGAGAATTCTACCTTGTAGGAGTGAGCAGATATAGGGTATACGTTACCCTATAAATACAGGTTCCAAGTTTTGTACTGAGAAGCTACCCTATGGTATTTAGAGCCACCCTATGCGCCGTGCCCTACAGATTCTATAAGATATGATGTGGAACCTTTTTTTTTTTTTTCTTTTATCTTCTTTCAAAACTTTTTGTTAGATGCATAATCAATATCAAATAATAACTATACTATCACTAGACTGTTGATAATATTTTTTATAAGTTGCAACATATTTTAAATTGAAATAATATAAAACTTTAATAGGAAAAAATAAAGAACATTTCTACAGTTAGAAATATTTAAACCTTTGGTTGGGTCATACTGAAATTTCTTTTTTTTTTATTATTTTCAAATCACAAAATAAAATTTTTATCAAACTATAAGATTATTATAAATAGAATATTAAAACCATGAGTGAATAATATCAATATGATAAATTGGATAATAAATTAAGAACTTATATATTTTTAAAACTTTACTAAAGTAAAGTTAATAAAAGAGGAATGATGGGTTGGGGGTGCGGGTGAGGGGAGGGTAAAGATAGTGAAAGGAGATAAAGGTTTTTATTAAATGAAGAAGAATAATAAGAGGAAGAGGAGAGAGGACTAAATAATAAATATAAGCAATGCATAGTGGTTTACTATAAGTTGAATTTTCGTTGTTATTTTATTCATAGCTAAAAAAAAAACAATTATTAGCATTTTTATTTCTTAATATTATTTAATTATCAGAACAAAGTGAGTAAAAGCATCATAGAGCATATACCCTATATACTTTAGAGAACAAGTTCCAAGATAGGACATGGTACCTTGTATTCATACATGTACCTTACTCTATTGAAATAAGTTTCGAAAAATTACTATCCAAAATCTACTTTGTAACTTTCATTGCTCACTCGAAACCTATCCAAAGAAGTAAGATTTAGATGGATATCCTGTATAACAAGGTTACCGGTTGACCCTTACTTCCTAGCTTGTAGATCAACTATTCGAAGCATGGTACTAAACTAGTGCATTTATCAGGTTCAAAGCATTTTGTCCAAATGTGGAGAATTCCGCCTAACTTATTGATTAACCATTTAAAGCATAGTACCAAACGAAAACATGGGGTAAGTCTTGCCTATGAACTAGCTAAATGGAGCCAAACTAGAAACAGGCACCATCCTATCGATTTTAGACCCAACAATGAAACTGTTTGGTTTATGGTTAAAGACAATTTAATCATCTCAACTTGAACCTGACAAGTCCCTAAAAAAAAAAAAAAGGAAAAAAATTGAATTGACATTAAAAGAAAAAAAAAACCAAGCAAGCAAAGAATAAATAAAATAAATGTAATTTGAAATTTGGATAATATTAAATATTCAAACTAAATCTATGTTCATAGG
Organism: Lumnitzera littorea; assembly: GCA_024138015.1. Lineage (NCBI taxonomy): Eukaryota > Viridiplantae > Streptophyta > Magnoliopsida > Myrtales > Combretaceae > Lumnitzera > Lumnitzera littorea. The sequence goes on from JAMXBB010000012.1 coordinate 31,616,187, forward strand.
AAAAAATTATTTCGCAGGAATAAACATACCTTAAATATAGGTCTAGTTTAATAAATATAAACTTTTGCTAAAAGAAAAATAACATTCTTTGATAATGTGGAACTACTTTTTGTCTTTCATCTTCTTTATAGCCTTTAGATTTTTTGTCGTGTATTGCTAATACTACAATTGAAGTTTGATGTAATTATATACGAATATGTAGACATTCTTAACAACTATTTTATAAGATGAGTTAAAGATCATATGGCTCTTGAGCTCGTACTTTTTAGTTTAAAATTTAATTTAAGTTTTAAATTTAACATTAAAAGAAGGAGATGTCATGGTTCATGGATCTAAAGTCAAACATGTAAGTCAATAGGTCCAACAATCGGACCCATGAACCGACTACCTTCAGACCAGTCCCAATTGCACTTTTTTAGATCCAAGAGCAACAAACAGGGGCCGATTCTAGGTTTAGTTGGACCCTAATACGTGATGCCCAAGTCTACATGGTACTAAGTAGGGTGAGACATGGATTGAATGATAGGAAACAAATGCTGGTTGAGAAATTAGGATAAGCCAGTTTGTAAATTACTTTTCGCACTAAATGGAACAATTAGCAAAGTAGATTAAAGTTAGGTATCTATTGGACAACTGACACAATATTTCATTATGATGGCCTTAGGTAGCTTGCTAAGATTTTTGCTTATCCATTATGGGACATATTTTTCAATTATGAGCTATATGGAAGATAAGGAAACAACAAATGCAAAGTTTATGATGTTACAATGCCTTATATACTTTAAGAGTGGTTTAAGCCGCATAATGAGTTGTCACGTTTTTCTACAGCTTGAAATATGGCAACCCTTAAAGACATAACAATGACTCGATACATTACTAGACAATATTTCATTATTTTCTTTCTTGGGCAAGAAAAAAAGAGAAAAAACCCTAAGACTTAATATCGTCCATATTTTTGTGAAACCAATTGGGAATAATTACATAATAGAACTCCCTTGCTTAATAATATCTTATGTGGTTTTTCTTTCAAGAGAATACTTTCTAAAAATTCATTGAAAAAAAAAGTGTAATGGTTTAAGCTTAGGACACCATATACTGCCATGTGTCCTTACTAATCTACTAACACGTCAAACATAAACGAGCAACTAAATTCTCTTAATTTGATTAAGAAACTCCATAATTTCTCAAAACATTAATACCCTAAATGAAACTGAAATTTACAATTTGATCTCATTAATAACAGAAACTAAAATAAACATAATTAAAACCGTTAAGATCACATGATCAAACTAATCCAAAAAAAAAAAAATCATGTCTTTGAAACTCTTCCTACCATATCAAATATCATAGTCATAATAATAATAATAATAATAACAATAATCATCTCTATTATCCTTATCTTGATAATAATGATGCTCGTTCCCATACTCATCATAATATACCTATTGACCTAGAGTTATTGTAGCGAAAAAAGAAATGAATGAGCTAACATCTAGCATAGAAACCCACAAACACATGCAAATTCCATCTATTAAGCACAAGTTCAAATACATAATAATAATGCAATAGAAATATCAAATGATAAGTATATTTAGCCCACAAGCAACATAGCGTGGACTTATTCACAATTAACCCCACACTTAGAGTAACTCATGACTCTCCATATGGTTACTAGGTCTGAACACTAGCACTATGGCCCTCGTCTAAATAGCATTCAAATACCAATACTACGGCTCTCAGAACCCCTAATCTAATTGATGTTGGGACACTGGTATTGTGATATCTAAACACCATGACTATCTATCTTAGATCATTTCCAATGGGACTCCACTAAGGATAGCAATGCCCAAGGATCATTAAAGTATCACTTTAGAGACATAAGTACCATGATCTCCTAAGCCTAACTAAGTACAAACAACACTTAGTTTTCAAGTTTGATAATTATTAATTCAATTGTTTATCATTAAACAATAACAAGCATAAATAGCAACCAAGAAAGGAAAAACTTGAATTATAGAAATAGACTTTTAGAATCTAATTTTCTAGTTCTAGTTTGCTATCCTACTACTAGGTCTTACTCCTTCAACTAACCTTAAGGTCTAAGTTCCTTTTATTTCCATGCCTTCGAACTTATCCTATTAGGTTAGAGTTTAGGGAGCTAAAGAGGTTTTAGTTCTTACCCAGCTACCAACATAGCTAACCATGCTGTACACTTAGCCATGTTGCTTAGCATAGTTACCGGCATGCCGAGCACAGGGCCAGTGCTACTCAATACGGCTTTCAACATGCCATGCACCTGGTCGTGCTTCCTTCAATAAACAAACCTTATAACACCTTCGATTCTTAATTCCGCTAATCCATCATGTTTTAAATCTAATTCATCCAATACTCCAAATTCTACTTGTTTTGGTCCTTTTTATCCCTCTAGATCATTGGAATACTTAGATGAGTTCTCAAAACACAAAATCAAATAACAAGAATCAAGAATGTACCTTGTTCATAACCCTTACAATATATACGAATCATGCTATGCACACAAAATCTATTCAAAACACATCAAATCATACATTCACTAACACAAACAATTCAATTCTTTTTTTTTTTTCTTAATTAGTGATCAAATGATTCCCTTACTCTTTTAAGATTTTGCATGATCTTTGTAAAAACTTCCCACTCCTCTTTTCCAAAAACTGTTCACCTTTATAAAGCTACAATGCATTTTTGAATTAACATAGAATCAATTCCAAATAATCAAAACAGTAAAAATATTCCTTATAACTTTCTTGGTTCTCGTTATTGTCGGTGCTTTGGAGAGTGTTCTATAAAATCGACACAACATAAATGAGAACCTATGTTAGAATAAGTAGAGGTGTACACCTATTTCTAAAATAAGTAAGGGCCAAGTTTTTCAACCTGTTTAAAAAGCATCCCATTTTAGCCTAACTTGTTTAACCTATGGGTTAACCAATGATGGGTCAGGTTAGCCCACTTTTGTTTTTGAGAAAACACACACACACACACACTAAACACTAGACGCATGTTTCTACTCAATGAGTTAATGCCTTAATGGTCGATCTTCACAAGTCAAGTCACAATATATATGCATATCTATTATCTAATAGTAAATTAATATTATTAACCGTAGCTAAATTAGTAACTTTATAGTCATTTTAGTAGGAAAAGAAACACAACACTCTAAGTCTATAACCTTAAGTTTCTAAAGAACTACACCTACATCTCTACCTCTCCATCTTTGATCTCTCACTTTCCTTCTCCTTTGTCCTCTCTCCATTCTTAGTGAGAAAGGTCTATGCGCTCCCCTAACAAGGTCATCCATCATTTATTAGCCATAATACACGCCTTCAATCAAGTACTCTTATGCTTATACAAAAAGTCAACCTAATTAATTGGTTGAAAGGTTTTGAAATAAGTTAGTTGAATCACTATCACTAGTGGAAACAATGGTAGGAATAATATGTAGGTTTTTAAGGTCAAGGTCATTTTAGATGTATATGTATCGTGTAATATGCTCTAAAAATTAAAAACATAAAAGCTTTAGAACTTGTTGAATTAACTTTATGCAATAAATGCATCCTTGTTGTGTTTATTCCTCACATTTTAGAATAATAGAGTGTTGACCATTTTGTAAGCATTACGTTGATCATTTTCTTTTTGTACTTTGTAAACTACAAAGTTGTTGTGGTTTGAGATTTTGTGTTGCATTTGAAATTAGCATATAGATGATAGATCTAGTCCTCTAAAGCTATTATTTCCCCGTTATGATTCTTCAATTGTTTCTAAAAAACTACTTTTGTGTCTAAAGTGTGCTATTCTCTTATACGGATTCTATAGATGAACATATGGACTCAATATCATGCATAACCAATAAGGTAGGTCTGGGCAGTGAGATGGCTTGAAGAGTAAATGGTAGTCGAAGGTTAAGCAGGGGTTCCTGTACACTGATGAAAGATATGACGCACCAACGCCTCATACGGGCTTGGGTCACACTTAATATGATACACAAGTATAGCCGGAGGTCACTCGCCACTAGTCTACGCTTAGAGGGGCTAGATAAGAGTAGCTCAAGAGTAAGAGGGACACTTACCTCAAGGGAGTAAAAGTTCAGTGTATTCTCTATATTTGATGATTGCGGCCATTACATTATGTGATTATTTATAGTATTTAGTTAGGGTAAGTCCTAAATTACAGAAAATTACATAATTAGATCACTAGTTGCTAAGAAAAGGAGAAATAATTTATAAGGAAAACACATAATCGTACAAAAGAATATTCACTGTCAGAAAGGATAGTATGGATGTCAAAAAAGGATAATACGCACACATTTTACTATCTGTGGTCCTAATAACACTGCAAGCCGAGCAAGGCCGAATCCCAATCAAATTAGTTTAAAGTCAGCAGTTTAGTAGCTCAGACAATTGGGACCAGATTGGGTTGGTTTAGTGGCAACTCATTTTCGGGGGTGGCCTCAACACTGTAGAGTGCTGTGTTCAGATTTGGCGCTTAAACTAGTATATAACGGAGGGGTCGATTCAACACATTGGTTGGGTCACCTCAATAGCTTCTTAGATGGTGTAGAGAACAAAGTAGCTCAGCAAATCGAACTAAGGTAAACACTACTCCTTAGTACTTAACTCACCTTGAACAACTCGACAAACCACCTAAGAAAGCCCTCAGACTCGAGAACGCATAATCGATCCTTGATCCCTATCATCCCCTCCAAGTTGTTTTAGATTTGGGATCAAATCTAGTTCAGCTCCAAGTGGCTCATCCTCAAGAGCATAAGGTTCAAGATCAGCAATGTTGAAGGAGTTTAAGACTCCATATCCCTCAAGTAATTCAATCTTATAGACATTAGGATTGATCTTTTCAAGCACTTTGAAAGGTCTGTCAACTCTAGGAGATAACTTGCTCTTTCTCAAGTTTGGGAATCTTTCCTTACTGAGATGTATCTAGACCAAATCACCTAGTTGAAATTCTCTCTTTCTCTATCCTTAGCTTCGCCTATCAAGCTTAGCATTAGGTTAGCTCAATTGTTCTACAACCTTCTGGTGCATGGCTCAAATGACTTCAACTCTATCAATGGTTGGCCTATCATCATCAAGCATTGACTGGGGTACTTGGTCCATCAAGAGGACGGGGTTGAATCCATAAGCAACCTCAAATGGAGACATGTTTATTACACTGTAGGTAGTTCTGTTGTAGGTAAACTCAATGATCGGTAGGTATAGATCCCAGTCAATTGTATTGCATTTGACAACAACCCACAGCAAAGTTCTCACTATTTTGTTGACAACTTCGATATGTCCATTGGTCTGTAAATGGCAAGACGTGCTGTACAATAACTGGGTTCCCATTTGCCTCCATAACGTCCTCCAAAAGTGGCTCATAAACTTTGGATCTTGGTCCAAAATGATGGTTCGAGGAATCTTACAAAGCTTGATTTCTTCCTACAAAAGAAAAGAGATAGCTAAAGCATCTTTAGTTTTAAAATAGGGCACGAAATGTGCTGTCTTGCTATATCAATCCGTAACCACCATGGATTCCTTCCCTCAAGACGTCCTCGGCAATCTTAACATGAAGACCATACTTAGCTCAGACCATAGTTTGGTTAGGATCGACAAGGGTTAGTAGTGTCATTACTTAGCTTGGTTTGGCTCTTCGTCTTTCAACAGGTCACACACTTTTCTAGTATAGATTGGACATCTCTCTTCATCCTCGACCAAAAGAATCTAAAGGATAGTACCTCTTGGGTTTGGCATTGGCTAAAGTGTCTCATCAATCCCCTTCCATGTGCTTCGCGTACAACCAATTCTCTAATGGAATAGGTTAGGATACATAACTTCTTCTTCTTAAATAAGTATCCATCCTCCCTATGATAGTCATCACGTATCCGTCCTTCCTTACACCGAGCATATATAAGAGCAAAATGTGGATCCTTAACATATAGATTCTTTATGGTTGAAAAACCAAATAGCTTTGTTTGCAACTCGATCAAAAGGGTATGTCGTCTTGATAGGGCACCGACTACTACATTGTTTCTCCCATTCTTGTATTTTACAACATAAGAAAAACCCTCCATGAACTCGATCCATTTGGCTTTTCTCCAAGACAGTTTGGGTTGGCTATTTAAATACCTTAAGAATTCATGATTAGTGTAGATCACAAGCTTCTTACGTAGCAAATAATGTTGCCATACTATTAAGGCTTGAATTAAGGAGTAAAACTCCTTGTCATAGACAAAATAGTTGAGTGTAGCTCCTCGAAGTTTCTCGCTAAAGTAGGCAATAGGTTGGCCTTCCTACATCAGTACAGCACCTATGCCTAGTTTAGATGCATCACGTTCTACTTCAAACACCTTATCAAAGCTCAGTAGAGTTAAGACAGGAGCAGTAGTTAGCCTTTCTTTCACTTCCTCAAAACTCCACCTCTCTTTTTCTCTTCATCTGAATTCAATATTCTTCTTTAACAGTTTAGTAAGCGGGACCTCAATTGTACTGAAATCCTTTATGAATCGACAATAGAACAATGGTAGGCCATAGAAACTTCTCACATCTGCAGAACAGCTCGGCTCAAGCCATTCTACGATCGCTCTTTTTTTCTCATCATCGACTCAGATGCTACCTCCACTCATAACAAACCGTAAGAAGGTCACCTTGGATTGGAAAAAGTCGCCCTTCTTTAAATTGGTGTAGAATTGTTCATCTTGGAGCTTTGTGAAGACTCTTCGGATATACTCTTAGTAAGTCTCTAGGTTAAGGTTGTACACAAGAATGTCATCAAAATAAACTACTATAAACCTTCATAATAATTCTTAGAGCACATGATTCATCAAGCGCATAAATGTATTCGGCACATTGGACAGTCCAAATGGCATTACAAGTCATTCATATAAACCATATTGTGTCTTGAATGCAATCTTCCACTCATCACCCTCGCACATTCGAATCTGATGGTATCCAAATTTAAGGTCAATCTTAGAGAACACTTTTACTTCGCTTAATTCATCTAACATGTCATCAAGCCTAGGTATGGGATACCTATACTTGATGGTGATTTGATTGATTGCTTGGCTATCCATACATCCTCCAAGAACCATCCTTCTACAGCATTAATAAAGTTAGAACGACATAAGGGCTAAGGGACTTATGCACATACCCCTTCTCCATTAGCCTATCTACTTGCTTATATAGTTCAGTGGCTTATTCGGGATTTAACCTATAGGCAGGCTTGTTCAAAAGTACGACTCCTAGTTACAAGTCTATTACATGCTTGACGCCTCAAATTAGGGGTAGACCTTTCGACAGTTCCTTTGCAGGTTGGTAAATTCTTCTAATAAGGTTTTTACCTCCATAAGCAACTCCTCTTCGAGCCTCATCTCCAGAATCCTTCAAACAAGCAGATAGGGCGGACCTTCCAGCTCTATCTCCCTTTTTAGTTTTAGCTCGGGTCATCACCAAAGCCTCTTTCTTTAAGGCTTGACTAAGTTAGGACTATATGACCTTCACTTGTTCGGTAGTTATAGGACTTGATTTCATCCTCTTACCTTTGTGTTCTACAGAACATGTATTCTTCCTTCCGTCATACACAACAACTCGATCAAACATCCCTGGACACCTAAGTAGAACATCGGACACACTCATGGGTAGCACATCACAAAGCACTTCATCTTGATATTTGCCAATGCAAATTGGCATAGACACCTGCTTATTCACCTATAAGGATCCTTTATCACTAAGCTAATGAAACTTGTAAGGTTTCAGGTGGGGCATGGTTAGCAATTTCAACTGTTGGACCATAAATGTAGAGATTGCATTAGTGTAGCTCCCATTGTCAGTTATCAGCGCGCATAGTGACTCATTCACCTTGCATCCAATATGGAAGAGATCTTCCCTTCATTCATCTTTGGGTACAGGACTAATGCTCATCGTCTTCCTTAACACTAGGTTGGCTGGCATAAAGTTACCTTCCTTACTGTAGATAACTTCCTACTCAGATTGTTCGATCTATCTATGTAAACCCTACTTTATTGGGCCTAAGATTTGATTTAGAGTACCTTCCAAATGTTCCTAAAGATCAACTAAACCAAAAACTTAAGTTTATATCTAGAAACAAATTAAATTTTTACAATTCAAAAGCCAATTGTCGATAAAACCCGAGCTTGAAGAACTGCGAGCTCTAAAGCTACTTAAAACCCTAAACCTTAAAACCATTAAGGAATTTTAACCCTAAATAATTAATCGATAATTTAATTTGAATAATTCCATTCAACTTTAGAAAATTTCACAATTCTACAAAAATCAAATCATAAATCACAAAACAATGTAAGATAAAAATCCTAAAACAATTTTCTATAAGGCTATGCCCTTATCTTTATGCATAAGCCTTACACATAAATAAGTAGACCAACCAATCACCTTAGATAACTTATCAATTGAGAGTTGGAATTATTTATCAATTGATAACTTATCAAAATCTAGTGATAAGACAATTTCCTTATCACCACTTCACTTATACTACATATGGACAAATTTTCACAAGAAATCATGAGCTTAACTTTAATAAAGGTGACAAGACCACTCCATGGCATAAAGAGACTTCCAATGGCAGATTTAAACAAGGAGGAATGGGGGGCCATACTCTTGTCTTTCAAGCATCAATCACTTTCCCTTACACATCACTATTCACCCCTTAATGCTTACATCATCAAGAGTTGCAATTGTTGACTTTTTGTAAGCTTTAAGACAATACTTTCAAGGCATTTAAACACTCCTTCTCTCTTCATTCCAACCGGCTGCACTCCTCCCCATTTCTCTCACTTTCAACTTCACTTTCAACTTCACTTTCACTTCATCTTTCTTTCTTTAGAAACAAACATAAAAAGGAGGAAACAACTTTACCCCACAAAATCCATTTTCTTCCATTTTGAAAGCTTCAACTCACGGCATTTTTTTCTTTGTTCATGTGCCATTTTCTTTCATCATTTAAGATCATCTAAGACCATTTGAATCTTCCATAAACCCCTTTCCAAAAGACCAAAGGATTCGGGTTTCAAAAGGTAAGCAAAAAGGAGGAAGCAAAGTTAAAGGCTTAAGAGGAACCTTAGTGCACAACCACCAAACTTTGCGTTAAGGACGAGTAAGTGATTCTTGTGATGTGTGGATTAATATTTATGTTAGAAGACTTGGATTTCTGGAAGATATGAGTAAGGTTTGAGTTGTTATAGCACAATAATTCGTTTTAAGAAACAAACCCTAAAACCATTACATGAAGTTGAAATATGGGCATGTAAAGTTGGTGTTTTGTATGGACATTTGTTTAATGCTTTGAATGGAAGATTTTAAGCTAAGGAAATCTTGAAATGAGAACTTTAATGAAGGGTAAGCATGCTGGACGTAAAGGTTCCATGATCATTTGAATGTTGATTTTGTTTCTATTAAGTTAAACATGCTCAAATCTAGACTTAAGTTAAGGAAAAATCCATCACATGAAGTTTTATGAAGAAATCAACTTTGTATGACATGAGCTATGATATGGAGGTTTTATGAAGTATAAGATCTTTTATTTCTTTATGTGGAGCATGAGTTAAAGGATCATTTGATGGAAGGAAACTTAAGTTAAGATTTATACACAAGTGGTTAAGTGCATAATCTATCACCTACACTTAAGGAAATGATGAAACAAGTTGAAAAACCAAGTAAGGACCCCTTAGGATCAACATGAACAGATCTGGAACATGGGTAAATGAGGCCTAAAAATATGATAAAAGTGAAAGAACAAAGTGAAAAGATTAACCAAAGTAAGTATGATTAGCATACAAAGCCTAAAACTCAAAACCGGGCCTAAAACTCTCAAAACAAGCTTAGAACTTTAAGATGGGCCTTCAACAAAAATCTGACCAGCAACTTAAAGAACCAAGAGAAGTTGTTTTGAAGCTCATGAGAAATCCACCTAAGGCCCCATAAGCCCACCAAAATCATTAACTTTAGTTTGAACCAAAAACAAGCCCATTTGACAACTTAAGCCCACTAAAAGGCCCAAGAAGTGGTTGTTAGCCTTAGGAATATAAATCAAAGTTGTAAATCTGATCTCAAGGAGTATTTTAAGCTTAGGATAAAATCTAAAGACCAAGCCCAAAGAATTTCTTAAGTTATCAAAAAGGCCAATTACCAAACAAGGCCCAAAAACACTCCAACACATGAGGAACGCTACTGTTCTGACCTATGGATAGAATTGTATACCTCATTTCGAAAATCTAACCTTACCACGTTAAAGTACACTCGAAAACGATGAAGATTGACTATAAGATCATAAAAATTGGATTTAAAACGAAAAAGTTATACGCGATTGAACTTTTAAGTAAAACCGAGAAAAATTATAAAACCAAGTCCAAAGTATAACTTAAAGAGTTTTAGCTTAGTTTTCTAGGTTTTAATTCAAATCCTTATAGTATCGTATTTGCGATGTCCAGGGGACTCGGCTTTGGGGAGACGACCTATCCCAGATTATTTTGATTGATCCGCATAACAGAGTGAGTAAATTCCCAATGACTCTTTACTTGATTGTGCTTGTAGAATAGATGCACCTAAACTTATATATATGAATTTGGATGCTTGTGGGATATGGGAAATGCATGTGTATGAATCTGTGGATGAATGTGATGACTTGTTAATTATATCTAATAATGGGAATTGCTTGCATTATATATACATGTGAATCGTATGGAATGAAATTGTCTGATCACCCTGAAAATCGAGTTAATCACTTATACGATTAAGAAATCAAAATGAATCATGCATACCCCATATTGCATACGGATAACACCGACTGCCGATTCACGCAGAAGATGGGAGGGGACTCACAGGAATACAAGTTTCCTGCAAGATTGAGCACTAGCTATGCCATCCTATATATATTGAGTCTCTGACCTAAGCTGATGGGCTTACTAGGCGCTAGGAGACGCCAACCGTCGGCGAGGGGCCGAGTCTTGTGGCTTCTGCTTAGGGCGTGTGTTTGTGGATTGCGGAGGCCACCACACCGCTAAACTTGGGATTTTGAAAATATAATTTATTATTCGGTAGGGAAAGTATATATATGTGGATATATACTTAGTTTTGTTTTGACTTAAGCACAATAGTGCTAATGAATTAAAACCCAAGGTCTAGAACCCAGATTTTGGTTTGGGTCGGTTAATTATCTCCAAACCCCGACTTCAGGGGGCGTAATTCTGAGTCGTATGCAGTTCCTAGGTCGCTGCATGCGTTTTTGGCATACTGATTGTTCATGCATTCATATGATTGTACATATAATAAATTTCTGTTATGTGGTATTGAGGAGGGTAATTATCTCACTAAGCGTAAGCTTACACCCCAACAGTTCTTTTCCTTGCAGGTTGATCGATAGTTGGGAAAGGAGATAGGAATCGAGTGCAGAGTGCTACCATTGAATCAATATGATGAAAAGCTTGTGTAGTTAATTCGGAATGCTCCGAAAAATGACTAATGTCTCATTTAAGTTTACTGTCTTTAGTAAGTTTAGAATTTTCTAAAATTATCTATCTTATTTCATTATTTTGGTAGGGGATACCGATTCTCTGCGGTTCTGAGGAATTGTGGAAAAATTGGATATCCATAATTATATATATTATATAATGAGTCAATGAATTAAAATTGAAGACTCTAGCAAACAACTATTTAGAGTCTTGCAATCTCTGACTTGCAGGGCGATTTTCTTATCATAGGTGCACACGTGATATGGAAATTTTAGGCAATACTACTAGGCCCCTATTAGGGTCGCCACAATCTATCCTCTTTTAGCTCCCCTACTTCTTCATCAGTATTGTCGACCTCAACAATTGGTACCTTGCCTCAGACCACCATTGTTCACCTGTTTGGACACTAAGCGGCCATGTATCCAAATCCTTGGCATTTGAAGCACTTGATTCCACTTGTCTTCCTCTTAGAAGTTTGGCCCTTTCTTAAACTTTCTTAAAGGTTCCTTCTCTTCAGCTCAGGTAGTTAAAATGGGTCAAGTCTCAACAGCCTTACTTTGTTCCGTTCACACTGGTTTACTCAAAACAGTTCGACTATTGCCTAGTCGGCTAACATATAGTTAGAATCTTCCTACTCGATGCCTTTCTATCCTCTAGATGGCTCGAATTACATATCAAGCATTCTAACATCTAAGGTTTCTAAGACATCCCCAATCTCATACTTCAATCCACCAATGAATCAAGATATAGTTTAGTCCTTTGGTATTACGACTTTACATAAAATCATTAACATTTGGAATTCCTTAACATAAGCATCCACACTCGATTCTCCTTATCTCAGTTCTTGTAATCTTTTGAAAGCATCCTATAGATAATAACTTAACACAAACCTTCTCTGCATAACTCTCTTCATTTTATCTTAACTCCTAATCTCTCGTTCTCCTTCCCTTCTTCTAATACCTTACAGGTTCTTCTACCACAAGGCGACATAATCAGTGAACTCCAACACAGCAAGTCTAACCTTTGCATTATCATGCACTTCGTAGCATTCAAACTACTTTTCAATCTTATCTATCCAATTTAGGTAGTCCTCAGCATCACCACTTCCAAAAAAACTCGGAATACGTATCCTCAACCCCTCAACTCTAGAGGCTCATATATTTCTTTCCTCATGCTCATAGTATTCCTTTGCTTTATCATCTCCTTCCACTTCCTCCTCAATCTCTTCAAGTGCTAGCCTTTGTTTAGCATTCCTACCAACTCCTTCAGCTTGGGGTAGTTGAGTTGAGACATTAACTCAGCCAAACTAACCATTGTCTCGCCCTTGCTGTTTACATTCCCTAGTGGGGCTATTTCTTACTCGCTATCTGTCTTCTTGGATAACAATTACCAAACTTGCCACCAAGTCGGTAAGCCTATCTAAGCGGTCAGCCACTAACTGAGGTATGAAGCCTCCTTCCTATCCTTGGCTATGTTAAGTACCACTTTCTTGGTTTCCTAATATTTCTTGAACACTTGAATCTGACATTGATGGTTACTTCACAACAAAAATTACATAACAAACAAATAGTTAACCACACTTTGTTTTTGCATATTGAAAACAGGGGAAAATAGAGCATAAAACAATTCTCAACTACTAAATTCATGAGTTAATAATATAACCATTATCATACGAGAGTAGTAACAAACCACTCCAACAACACAGAAACAAAATCCGACTTCGAATGTAGCCAAGCTTTAAAACCAAGATGATATGAATTTCATAGATGAACACACGGACCTAATATCATACGTAACCAACAAAGTGGATTCGGGTCACGAGATGGCTCAAAGAGTAAAAGGTAATCGAAGGTTAAATAGGGGTTCCCATGCATCGACAAAGGATATGATGCACTAATGCCTCACACGAGTTCAGGTTACACTTGATGTGACACACAAGTATGACTAAGGTCACTTGCTACTAGTCTACACTTAGAGAGGCTAGATAAAAGTAACTCAAAAGTAAGAAGGACATTTAGCTTAAGAGAGTAAAAGTTCAGTATATTCTCTGTATCTGATGATTACGGCTATTACATTATGCGAGTATTTATAGTATTCAGTTAGGGTAAGTCTTAAATTACAGAAAATTACATAATTAGATCACTAGTTGCTAAGAAAAGGAGAAATAATTTATAAGGAAAACTCGTAATTGTGCAAAAAAATATTCACTGTCAGAAAGGACAATGTAGATGTCAGAAAAGACAATGTAGATGTCATGGTTGGCTTCTGATCATCGTCAGCTTAGCCTTGGCACCATAAAGTGTTGTGCTTAGATTTGGTGCTTAGGTTGGTATATAACAGAGGGGTCACTACAGCACATCGGTTGGGTCACCTCAGTAGCTTCCTGGATAGTGTAGAGAACAAAGTAACTCGATAGATCGGACTAAGGTAAACATTACTCCCAACACTTAACTCACCTCAGACAGCTCAACGAACCACCTAAGAAAGCCCTCGGGCTCAAGAGTATGTGATTAATCCTTAATCCCTATCATTCTGTTTGAAACATCCCATAAAACAACATGATCTTATTTATCGTTTTATGTGCATGGTAAATATATCTTTATATAGAGTTTATGCTAGTTGTTGGGTTGTGCATCCACAATGTAAATGAAGCGCGCTGAGTGAGTCAAATGTATATTTACATCTCATGAAGAAAAAAAATAATATGCTACCTTAGCTAAGACATTAGTTAGTTAGTTTGTTTCTCATGTTGCAACAATTAGTTTGGTTAATCTTTTGAAGTTTCGGCCAGGCATTTGTAGGACTTATGATTGACAATGTCTAAATTTAGGTACTAAACTACTATGTCCCAACTAAAATGTTTGTATTTTGTTAGTTTGTTTGCTATCTCCTTTAGAAATTCAAGTGTGCTGTAGATTCTAATTGGCAATGTGTCAACAAAGTTGATATAGATTCACTCTTCTCAAAACAATGAAATTTTTGTGGGATAACAAATTTACTATTTTATTTCCTTGCTCCTAGCAAATCAATAAATATTTATCTACTAAAGCTTTGGTAAAAAAATTAGATTACAAGAATCTACAACAAATTTACCATGCTATATTAATTATTATTAGCTTTTCCTAAATGGGGTATTATACTAAAGTTATTCATATGATTTTTGGAGTCAACTATCTTATCATTTGTTGTATTTTCACATTGTTATGTTTTCACATTCTACTCCATAAATTCATTATATTCTTACTCTATCTTTTGTGTTTCATTTTTAGAATGAATTGTATTACTAATACCAGTAATGATACATCTATCCAATATATCAATATGGATTATGAGTCAAAAGTACATGGAAACGATGTTGGTGTACCATCTAATGCTACTACTGAAACATCTCCGAAGTTAAAGAACGTAATAGTAAGAGAGTTAGAGCAAATACTTCTCCTATTTGGAAAGCATTTAAAAAGATAGGAGTAGGAAAAGATGGTAAAGAAAGAGCAAGATGTAATGTATGTAAGAATGAATATGTCATTAAAGGGTCTAAGTATGGGATATCAACTCTAATTCGACATATGGAAAAGTGTCATCTGCTTCCTAAGTATTATGATGTGGGCAATATCATTATTGATCAATTTAGTAAATTAAAATCAAGAAAAGTGGACTATAAAATTGCTTGTGAAATTTTGTCAACGGTAATAATTGAACATAATCTTCCTTTTTCATTTATTGAATATAGGAGGATTGTATAACTCATAAAGTATTTCAATCTCGATTATATGCCTATCTTTAGGAAAACAGCCGCATCCGATGTATAGAGATTATACTTATCCGAAAATCCAAAAAGGAGAAGTTGAAAAATGCTTTGGGAAAAATTCCTTGTAAAGTATGTTTGACCTCAAGCTTACGGATAGCTTGCACAAGTAAAAGTTACATGTGTGAAGCTCAATAATAAAATCCTTTCCACTTGTTATATGCCCACCATTACTTAGGACTTGGATTATCAAAGATAATATTTAATTTTTTCAATGATTGGGGCATTGATAGGAAAGTTTTCTCTCTTACCTTAGACAATGCATCTGCTATTGATTGCACACAAGATTTCTTGAAAGATTAACTTAATTTACAGTATAGTTTGTTGTATGGTTGTGAATTTTTTCATGTTAAATGTTGTGCCCACATTATTCATCTAATTGTTAAGGATGGTTTGATTATAGCTAGAGAGACTTTACATAAGATAAGAGAGATTGTAAATTATATAACGGGGTCTAAAAATAGAATGAAACAGTTTTGGAAGTATGTTAACGAAGTTGGTAATATTGATGTTGGTATTGGTTTACATTTGGACATAACAACCAAATTGAGTTCAACTTATCTAATGCTTAAGATTGTTTTAACGTATCAACATGCTTTTTCTTACTTTCAAATGAATGATTCCAATTATAATTATAATCCATCAGTAGAGGAGTGGAAAAGAGAACAAAAATTGTGCAAATTTCTAAGTCTTTTTTACACCAATACAAATTTATTGTCTAGGCCCTCTTATCCAACTTCAAATTTATATTTTTTGTAAATGTGGAGAATAGAGTGTTTATTGAATGAGAACTTCACAAGTGAAAATTTAGCTATAAGAGATATATCTATAAAGATGAAGCAAAAATTTGATAAATATTAGAGAGAATATTGTATTATCCTTACACTTAGAGCAGTATTTTATCCTTAGATGAAGTTCAATTTTTTGAAATTCTACTTTAATAAGATTGATCCACTTAGCTGTGAAGAGAGGTTGGATAAAATAAAAACTAAGTTGTATAAGCTCTTTGAAGAGTATGATAGTAGCAAGGGAAGCGGTAAAATATTAGTATCTCTCGGGTTAGATCTTCTCAAACACTAGCAAATAGAGGTACAGGGAAAGGACCTATAAGGAACCTAAGACTCGGAAAAAGTTTTGGTATTGATTCCACTACTCTTGATGTAAGTTCAACTAATGTAGTTTTTATTTAGTTATTTTAATAATGTTGGAATGATGCACTCTTAATGATAAAAAAAAAATAATTATTTTTTTTCTTTTTTGCTTGATAATGTAGGAGAATTGTTAAGCTGAGGTACATACTACTAGTAAGTCTTCCTTATTTCTCTATTTGGAAGAACCATAATAGATAAGACTTTTTACTCAAAGTTAGATGTGTTAGAATATTGGAAAACTCAACATCAAACATACATAATGGCTTCTAATATTCTTAGCATTTTAACTACAACAATTGCTTCTAAGTTTGCTTTTAGTATTGAGGCTTGTGTTCTTACCAAGTATTTGCATTACCATGCTTCTTGAAATGTGAAATCTTTAGTTTGTACATGTAATTAGTTATAATAATTTAATTGGAATTTTTTTTTTTTTATTTAGATGAATTGTAATCTTGATTTTTTATTTTTTAAATATTTTCATCTAATTATGTGTTATGTTGTGAATTGTAGATGAAAGTGAAAAAGGACTTAAAACAACATTAGCAAGGGAGGATTCAAATATGATCACTGATGAAGAATGATTACTATTGACTGGAGTTTTGTGATATTTAGATGTCTTTTAATTAAGGGTTATTCTGCAATTATTACAAACTTGAGGAGTAAGCTAGTTTTACAAAAGGGTGATGAGACCATTTTTTTTGCAATTGAATCTAGAATGGCCCAATGTTTGATTTGAACAATTTTTCTTGCACCATTTTGGTTAGAGAAAATTATGTTGCAAGGATTCAGTTAATAAACAACTAGGTATCTTGTCCTTATTAATTATCCATATAATTTGCGCAACTGATTTTAGATGTTCCAATATCTTATTAATGCATGCTCTTTATATTTGTCTAGGCTAATTTTATAGTGGATTTTTACTTGTATAATTAACAAAAAGAGTTTTGAATCTTTGCAATACTAAAGAAATATGATTGTATTTATATATTTATTATTATTATTGTAATTGCACCAAGGAGGTAAGGACATAATTCTACTTTATTTCACAATATCATAATAGGATGAATGTGGATTGTGGAGTCTTCTACTCTACACCATAGAAATGGGAATAAGTTTGGTTTGTGATGAGAATATGGTAATTCTATCATTTCATAGGAGTACCATGTACCAATGAATTACTGTTGTCTGATATGAAAAATAACCTTTATCTTTTATCCACAACTAAATCAAAGCTAGAATTACTAAGTAATGTAAGTACTATTGTACCAATAAATTGTTGGAAATGAAAATTAACTTGTCTTTGTTCACAAGCGAATCAATACCGGAGTAAAAAAAAGTTCAGGTTCATTGGTAATTAATTTCAATAACAAGTTTGTGAATTGGTCTAATTAACTTACGAGCTAAAATGAGCTAGACTGAGCCAGCGAAATTCTAGTCAATTTATAAAGTGAGTCAAAATTAGTTAGCTCATTTAACCTTAGGATTGAAGTGGATCGGGGAGAGTTAGCCTATTTAACTCATTTTTATACCTCTAAAAATAGGTTCTTTTATACTTGAGGGCAAAAATGACCTCTTCACCCCTTTTACAAATATCTTATTACTTATTACTGTCTCGACTAATATTTTCTTATTTCCTTTTGTTTTTCCTTTTATTATTTTGAATTTTCACGGGTTTTACAAATATTGGAAACTCACGGAAGAAACAAAAAGTTGAGTTAAGGTGATGAATATGTATAAGAAATCATAAAAGAAAATAAGGCGGCCCAGAATTAGATTTCGGTGTTTTAAGATGTACAAAACTACCTATCTTTTATAAAGTAATTATATAATATTTACATATGTAATGTACAGGGTTTTTATTTTCCTAGTAACATAAGTGATAGATATTTGACTATAGTAACCGTGAAAAAAGCGAGAAAAGCTACAGTACTATTAATATTAATGATATATAAGTACAATATTTGAAAATATAAATTATAGTTTTAAAAAATTATTATTATTATTATTCGTACTTATAGACCAAGATTAGTGATATACAAATGCAAACAACATTTCAATGCATGAAAACATAAATTATAACTTTTAAAAAACTTTTAATATTATTCATACTTATAAACTAATTATCTAAACAGATCACCTTTTTTCATCAAAAAGCAAACCCCATAGTTGAATTTATCTTCATTTGCGTTATGGTTATTGAAAGAAACTGGCAGTTGTTGGTGTAAAGGCAACTGGCAGTTGGTGGTGTAAAGGCCTGGCCTAGGGCAAGTGAAGCTAATAAATGCCAGGTTCGATTATGGCACTGAAAAACAACAGAGAAGTAACCGGTGAGTAGATATGATATGATCGTCATCATCATTCATGAGAGACGTGGCTGGGTCTGTTGTTTGTCTCTTAAAATGAAATCAATTTGATTTGATTTTTCATGGTAACCACTCTGCTGAAAAACCCGTGCTCATGCCGTCAACATCTTTTGCTTATGTCACTCGATAACCCAGCTTCACTTCTTTACAAATTTTTATGTAAAATGATGATGATTCGATTCGCTTGCCTCCATGCAGAAGGAGATGCCCATTGATGTGCTTGCCGGTCCATTTTTTTTATTTATTTTTCCTTTTTACGTATTTTCTAACTTAAATCTGGTGATTTATTGTAGGAAATTGTTAAATAGAAAACTAAACTTTTTTTTTTCAGTACATTTAGTTTGTCATCAAATGTGCCTTGCGTAATAGAATGAAGAATTTTTTTTTTCTTTTCCTTTTTACTTTAAAACAAGTGAAAAGCAACAAAATAGAACAACGCAATGCATAATCTATAATATTAAAGGGATGAAATAATTTTTGTATCTTTTAAAAGTGTATAATAATGCCTTAAATAGATAAATTATTAATGTTAATAAGGTACTTTAGGTATTTACCTCTTAGGTGCGACTAAATCCGTTAAGCCTTACCTCCTTAAACTCACATTTGTAGGCCTCAAGCTCTGACCTCAATGGCTCAAGCCCATAAAGAACTGTAACGGTCATAAACTACAAGATAAAGATAAAGTAGCCACATCCTAAATATTAAAAACACGTCGAAAACGACAACTTACTCTCCTACACTTACAGAAAAAGATCTCTCCTACCAACTAATCTCCAATGGCCGGCTCTATTTCGCTATAAATACTAAACATCTACCCAACGGTAACTCTATTGAAAAAACTCTGCATTGTAAGTCCGCGCACTAATAGTTTATTCACTTCACTGAATGGAATTAAGGGGGAACATAATTGGAATTCTTAAGGAATGTAATAAGAATATGATACCTAGAGATGTCTCCTACATTACCCGTAATATGTGGAAGATCAAGTTATGCAACGATCCGAAGTCATGACAAAAGGTCCTAGTCTTGAATTTGTTCATTTGAAATCTGGGTTCCTATACTTCATTTTTATTTTTATTTACTTCTTTTTTTATTAAACTATTATATGTCTAAAGTATAATATGGAAATAATTTCAAAGGTTTTCCCTAACTTTCTCCGTGTCAACAAGTCATCAATTCGAGCTTGATTATCCCTAAAACTAATGCGAGTTTTTCACGTATTGGATTTCACTTGACTATCTATGGCTCCATTGCGTATACCTGGTATTGGCCATAATTCACAAGAACAGTCTATAGTCTTAGTAAGAGGGGGAAGGGTGTATGGCTAACCCAATAACGAAAGTTTCGTAAGGAGACTAGAGCAGGCTACCATAAGACAAAAGATCTTAGTTGCTACCGTTGAGTTTGGAACCCTAAACAGACTGCCGATGATATTAGACTTGTCTCTATATCATTTTTATGGAAGTTTCAACCATCTTTTTTTTTCGCAATTTTTGGTGAACCGTATGCATCAAAAGGTGCATGTACAGCTCTTTAGGGATACAAATTTTATCCTCATCAACCAACTCATAATTGGGGTTTTGAATAAAATGACCTTTTCATTTTTATTTTCTTTTTCAAAAAGTAGTAATAAGAATGTATAATAGTGGAAGATTATGGGACAAAAAATAAATCCACTTGGTTTCAGACTTGGTACAACTCAAGATCATCATGCTATTCGGTTTTCACAACGTCAACTATGCTCTAACCTTAAATCGTTGGTGAGGAACATTATGAAACTACGCAAAGGGTTAAGCAAACTTTTCACCTTTCCCTCACGGTACTACTTCGCTATCAGTCACCTAAGAGTATTTAGCCTTGCAAGGTGGTCCTTGCTGATTCACATGAGATTCCACGTCGAGGTAAGGAACCATGGCATATATGTTTTCGAATAGATTCCATTTTGAGAGAGTTTAATTGATCCACTTACTTCCATTTTGTTAATATTAATTACTACTATTGGATGGTCTAATGGGAGCAAGAATTTCCAGGAACATTTGGAACATTTTGTTTTGTAAGTTTTATTGGGTATACCTTATATACTACTTTTAGGCAGCCCTCTCAACAACTAAGAGAAGACTTTTCTTCATAATAAAGAAAAAACTTACTATCTTTGGGATCTGATGCTACATTGCTGCTTAATACCTTAGGGGATCAGGTAATCGAATCTGTTGAATTCTTATTCATATTAAAAAATGAATCCAAATTAATAAGGAGTTGGTCAATAGAAAAAATCATCAAAATTCTTAAAAAAGTGGGTACAAAAACCAATTAATTATACAAAATTCAAGGAGGATCCCCCGAGCAAAATCGATGAAAGGGAAGAGATCTAAGTGATTGGAAAGGAAAAAACAAGGGAACCATGCAGTACTAGACATGAGATAGATCTTCTAAAGAATTTGTCGTCTAAATAATTGCGTACCAAGATGTATCCCCATAGTGTATGAGACAAATGTATGCATTTCGATTATTTTTTTTTAGTATTAACATGGTCATATTCATACTATTTGACCAATTTTAACTTCCTTTTCATTTTTAGCAATTCACGAAAGAATGAAGTGGTGACAAATCCTATCATTAAAATAGGTCTTGATAAACCAGCGTTTATATATAGATGTAAGGGGATCTCTTCGAACAATGTGATATCTTATACCGGGTAAATTTTTTTATTTAGTTGGATTAATAAACAACTTAAGAATAGACATATAATAGAATTTTAATAACTAAAGTACTCTTGATTCATTTTCTTTCTCAAGTAATTCTAAAGTAATAGATGGTGGTGGAGAAAATCGACTATAAGGATGGAGGTGATAATAATGGTTAACAACGGTTGCAAGCGATGGTGGTGGCAATGGCGGTGGTAGCGGTAGCTAGGGAAACGACTTGGAGAGGGTAAGGGTAGTTGTGGTGGTGGTGACGATAACAGTGGTGGTGATGACAATGATGGTCAAAGGTGGTGGTGGTGGCAGCAGCGATGGTAATAGTGGTGGCAGTAGGGTAATGGTAATAGTGTTAGTATTGATGATGTTGGTAGTTGGTGGTGATAGTGGCAGTGACGATAGGTGGTGGTAGTGGTTAGTAGTTAGTGATTTGTAGTAGCGGTGACGATGGTGATGGTAATGGTGATTGATGGTGGTGGCAGCAGTTGTAGTCGGTAGTGGCAGCAGTAGTAGTCAGTAATAGCAGCAATAGTAGTGGCGATGACAATGATGATGATGATCATCGTTAAATCGATATGAGGTTATTGTTAGAAAAAATGTGAAATTTTGTGAGGAATCGTGATTATTTGGTTGAATCAAGGAATCCCTATTACTTGATTTCACGTAATAGGGATTCTTAAGGAATTGTGATTCGGAGACAAAAAATCAAGTGAACGCCGTAATAAGAAATAAGAAGAGAATTGAATTCCAATTCCCCTTAATTGAACGAGGCATAAGTATTCTATCCCATTAAAAGCCTATTGTTGATTTAAGCATCGAAGTACCAGATAACACCCTAGCATCCCCTCATTGTGCACTGTTTTGCAGACCTAGTACATACAGACCTTGTTCGATTACCGGTAAGAACTAAGAAACAATTTTGGAGCCGTTTGTAGGAAAGAAGAATTCGTACACCCGAAATCCTAAACACACCAAACACATAACCTACGTTAAGCCTTTCTACATCATGTCTCAACGTGACGAATAAGGAAATCAACAGTTAGTGAACAATCAACCTAGGGGCAACTAGCTAATCCCAAGAGCTATATTGGAAGAACGCCTAAAGCACATGGAGTGCCTAGTTAAGCAGTATGTAAAGCAAAACAGGGAGCTCCACGTTTGCCTGGATGAAACAGAGTGCCGCAGCAAACTAACTTACCACCTCAAAGCTTCAGATGCCTATACTAGGCGGGACAACACCCAACAATAACAGTAGCAGAATGGAAGGAATTAGCAACTCGTTCCACCATTACACCAGCAGCTAGCGAGGTTTGCGGCTGCCTACGATCGAGCTCTAGTTAGCAATGAGTAGGAAGCCAACTTGCAAGGAGTTCAAGCTCATTCAGCCGCACGACGAGCTCACCTGATGGATGATGCTGACTTAAATGAGCTTCGTGCAATGGTAAGGTAGCTCTCTAAATAGTAGAGGAGCAAGCTTGTTGGTAACACTGAGCTGGTCACCAACAACAAGACCCCCTTCACTAAGGGTATCCAAGATGAAGTGTTGCCCCCCAACGGCAAACTTCTGTCCTTAGACCAGTATGATGGTACAGGCGACCCCGATGACCATCTCCTCCACTTCCGCACCCTCATGAACCTTTACGATCATGAGGATGCCATACTGTGCAAAGCCTTCTCTAGCACACTAAGGAAGGCAACATAGACGTGGTTTAACCACCTCCCCTACAATTCGATCAGCTCCTTCAATGAGCTGGCTAGAAAGTTCAGCCTCCATTTTAGGGCTAGTAATCCCCTGTCCAAAGACACATCATCCTTATACCTGGTAAGGTAGGGTAACAATGAGTCCCTACACGACTACATGGCCCAGTTCAATAACGCCGTGGTCGAGATCCCTCAACTGGACGAAGGAGTTGTTATCCATGCTGTACAGCTCGGCATCAGACCCTTAGGAGATTTCTTCCGATCACTTATGAAGAGCAAGCCAAAGATATTGGCTAACTTTAGGAACAAGGCCCAAAAATATATCAACCAAGATGATAACATTCACGCAAGCATGACGTCGATAGAGAAAGGACGGGCAGAAAACAGGACAAGGAAAAATTTTCCGTAAAATATCGCTTCAGTGGAAGGGTGTCGAGCAGACCAGAGGGGGAGAGTTCTAGGAAGAAGAAGCGCCGAGTAGAGCATGACCTTCTCCCCCCCTCCCATCTATAGCCAGTACATACCTCTGAATAAATCCATAGCCTGGGTCTATTCCGAAGTGAAGCACCAAAACTTGCTACAAAGGCTGTAGAAAATGCGAGAAAACCCTAATCATCAGAACTTCAATAAATACTGTCAGTTCTACGAAGATTACAGCCATAAAACTGAAGAGTGCTTCCAATTGAAGATTTCCGTTGAATATGCCATTCAACGCGGCTTCTTCAATGAATATGTAGCACATCGGAGGAATGACGATCGTTCCACAATGACACTGATAGGGCACCTCAAAGGCGACAGACAGAGGATGCCCAAGCAGAGTAAAATAATGACTGCCGCAATGATCGCGCCCCCAATAGCATTATAAACGTAATTATGGGGAGCCCATACCTCGAGAGCCGATTAAACACTAGCAACTCAGTTAACGCCCAATTGGAGGTGCTAGCAGTAAGGGAGAAGAGACAAAAGTTAGACGCTTTCATCTCCTTCTTCAATGCTAACCTAGAAGGGGTTGATACTCCCTACCAAGACGCCCTTGTGATTGGGGCAAGGATCTCAAAATTTCATGTCCTGAAGATTATGGTAAACACTGGTAGTTCCACTGACATACTCTTCCTCCATACATACAACAAGATGAGAAAGAAGCTATCAATAAAGATGAAGCTACCAATAAAGATGAAGCCACCAGTAAAGATGAAGCCATACCACTATAATCTCATCAGCTTCAATAGCAGCACAGCTCGAGCCAAGGGCATCATTATGTTAGACATGGAACTTAGCAATGACAACTACGTAGCATAACATCCCATGGAGTTCGTTGTGATTGATTGTCCCTCCCCTTATAATGTACTCTTAGGAAGACCAAGCCTAAACACATTCGTGATTATCACATCCTCCATGCATTTGAAGGCCAAATTCCCAACACTTATGGGGGTGGAAATATGCAGGTATGATCAAAAGCTCTCGAGAAAGCTATATGTTCAGGCGGCGAAAGGTGATGGCATCTTCGCCTTCGAGATAGGCCCGTAGGAGAGACCGGCTGAGAGGGACAAGCTTAGAAAAAAAACTAAAGATGTCCAGATCGGCAACTCTCTTAACCAAACAATGAAATTCAAGATTGAGACCCTAGCCGAAGTGAAGGATGAAATCATTACCCTCCTACGAGCAAATTCGAATAGGTTTACCTAGTCGACATAGGACATGCTTGGGATTTCCCTTGACCTAGCGACTCACAGCCTCAACATTGACACCACTGCGTGGCATGTTAAATAAAAAAAGAGGCATTTTGCTTCAGAATGATAGGCCATAATTAAGGATGAAGTACAGAAGTTGCTTATAGCCGGTTTCTTAAGGGAGGAAAATTACCAAACGTGGCTAGCGAACGTAGTACTAACCAAGAAAAAAAATGGGAAGTGGCACATATGTGTCAATTATACCAACCTCAACAAAGCCTGCCCCAAATATTATTTCCCCCTCCCTATAATCAACCAGCTCGTCGATTTTATGTCAAGATACACTCTATTAAGCTTCATGGACACCTTCTTGGGGTATAACCAAGTTAAAATGGACCCGAAGGATGAAATCCATACCTCTTTCATCATAGATTATGGAACATATTGTTACACTATGATGTTGGTCGAACTAAAAAATGCCGAAACTACATATCAACGAATGGTGATGCAACTGTTTAAGCCCTAGATCGGGCGTAACATGGAGGTGTACGTCGATGACATGATCGTTAAGAGCCAAAAGCTCGTCAATAATGTTAGGGACCTCCAGGAAGCCTTCAACTGAATGCATATGCATGACATGAACTTAAACCCTCAAAAGTGCATTTTCGGTGTCGATTCTAGTTAGTTCCTCGAATTCCTGGTCACATAGAGAGGTATTAAGGCTAACCCTAAGAAGATTAAGGCCATTAGG
The DNA here is from genome assembly GCA_024138015.1 of Lumnitzera littorea. Taxonomy (NCBI): domain Eukaryota; kingdom Viridiplantae; phylum Streptophyta; class Magnoliopsida; order Myrtales; family Combretaceae; genus Lumnitzera; species Lumnitzera littorea. The sequence continues at coordinate 31,641,836 of JAMXBB010000012.1, forward strand.
GGAATGAAGCCTCCTACCTCGATCCGAGATATACAGAAGCTCATAGGTATGGTGGCTACTCTGAGCAGATTTATCTCTAGGAGCACTGATAGATGTACTGAGTTCTTCAAAATCCTTAAAAACCCGAAGGGTTTTGAATGGACTCCTAAGTGCGCCACCGCCTTTCAATAGCTCCAAGACTTCTTCGCTCATTCCCCAATCCTCTCCAAGCCTATCCAAGGGAAGGATCTATTTTTATCCTTGGCTGTTAGCGGTTAGGCTCTCTCCTCTGTATTAGTCAAAGTAGACAAAAGAGAACATAAGCAGGTATATTATGTCAGCCACATACTTTACGAGCCTTAGGTTAGGTACACCCGAGCAAAAAAATTTGCATTAGCCTTCATCATTACTACTAGACAGCTAAGGCCCTATTTCCAAGCACACCAGGTGATTGTATTCATGGACCAACCATTGCGCACCATGCTGCTAAAACCTGATACATCCAGACAGATGATGAAGTACGCATTGGAATTGAGCGTGTACATAATCTAATACCAACTATGAACGGCCTACAAGGCATAAGTCCTGGCCGACTTTGTGATAGAATATACTAGACAAGAAACATCGCTGGGCGATGACAAACCAGTGTAGACCCTCTACATTGATGGACCATCCACCACCGGAGGTAGAAGTATAGGCCTTGTGCTGATCGACCCGCATAAGGTTACCATTTGTTACGCCCTCGAGTTCAGGTTCAATTCCAACAATAATGAATCCGAATATGATGAACTTATCACCAGCCCAAAGTTGGCCAGGGAGATTAGGGCTAAGCAGCTACGGATATTCTCAGACTCCATACTTGTTGTACAGCAAGTCCGGGGTAAATATGAGGCTAGGGACAGCACCATGGCTAGGTACTTAGAGAAGGCAAGAGGGCTCTTAGTGGACTTTCCCTCTTGGGATATCGAGAAAATCCCTTGAATGGAAAATTCAGTGGCTGACTGGCTATCCAAGCTGGCCTCCACTGGCATATGGAAGCCCAAGATGAAGGACAGCAAGATCTTCATAGAGTACTTGCAAAAAAAAAAATAAATAAATAACTCTAAGCTTGGCTAAAATTATAGAATTGACTACGGCGACACTAAAGCCAAGCTGGATGAATCCCATCCGGTGCTACTTAGAGGAGGGAATGTTACTAGAGGATAGGAGGGAGTCAAAGAAGCTTTGATACCACAATACCAATTATACACTAATTGGCAGCGTCCTATACTACAAGGGAATCAGCCTCCCCCTGCTCTGGTGTCTCCGAGAAAGGGAAAAGCTACATGTCATGGAAGAGCTGCCCGCTGAAGTGTGCAGCAATCATATCCAGTCCTAAGCTCTGTACCTTTGGGCATTATGGCTCGGATATTATTGGCTAACCATGAGGCGGGATGCAAAGGGTATATTCTAAAAGTGCCCGCAATGCCAAAAGCACACCCTAATTAGTCATGCACCTAGCACCGTACTCCAACCCTTGACAAACCTATGGCCATTCGCCCAATGGGGGATCGATATCCTCGACACCTTCTCGAAAGCATCAGGAGGATGGCAATTCATAATTATCATCATGGACTACTTCACGAAGTGGTTGGAGGTCGAAGCCGTAGCTAGAATCACATGCAGGAGTATAGAGTCATTTCTCAGAAACAACATTCTCTCCTAATTTAGAGTCCCCCATGCAATGATCATGGACAACGGCCGATAATTAGATAACCCTAAGTTCAAGGAGTTTCACACCAAGCACCATATTATTGCGTACTTCACCTCGATTGCCTACCCCCAATCAAATGGATAGGTGGAGGCAACCAATCGAGTCATTTTAAACAACCTTAAGAAGCACGTAGACCGATCTCATGACACCTGGGCTAATGAGCTACTTAATATCTTGTAGGGGTACAGGACCATACATCACACTTCAACAGGTGAAAACCCCTTCCGTCTGGCTTTCAAATCGGAAGCTATCTTCCCTATCAAACTTGAACTCCCCAATATCCAAACTCAAAGTTTCGACACCGCCTTGAATGACTCATTACTACAAGTAAGCGTTGCCACAATCGAGGAAATCAGAGACCTCACTACTGCTCAGGTTACTGCATACCAACATTGGGCCACCCGGTATTATGAATAAAAGGTTCGTCACAAGGAATTTAAGGTCGGTGACCTAGTGTGCCAAAAATTAGAGGCCACGGGTTCATAAGAAGGCTAAGGCAAGTTAGCCCCTAATTGGGAAGACTCGATCAGAGTCAAGGAGAAACTAGGCAATGGAGCATACAGGCTGGAAAGATTGGATGGCAAGCTTATCCTGCACACGTAAAACGTCGACAATATATGCCTTTACTTTAATTAAAATTTCATCATGTATAGTTTCATTTTCAAATTGATTCGAAATAAAAAGCTCTCAATTGATTGCATATTTCTCTCTCTCTCTCTCTCCTTTTGTTTTAGTCGCCTTACTAGCCTTTCAAAAGGGCACATGAATAGTTACTTAAGCAGGTTGAAATGCCACCAACCTGACCCCCTTAGGGTAACCTCGCAAAAGGAAACACCTCTTGTATAGAGGAACTCCCATGAACCAAGCAGGTCGGAACGCCACTGACCTAACTCCCTTAGGGTAACTTCGGTAAGGGCAAACACCTCTTGTACAGAGGAACTCCCACGAACTAAGCAAATCGAAACACCACCAACCTAACCCCCTTAGGATAACCTTGGTAAGGGGAAACAACCCTTGTACAAAAGGACTCCTATAAATTGAGCAGTTCGGAACGCTACCGACCTAACCCCTCCTAAGGTAATCTTGGTAAGGGGAAACACCCCTTGCATAAAGAAACTCCCCCAACAAAACCTCGACTAAGTGTCCACAAAATTTACAGAGAGAATAGCAAAAGACTTTTGAAAGACTTCATTTATTTATTCTATACCTTTATTTGCAAAGGAAAGGCCGACATCCCAACCTTAACCACATTTAAAAAAAAAAAGAAATTACAAAACCTCGCTACTGCCTAGGATCAACTAGCTCGAGTAACTCTAAAAAATCCAAGGCATCAATTTGTTCCGAGCGTTGACCAGCAGGCACATCAACTGACAAGCCTTAAGCTGCAAGGGAGCGCAAGACATGTAAGTCAGGAGTGGCAGGACCCCCTACGGGCGGATCTTCCTCAGGGACAGCTTCTAAGGCATCCTCCTACTAAGTTGCCAAGGCAGGGTCGGATGTAGAAGCACCTTGCCTTGCTCCGACACTAGAAGATGTGCCTATGTCTTTGACAGCTACTTGAGCGAACTCCCCTCGCACCAGGGCTTCCCTTTTCTCCTTGAATGTGGAGGAGTCTAGAAAATCAAGGAAACTTAGGTCCAGATCTAGATAATAAGAGAGGATTTCTCTCTTAGTGAAGCAAGCAGAATTAGTAAACAGGTTCTCTAACTCCTCTAGCCACTCCTCGGTAGCTCTATAGTTGGCAACTGCCTTCCTTACGACAACATTGTTGAGGACCCTCCCATTCTCCATCTTAGAGATGATCTCTTCCATCTCCAAAACCTTACCCTGTAGCTCCTCGACTTGTTGCTCCAGAGTGGCCTTCAAGCCGACCAGCTCGAGCAACATAGCCCTAACGCCTTCATACTAGGACGCCTTCATCGCCAACTCGATTTTCAGCCTAGCCACGGAAACCTTAGGCTCGGCATTTTTTTTTTTTTCGATTCGGGCCCTAGCTGTACCCTCCTCCTCCAGTCGTTACGAGAGACAAGCCTTCATCTTTTGCTCATTCTTCAACCAAGCCTTCATCTTCTGCTCGTTCTCCAGCCGAGCCTTTAGTTCTGTAACCTTATAGGCATTCCTCTCTACTTTACCCCTTTCCTGCTCCACATGCTTAAGCTTCGCCTGAAGCTTTGCCACTTATACAATAGAGTAGCGGAGGAGCTTGTTAACTTAAGTAAATTTTCTCAAGTACCTCTTGTTAAAAGTCTCTACCTCTAGGAGGCACTTCTTCTACCGATGCAACTCCTCTCGCAATCTAGATACCCCTTTCTAGGTGGCATGGGTCTTGTTCAACTCGAAGAGCACTTGGCTATGGTACTATAAGATGAAAATAGAACCCACAAGTTAGTATAAGATGCTAAAATACAACACCACAACAGAATGGAAGACCTACCTGCCGCATTAGGGTACTTAAGTGGCCTACAATTTGTATGGGGTCCTTTGCACCTTCTTGGGAGATCCTTTCCAATGTAGCCGAGTCACTAGGGGTGTAAGACCCCATAAAAGCCTGGTAACTGAGGGTCCGGTGCTACAGTGTCAAGTCACCAGCACGAAACTCCCATTTTGACCACAGGATCTTCCTCTAGGCCCTCTTCATCTCCATCTTTGGGGCCCCCCTCTTCAGTGCCTCATCCATGTAATTGTATGGCACTTTTATGAATGAGTCTGGCCCCAGCCCCATCTTTTAAAAGTTGTTGAGGACATCCAGAAACTCATCCCCAATATCATCCATTCTTTGGAAGGGATCGGCTAGGGGCCACTCATTCCACTTTCCCTTAGCCAAAGGTTCCCTTGCTAAGGGCTTCTATCTCTTTGTCCCTAGACCTGGCTCCTTAGGTACTTCGAGAGCCTTGCGCTTCTCAACCATGACTACAGGTAAGGTGACTATCTCCCCGATTCTTCCCTCAGCTGCCCTTGGAGCAGAAAGTACCTGCACTTCGAGCCCCTCTGCATCAAAGCCTTCATTGCCCACGATGATGGGCTCGAACAACTGGATAGTAGGAACGGGCAAAGCCATGCTTAAAGGCACCACGTCTGTCAGTTCATCTCGAATGACAAAGGGAATCCCCTTAGGCATAGACCTCGACCGTAGTTTACTGGTCTCTTTAAGCCTCGGTGTTGGCTTTGCTGCCTTCCTTATCGGCTGACCTACCTTTGATGGCACCTAGTGTTGGCTCATTAGATCATCCACAGATGAACGAGGCACCCTCGGAGCTAAGCTCTTGCCTATAAGAAGATCGATCTAAAGGTTAAAGAAAAAAAAAACAAGGACAAATCAAAGGAAACTACTACTACATTTACAAAACACCACCGTAACCAGCATAACCAAGGAAGTCTACCTATCCTACAGGCATCGGATGAAGCACCCTAACACCAACACAACAAACAGGTGCATAGGAATGAACCAGTACCTTTAACCTATTTCTCCGCCACAGCTTTCTTCATACTAGGGAAGAGCTCGGAGATTAGGCACTAGAAATACCTTTCTATGGTCTCTACAACGTTGATCTCCTAGCCACCTCTCAACTCCATGAAAGCCAAGATCTCTTGGACGACTTCAATGTCGCTTAGCCTAAGCCTCTTCTCACCTGCAGTATGGACCATTCCGGCCTACCGAATCCAAAAGGCAGCCTCTTCAGGCAGCTCCACTACTACGTATTCATCCTACTAACCTTTGACCAAGTCAATAAGGCCGTAGAACAATTTCTTCCCCAGGCGGCGATTGGAGGTAAGGCCACCCCCCAACACTCTTTCACATGTAGAAGTGGCAGAAGAGGTTGAGAGTAACTCTTATTACCAGGTATTCGCAGAGCGCCTAGAACACCTTCAATACCCTCCACCCATTCGGAGGGATCTATGACCGGCTATGGTAGTGGTAATAAAAAAACTCCCTCTCAAAATTACTTGGGGGGAGGCGCTACCCAAATTGCAAGCACTTTTCAAAAACCGTGAAGTACTTCCCCAGTAGTAGGGCTACTCGTTCGTCCCTGCATGGCAACTTAATATGCCACCCAGGTATCGCCCTTATGAGAAAGTTGCTGATGACCCAACTGGAGGCAGAATCCTTACTTTTACTTATACGGCCATCAAGCCCCTTCCCTATACCAAGAGTGTCGAATAAATCCTCAGCGGGGGGTAAGGGAATATCTGCATATACGTCTCTAGGAATGGCATTGACGATTTTGGCCCTATCCAATGCTTCCACGACCATCCTCATAAAATGGTAGAGTTGTGGTAGCGACAACACTTCGCCTTCCTATGCTCGAGGAGGATCACTCCTTATAAAATCTAAACTAGAGATAAGTTCTAGCGAAAAGAGCAAACCTCACCCCTGTTGGTAGACATGATTATGATTCTCGAAAAGAAAAATTGAAGTTTCTAAAGAAGGTTTTAGAGTTTGAACACAAACGTAGAAATTATAACAACTGAGAGAAAAGATTGTAGAAAAATCAGTCTCTCTTTATAATCCTCCTATTTATAGGAAAACTGCTTAGGAAGCCATACAGGCGGTTATGGGGATACGTATAAACCCAAATCCCTTGGAATGCTACCTAGCAAACACGTAGAAAACATCTCAATTGGGTAACCACCTTTAAAAGGGTAAAAAGCATATGCTGCATGCTAGTCTGCTACAACACAACACATGTTATGTTGCATTTAATGCATGGAATACAAGTAGGCAAAAGTTGCATTTTGAAAGTCCCTTCAACAGGAAGCTTCTTCAAGGCTCATCCGATTTGCACTTGGTTGATGTTACGAAGACATGACGCACCTACGTCCGTTTGGTCCTTATCAGGCCCTATTCAAGTAGACCAATCAGTAGCATTAGAGCACTTTAACACCTTTGCCTGCCTAGCCTTGGACACTTCCAGACCGACAAACCACTGCCTAAGATAACTCACCACTTTGGGCCTTCTCACCTCAGATCATCCATCACTTTGGATTTACAACCTCATCACGTCAACATCATGGCATCAGATCGAACTTGCTGGAGTCGAATTGATCACACTTGAGCGGCCCATGCATTCCTTCTCCTTACCTCTTCCTTAGCAATGAGACTGTGGGGCCGAGGGGAGAAGGGAGGGCAGGGTGGGGTGGTGGTTGGTGTGGGGGTGTAAGTGTTGATAGGGTACTTTAGGTAGGGATCTAAGTAAATTTGCCAAGCCTTACCTCCCTAGGCTTAACTTTATAGGCCTCGGGCCTGATCCTTAGTGGCCCAAGCCCATGAAGAACTGTAACGGTCATAAACTACAAGATAAGGATAAAATAGCTACATCCTAAATATTAGGGACACGTCAGACACGACAGCTCCACTCTCCCACACTTATGGGAGAAGATCTTTTCCGCCAACTGATCTCCAATGGCTAGCTCCATTCTACTATAAATATTAGACATCTACCCAATGGTAACCCTCTTGAAAAAACTCTACATTGTAAGCCTGCACATTAAGTATTCTATCCCATCAAAAGCCTATTACTGACTTAAGTATCGGAGTGGCTACACCGGACAACTCTTCGGTATCTCCTCATTATGTACTATTTTGCAGGCTCAACACATGCAAACCTTGATCGAATAACAGTAAGAACTGAGAAACGACAATTAAATTACAGATGTTATAACTAGATAGGTTATTAAAAAGGGTAAAGGAAATGGAATTGTTTGAGAAATAGTGTCATGCCCCGAACCTAAAAGGTTTTCCCGTCCATCGTATGTCCACAAGGTCTGTAAGACTTAATTTTATGCTCTTTCAATCTCCTCTCTCTTTTCACCTTCTTGTAGAAAGAGAATTCTCTTTGGAGGATACTGTTTAGCTACCCTCTTTCTTCTTCCCTTCAAAGTTCGATTGACCATTTATTATCATAAAAAAGAAAAAGAAAAGAAAAGAGAGAGAAGACAAAAAACCGATGGGGGCAGTAATACATACTTATCCAAAAGTAAAGCATATACATGCTGGGAAAGTAGCGAATATATAGGTCTTTTCAGAACCTAGTTGTTGAACCATTGGGTTTTGTATAATCATGAATAGTCCTCTAATCAATTAGATTGATAGAATCAAAGGGGGAAAGAAAGGAAAATCAATTACGTATTGTTGTAGTCATTCGTAAAGTTAAGTGAAAGGGTCCATTTATAAATATCGTTGGTAATATCATCTAGGGTTGTCTCTTACTTGAGGAGAGATACTCTCCTTATATTTTTCAAAGTGTATCCTTCTTATAGCCTTTTCAATTTATTTTTTATGAAGGCACTCTATTTACTTATATATAACAAGTTTTATTTTATTTTTTGGGAATTCCAAGTGAGGTACAAAAGAGTTATTTCAGAAAAGGGTTATTTGAGATCATTTTTATTGAAATACGTTTTTATTTTCTTTTTTACAAATACTAACATTGCGAAAAGTAAAACCACAAAAGGAGTTCTAAATGTATCAAACAACATTTTCTATTTACGGTTTTATCATTTGAGAGGTTGGAGAGTTCATTGTTATTCCTTGAGTTCATCGAATATAGGTTCCTGTTAGCCAAATTAATGATAAAAGAGTAGTAGTAAGCGGGTAGCCTTATTATACAAGATAATTACTCGTATTCTATTCGACTAAGTTGGTTCTAAATGAATATTAATAGTCATTGGGAGGTTTTGGTTAGTAATTTTTCAAAATTACTCCTATAAGGTAAGATACAAGTAAGGTGTCTTTACACCATTTATCCATTTTGAAACCTATACTTTAAAATATATAGGGTATAAGTATCCAAAAAATCTTATATTTTTTTAATAAAAAAAACTAAAAGAATAAAAACAATATTATTATGTTGATGTTAAAAGAAACAATCCAAACCTAATAAAAATTATAAACCTAAAACTAAGAATCAAAACCTAAAATTAGTAACTTCAAAATTCAAGAGACAACATTTGTTATTAGTTCCAATCAACCTCTATCTTTATCTTCTTCTTCTTTTACATATACTTTATCCATTTGCCATTTAGTTGATTTAGCAATAAATAGTGCTATCCAATGTTCAATTTTCATGTACGGTTTGAAAAGCAATTTTTTTTCCATGAAAAAAGTAACCATATTAACAATGATAATTCATATAGTGAAATATTAAATCTTTACCCTATAACCATCCAATTAGTGTTTTCGTCTAAGAAGGGATTCAATTTGACTCATTATTCTCTTCCTTTCCATTTTCAACAATAATTTTTTACTCAAAGTGTTTGCACAAAGACACATGAATTAGCTCATCGCGGCACATAAGCATAGAATGAGAAATTACAATGAAAAAGGGACAGGAAAATTATATTGAAGAAGATCAATATTTAAAAGATAGATTTAAATAAGGAATCAAACTTTTAGCTAATTAAAGTAAACGATCAATGTTTTTAAAGAGATTTAAATAGGAGATTCCATCAACCTGTCCTTATAACACCATAAGGTTAATCTGATGAGGCCTTTATCTACCAAGTCGCGATGACATGGTGCTAATATGACACTTACATGACTATTTTATTATAAATGAAAAAGAAAAAAAAAACCATATGAAATTATAAAAAAATTAAAACACCAAAAGATTTTCAAAAGGAAAAAATATGCATAAAATAAATAACATAATTATATATATATTAAAAAATAAAAATAAAAATAAAAAAGTATAAAAGATCAATAAAAACAATTAATCTAACCACTCTAGGTGAGAAAGTGACCAACAACCACTTGTAAGGGGTAAGGGGTGGTTTGACCCCCTCAAGTGGTTATCGGCCATCGTTGGCGTTAAGTGGTTAGAGTGACCAAGAAGAATATGGATGGGTTGAACGACCCTTCCCAAGGCTAATTTTTCATGATCTATTATTGTTTCTCATGGTCGCTTTCGCCATCTAAGACTAAGGGATAATTAACAACCACTTAAAAGGGGTTACACGAGCCTCTTAGGTTGCCATTAGTCACCCCCGACCTTAAGTTTAGTTGTTTCTATTTTTATTTTTTCTAATTTTTTCTTTTTCTTATATTTTTCAATTAGTTTCATTAATTTATATATATAATTGTATTATTAATTTTTACTTTTAGCACATTTTTTGCCTTTTTCCAAATTTTTTTTGGTACTTTTATATTTCTTATTATTTTTCAAATATTTTTTATTATTTGTGATTTTTTATACCTTTTTCTCCTTTTTATTTGTAATAAAATAGCTATATAAGCACCACATTAGCATTATGTCAATGCTATCTCATAGATAACAATCATATCATACTAACTTAACATTCTTATAATGGTGGATTGATGAAGTCACTTATTTGAATTACTTGGTGAAATATTAATGCTTTATTTTAACTAGTTGAATATTCAATCGCTTACTTGAAATTACCCCCAAAAGTTTGTCCTCTTTAGTATAATTTTTCTAGAAAAAGAATGAAAAACCAAAATGTTATTTTGGTATTTCTACAGCTTCTCATATTCACAAGGAATATTTTCTACATATGCGCACATATATATATTTATATATATAATTTTGATAAAAATACAAATGATCCTCTTAAACTTTAATTTAGGTGTAGATTTATCCACTAATCATTCAAATGTTGTGAATCACCTCCTTAAAATTTGATAAATTAGCAAATAAGCTGTATAGGTTGTAAATAATCTCCTTAAACTTTCACTTTAATATGAAACACCTCTTAAACTTAACAAAGTGTATTTTAAAACAACTTAAACTTCAACCATACTATGGCCTTTTTTAACTAAAAATGGAGATATCTTTTTCTAACCAATTTTATCAAAGTTTAAGGATTAATTTACATTTGAAAGTTTAGAAGATGAATCTACACTTAAGTCAAAGTAAGTAATTCACTTCCTTTAAAATTTTTCATTAATTATAAACTTTTTATTAATGTAATAAAAGTTCCACTTGTTGCTAACTATATATACTTGCAACATGAAAGTTAAGTTGTAATTAAGCGAAAGGGGTTTTGTGTGAGCCCCTAAAATTACATTGATAACCAAACCTAGATTTAAGGGCTTAAAGAAAAAGTTACCTGATTCAATTTAAACTTTACAATTAAAATAAAAAAGTTAATTAAAGTAATCCAATGAAGTTAGATTTTAAAAATAATGACCCAAATTCCTAATTTCTCCCCTAAAAGTATTATTACTTAACATAGTACAAAATTGCTCGAAATGCGACGAGAACTTAGAAATAAGTTAATTAAGCTATAAAATAAAATAATATATTATAATTTACTATATGAATATATATGTATTTTTATGAGTGTAGCCAATATATATATGTATATATATATTAATTATACCCATAAATTTATCCCAAATTACATAATTATATATAATATTTGTTGAATTCATAAAAATAAATAAGAAATATATCATAAAAATAAAAGATATGTTAGAAACATTATTATATGAGTATAAATATACATTACACATATATATGTAGGATATATATCCTTGTATATTAATAAATAACTAAATACTATTATAATATACCTAAAATACTTAAATTTTATTAAAATAATAGCAAAATCTACCTAAAAATTTAAGATTTCGGTTGGAAAATTTTAAACTTCAACCGTAGCATTTAGCAAATCACAAAAAGATGAGTCAAAAAGCAAGTGTGTGGAAAATAAGACACCTCCTACTAATATTAAATAAATAAATAGGAAAAATTTATTCTTAGTCACTCGGTACCCTATAAATACTAATTGACCTAGGATATGCAAGGTTAGCAATTTGAAGTTTAGATCAATAAAAGAAAAATTTTGAAAATTTTAGAAAAATAAAAAGAAAAATAGGGGAACCCATTGTGCTACAACTATACTCAACCTAGACAACTACCTAACAATAAACCCCACCGGCTACCACTAGTCCACCTTATGGTTAGGTTGTTCGACAACCCTCTACTACTCTACGACCATCGGAGCTCCGATGAATTGACAAGTTAAATTTCTATCATGTTTTTTGTTAATTTTTAAAAATAGTAAATCTACCTAGAAAATTTTGGAAAATTTTATATTTAAATTATTTTAGATATACCTTTGTGTGATATTTTTACTTTTGTAAAATTTATAATATTTAATACACTTACTTAAGAAAGTTACTATTTATCTGAATTTTGACATTCAAAATAAATATATCAAATGATGTAGTCTATAAGCCGAAATTTTTGTGTATGATATACATGATATATAGATAATTTCTATCTAGCCATATTTTTTATTTGAGTATTTTTAGTATTTAATGTAATTTTAGCCCTAAAAATGGCTAGAAATTAAGGTGAAAATATGAAATAAATAGGTTTTATGAAAGTAAATGATGAAATTGACATATACTAATTTCTGGTGAATTATAATGATGTTAAGATAGGTTAAAAATAATTTTATATAAAAAAGGATAATATTTGGGTAATTAAATATAATTTAAGGATAAAATTGTAATTTTACGTATACAGGTAACAAATCGATAGCCTAAAACTAAGTGATGACTTAATCCTCCATATTTTTAGGAGTTTATAGAAATTTTTAAGGAATTATTTGGTGACCTGAGCTATTTATTACAAATTTACGTAATAAAATAGCTTAAATTATAAATCAAGGCTCGTTTTTAGTAATAATAAGCTAAAATATGATAAATATGGAAATAAAAACTATAGAGAAGTATGCTAGTTAGATTTAATAAAAATAAAATTTTAATATATTTAATGATAATTAGACAACTAGGATATGTTGTATACATATTAAGGTTAAATAACTCCTATATTATTGAGTTATATTGACAAATTATGTAAAACATAGTTTAATTACATAAAATATATATATCATTTAGATACGTATAGATATATCAAAAACTCGAAATACCTTTTAGAAGTCATCTTTACAAATATAACTCATAATATATATCGTTAAGTATGTACGAACTCAATAACACTATTTTTACTAAAATCGGACAATCCTTAATAATATAACCTAAATCTCCATTATATTACAAGAATTTACATATTACGATAACCTTACCATAATTGAAACATGATTTAGCCGAATTAAATTATGTTTCAATATGATCAAAACAATATATTATACGTAATAGTATAACTATGTATATTATTAATATTTAATAACTTAACTTATATAATAAAACTATATTTTATTATATAAGGAAAATAATAATATATGTTAGATATATATATTTATATAACCATTTAACATAATACTTTTAGATAAAACCCTAATGTTTTTATAGCTCTACGAAATCTAAATTTGAGTTTTGTATATATATATATAGGGTCTCCCAATGATCAAACTATTGAAGATATGAGTCTTACATAGTAAGCATCTAAACAAGTAAGTAGGAGTCGTAACTTTATTGCTTGTTGGAATACTGTATTACGGTATTTGGAGACTTAAGAGTACTTCTATTTATAATTGTAATTAGTTGTTTATGTGCATGCCATACGTAATTAATATTCAGTTGTGACAAGAGTTGAACTCTTTGGCGGGCTATTATGTATGATCACATTGTTTTTGTATTATGTGAACCTATCTAGTCACCCCTAATTGAAACTAGTAATGATTCGACTACTGACAAAACTGGACATGCATAGCACCTGTTAGGAGAAATGATTAGGAGTGTTAGACCAAATACTAACTCCCTTTCGATAAAGATAGTTGAAATGGTTATTTCTCCATCCTTAATCTAATTAAATGACAAGTGAGGAGGTCATGGTAAGAGTTGAGGCTGTAGTTCGAAGGGGGTCATAGGAGGAAGGTGTTTTCCATTACATAAGCCCGAGTTTGGTCTAATTTAAGTTGCCATAAAACTCCTCAATCCAGGTTAGAGTAGATGTAAATTCTCTAACCTTACAATGGATCAAGTAACATTGTACAATGTTTCAAGTGATTGATTACATTACATTTCATCATAATTAATAACTTTGCTTGTGATTATTTGATACTCTTTTGACTCCATCCCACTTATTGAGCTAGTTGTGCTTACATCCCTATAGACTCTTTTGTAGATGACGAGTGAAGGTTAAGATGTTTAGATACCATTACTCCCAAGTTAGTATGCTGTTGACTAGGAAAGTGAGGAAATGAATAATCTACTGAACCTGAGCTTTTGACTTTCTTTTGAGTTTTGAGAAAACTAACTAAGAATTTCCTAAGACGTCCACTAGTTCTTATCTTATTGTAAATAAACTTCAAGACATGTGGCTTTTAGTAAGCTCTGATTGTAAATTATAACTTTAGATGTATAATATTTATATAAATACTGTTGTGTTATAAGACAACAGGTTATATAAAACATGTACTTTGTAAAGCTATACCATAGGTTTGATCATTCATAGGTATCAAAATGGATATCTCAAGCTAGTTGAGTTATGTACGCCTTGTGTAAACTATATCTACGATAGTAGCTATGAGGTTAGCTTCTATTTTAGGTTAGTTTCTATTTTAAGTTAGTTTACACTATAGGACTATTACAACTTTTCTTATTCGGGACATAACAGTTCTGAGTTGGTATTAGAGCATGGTTCTAAAAGAGCCAAGCTTTGAAGCATTTAATTAAAATGTGTAAATAATAGGATCACTAAGAGTAAGGTTAATAATGAATATAAGAGACTTAGATTTATAAGATTATATATATATAGCTTATGTATGTAAAACAAGTTACAAATTGACTTTAACTTATTATTTCAGATTTGTAGGAATGGTTCATTATATGTATAGTGAAATTTTGAATAGGAAGGGAATGAGACACCTATCGAATATAGGATTCAAATGCAAAAGTTGTTATTAGATATGGCTAATTGGAAAATATTTTATACTATCGATAAGATTATCGAAAATTATAAGCGTAGGATGTTCTTTAGTATGTAGGATGATTGAAGAATAATAAGAAATGAGTTAGAACCTATATATAATGAGTATACTACTATAGTTACCTGTGAGAAGAAGTACTTTCGAGAAAATGGGGTTTTACTTGTGATGATTCCTATACTGTATTTTCCAGCTTTAGTAGAGACAGATAAGGATTACCCTCCAAGTTTTAATCAGGTACCTTCAGATGTTCCACATATTCCTAGAAACCATTCCCCAAGTATGGTTGACTGGTTTCTTAAGTATCCTAAAGATGAGACTGTAGGTATAAAAGTATCATTGCAACCTCAAGAGCCTGAATCCCCTGTAATACCACCTGAGAATCTACTTCAAGATGCTTAGCCAAATGTAGGGTTAGATAATGATGATGATCCTAAGAAGGATCTAGAGAAAGTAAAGCATGGTTGTTAAAATTGCGAGTCAAAAATATGATTATACAAGTTTATAATTTTATAATATTTTTATCTATTAAAATGAATATAAATTTGTTTATATGAAAACTTTTTGTAAAATTATGAGCTTTAATGTACAATTCTACAAACTTACGATTTACCGATTTTATATGATTTTATACAATTCTACCGATTCTATATATTTAAATGAATAGTAGAATTGTAATTTTGACAACCATGAAGTAGAGGATGAAGCCGAAGTTAGTTTTGAAAATGGAGCACAAGATAGTAGAAGTGAAGTGCATGAAGTGGTTATTAGACCACACCCCTATCATAGTGGAGAAAAGCTTAGATTTTGAGGGGAATGGAGAGAATGACTAGTTTCCTTTTAGAGATGCAACAACTTCAGCAAGTTTAAGTAAATAGAAGTTAAGAAGATAGTGAGAAGACTTGTTAGGGCTTTTAATATTGTATGACCTAGTTGTTTTGATGTACCTAGGTCCCATAGCAACTTTTGATATACTTTTGACTTTTGAATGTAACTTCTATACTTTTGATGTTTCGGTTACTAAATATGTAAATGATGTAAATAAACTCTTGTATAGATGAAAGTGATGTAAATAAGTAATCAGATGTGCAATCTGATGTTGTAAATAAAGTGATGTAATCTTTTGAATGTAAAGTCCAGCTATCTTATGTACCGATATAAACATACTAGAGTATAACATATCTTTATTATTCAGCATCTGTATGATATACGAATATGAGCAGTGCTTACTCAAAATTTATAGTAGCTCATGATGTACAAGTGTGTTTGAGCCCATGATGGAATATGAATATCATTGTTTTATATACAGGGATGAAATATTATAGGTTTTATATTTATTGAAATCCTTGTTGAAGAATTTATAGATGTGTATTATATATACGGAGAATAATTTATCTATATATGAATATGAGTTACTTAGGTCAAGTATTAACTTCTAGTACACCTATCCTAAGTATAAGGCTGATAGTTAGTGACTTGTGAATCTAAATATAGCAGAGGAAGCAAATAGAAATGGAAATAGAAACAACCAACCTAAAGGAATAATACCACCTCCTAACCCTCCTAATCTACCAAAACCACCTAGAAATGATATACTACTGCCTGCTTTGAACATGATGAACCCAACTCAATTTGGACAAATGTTGGCTAATATGAATACCATGATTCAATTGCAAGGAGCTTTAATTCAGCATTTGATCACAGGTAGAAATGTGATAAACCAAAGGCTACCAGAAGTTGAACCTAAAGGAACTCAACCTTAAGATGCAAGTCAACTTCCTAAGTTTATAAAGTCAAAATGGTATTTCAAAGGTGAAATGGGTAAGCATGCCTTAGCTGATGATTGGTTAGCTCATATCAAGCGCAGTTTTTAGGCATTTAAGATTCTTGAAAATTAAATAGTCTCTTATAATACTTTCTTGCTAAAGATGGGAGTGCAAGTTTAGTGAGACCCGATAGCATAAACAATGCCTGGCCCCATTACCTAGTGAGTATTTTAAGAAATGTTTAAGAGAGAATATTTCCTTATTAGTGTGCAAAATTATATGACTCTATAGTTAATGGAAATAAAGAAAGGCACTATGAGTGTAGCACAATATGAGAATAAATTTAACATATTATTGCAACATGTGCTTGAGTCATACAGGGATAATCAAGAGCTAAAGAAGAATCTTTTTCTTAACGGATTTGACACAACAATGCGATGTAAGTTGATGGATTATGAATTCACCACTTATCATCAAATTGTGGATAAGGTAAGTTAACTGGAAAATAATTGATTGGCCAGCAAAATGAGTGAAGTAAGAAACTAAGAAGAGTTAATCAATATAGGCTTGTTTTCAAAAGGACATTTCCAAGTGCAAATAATAACTCAAGCCAAAAAGGAAAGAAATTAGCTGTTGTGACCAGTGGTGGTGCTTCAAATAGGATCAGATTTAGTTTCTATGTTGAGGTAAGAAATGTAAGGTGCTGGAAGTATAGGGCGTAACATTTCCCTAAGCAATGCCCTCAGTTAAGGGGCAAACGTATTCTATGTGGTGATTTGAATAAGATGTTAAGAGAGTGTCCAAAGATGAAAACAATGAAGTGCTATAGGTGTAGAATGATAGAGCACTTCTAGATAATGTGGTCAAGCCAAACAAAGGAGTAAGAAATATAGAGGAGTAGAGACGGCTATTATACTAACTCGGGTATTTGCAATCGAGGGTACAAAAGAGGATACTGAGGATTTTGATAAGTGAATGGAAGAACACTTTCATAATGGCTCGAATAACGAAATGGATATAGATGGAACTAACCAAGGCTTAGTAACAGGTATGTAAACTAACTCGTAATTTTTACTTACCCATGAGTTGGTTGTAACTTTTGTACATATAGATAGTGTTAAGAACTGTGAAAATATGTAACTTAAGTATAGTACTTAAGAAGTAGATAACTATAGTAATAGTAATTGTTTTAGGAAACATACTTGTAAATGGATGAACTACTTATACATTATTTGACACTGAAGCATCACGTTCATTTAGTAGTCAGGTGTTTGTCTCAAGAAATGAAATTAAGACAAATGACCTATATAATAAGAACACTTATAGGAGAACAAGTGTTGACATGAGAAAAAGTAGATAATAGACAATTGCAAATCTAAAGACAAGAATTTCTGATAAAACTCATAGTATTACCAATTAAGGGATTGTGTAAGCCCTATGAAATTTCGATAACCTAAAAATGGGAATCGAATGAAGGAGTCCTTGGATGGTCCCTAGAACCACCCAAACATAATAACAAAACTTAGGTAAAAGAATTGAACCCTAAGTGTTCAACCAAAATCCTAATTGAAGTAAGCCCGAAAACCCTAACTGAATAAACATGAACCTTAGTACTTTAAAAACCCTAGAATGATATTAAAACCCTAAAATCATCATCTAACCCTAAATAAGTGATAAAAAACCTTATTATCACTAATAAACACTAATAGTAAGGTTGAATCAATCAATACAAGTGATCAATAACACTAAATTATTCGAACCTTAACTTTAGAGCTCGTATGTGAATCAAATTACTATAAATGAACACCAAACCCTAAGGAAACCCTAAGCACACATGTAGGGCACTTGATTTAGCTAAAATATAGTATTAAAGTTCAATAAAACCCTAAACGT
The DNA here is from genome assembly GCA_024138015.1 of Lumnitzera littorea. NCBI lineage: Eukaryota > Viridiplantae > Streptophyta > Magnoliopsida > Myrtales > Combretaceae > Lumnitzera > Lumnitzera littorea. Next base: position 31,660,085 of record JAMXBB010000012.1, read on the forward strand.
ATCCTAAGTGCACTTAATTAGCCCAATCATGCTGAATTACTATCTGTTGCCTTAATCAAACCCTAATCCTTAACCAACCTCATTACATCTTAATTAGCTACGAGTTAAACATAATTAAGGACCACAAGACAAAACCTTAATCACCTTAAATTATCTTATACTTTAAGTGGATAAGATCATACCCAACTTGGTAAAAAGCATAATAGTACATGGTTCCCACTTTGTACCTTGTCCTTGATTTCCCTAAAAATCAAAGTTGGTCCCCTCATTCCCTCTCCATTTCCACGTCGACCATTGCCATTCCCTCCCTCATTTTGTTTTATCAATCCTTAACACTCTCAAATCCTCTCAAACACTCACTCAAAAATCAAACATACAAACCCCCCTCATCTTCTTCTTCCTCTTGGCTATACCTATACACCACACTGCCAACGACCATAGCTTCACTACCATCACTCTAAATCACTCCACACCAAGTTTCATGCCTTACACACACATTCCCCTTGTTAATCAACACACTTACACCTTCATACACACACTTAAGCTCAAGATACATAACCACCAAAGAAGGTTTTCTACACTTTACTCCGGTAAGTACTTAGGCTAGGTTTTCCTTAGTTTTCTTGCATAATAATGTTAGAAACTAACATTTTTCTTTGTTGAAACTTATTTTACAACAACTTCCTAGAAGTTCTAAGGTGATATAATAAGGGAAAACAAAGGTTAGTGTAAGAAAAACCACTCTTGATAGATGATATAACACTAATAGACTAACTTCCTAGAAGTTCTAAGGTGATATAAGAAAGGCAAACAAAGGTTAGTGTAAGAAAAGCCACTCTTGGTAGATGATATAACATTAATAGACTAAGTAGTATAGAGTAGTGTAAGTTTTAGTAGAGAATTATCAAGTAGGTTGATAGGAACCTTATTTCTCTTGCTTGTCGCCCCATATATGTCCTCTCACACACATTTTCACACACTTTTATGAAGTGATTAATGTTTTAGATTAGTAAAAACATATGTTACTTAAGTTAAAACACCATAAAAAATCAAGTGTTGCATAAAAATGGAAGGTTTGACCCTCGAAACAACTCTTGGCCGCCACTTTCATTGAACTACCAAATCTAGAACTTCTTATTTAGTAGCTTAATGACATGTTTATTTAGTGTTAAGTATGATTTAGGACTTAATTAATCAAGTTAAGTAAACTAAAGTATGGTTAAGGCCCTAAACTAGCTTAGTTAATGATTATAAGCTTAAGAATGGTGTTAATGACCCTAAGAACCACAATGAACGAATCTCTAACCATATTAAAAATGGGTTAAACTTAGGTCTAATGTTGGGCTTAAGGCCAAAAAGACAAGTAAGCATGGGCTTGAGCCCAATGCCCTAAATAGTGATTTAGACACATTAAGCCCAAAAGAACCAATTTTAAAGCTCATATAGCTAGGTGACCAAATTTGAATCCTAGGTTAAAAGGCTTAGGAAAAGTTATTTAAAAGACCCACAAAACCTAAAGGCTTATCTAAGAAACCCACCATAGGCCCCTTAGTAATTTAGGGCCTTAAACTTAGTAAAAATGCCCATTTTGACCTATGAGAATATCACCAAGGCCAACTTTAAAATTTTAAGATGTTGGGCAGAAAAAGCCAATTTAAAATACTTAAAAGAATACCCAAAATTATTAAGTATAAAGCCTAAAGTCAAAAACCAAGCCCAAATCCTAAAGTGACCGAACTCCCCATTTGAGCCTACGACCTTGTAGGGCCCAAACAAAAAACTTATTGATCTAGAAACCTAAAAATAACTTCACCAAATGAAAAAAACATTCAAAAACGATGAAAATGACTATAAAATCATTGAAAATGGAGTTAAAAAGAGGAAGATATGTTCGAATTATGAAAACAACTAACTTTAGGACAGTAAGTGATAAGCCTAGTTAATCGGTGCAAATAGAATACTCATAAAACTTAATAATCTTCTAAAGGGGATGAGGAGTTTGACTTAGATATGGTAGAGGATTAGTAGGATTGCTGAGCATCATGGCCGAGTGAGTATACCGCCCTCTCTACTTTACTTGTTTGTGCTTATAGTTAGTGAAATACTAAATTATATCCAATAACTGAAATTGTTGAATGTTAGGGCAAACAAGAAATGATATGTGCTTGATATGATTGACCTTGTTTGCAAAAATATCTTAAGTTAATATGAATACTATATGCTTGCTGCATTAGAATTTAGGATCTTAGAGTGTCTATATATATATTGATTGGTCACCCATAAACTAAACTAATAAATGCTTGACCCCTAATTAAATTAGATATGTATTGCATCTTCTAACATGATAATAAGGGTACTAGCATCATGTAGTAAAATGGGGGATAATGCCTAGTTGGATCATATTGTATTTTGTGTATTCAATCGTTATTGTATGACATATTTCATGTGATATGTCCTACCTCGATCTTTAGGAACTACTTGGCTCCAAGGAATACCACCTTCTACTTAAGGTAGTGTAGTTCTACTGCTAAAAGTGATATTGATAACAAGAGACTCCGAATAAGATGTGGATATCTAGATCTTGACATGCTAAAATACTTCCTAACTCGGGCAACAGTAGGTGTTAAAACCGTATTGTATACAGTTACCAGTAGATTATATATACTATTTCATTGCATATCTTTGACCATGCATTCTTATGCTTGATTAATCACCCATTTGATATTGCTTGTTAGTAGAGTAGGAAGGTAACTCACTAAACTGTTGAGCTTACCCTCTTATAGTTTATTGTTGCGAGATGCTCAAGATTAGTATATTAGCTTTGGGATGTGAGATGTGAAGAAGTTGAGAGCTTGAGCAAACCATTCATTTATATTTGGATTCTCTTTCTAAATTTCAAGTATTAAGTATTGTATGTTGCTAAGTTGTCTAAACTACTCTTGTTATCTTACTTTAGTATCGTATGATTGCCCTAAGGGAAAAACCTTTTATTCCTTCTTATTTACGTTGTGTTAGTATTAATTAAATGCTATAACTTTAATTTATGTGTTTTACTATTACTAAATGCTAGTTAATAAGAGAAGGTCGTAGTTATGAATGTCTTATGTAGTATGCCGAAGGCCCTTAATCAAGGATGGCACTTGATCTCGAATCTTCACGTGTTACATGGCAGTACTACCATGACTCGACCTCTCTCCGGGTTGTGACAATATGATGTTATTATGGGAATAGACTGGTTGTCCAAACAAATAGCCAAAGTAGATTGTCAAAATAAGAATATAATCTTAGATGAGGGTAAGGTCATATTTCAAGGAAAGACAAGTGAGTGAAGTTTAAGATTATCAGTTATTGAAATAAGCAAAGAAGTGAATGAAAGTACTAAAGAATGGCAATTCTATTAGATATTTCCTATAGAAGGAAAAAAGGAAACCTCAAAAGTATCAGAAATACCGATAGTAAGTGAATTTCTTGATATCTTTCTAGAAGAATTACCTGGGTTGACACTACAACAAGAGTTTGATTTTTCTATAGAATTGGTGCTAGGTACGAATCAATATTAAAAGCTCCATACCAAATGTCACTGATAGAACTTCAAGAGTTAAAAAAAAGTAACTTCAAGAATTATTAGACAAAGGATTCATACGACCCAGTATATCTCCTTAGGGAGCGCCAGTGTTATTAGTGAAAAAAAATAAAAAGATGAAACCATGAGATTGTGTATTGATTATTAAGAGATAAATAAAATGACTATTAAGAACAAGTACCCACTACCCAAGATTGATGATTTGTTTGATCAACTGTACGGTGCCAATGTATTTTCATGGATTGATTTAAGATCTGGACATCATCAGTTACTAATTAAGCTAGAAAATGTACTAAAGACAACTTTTTGATCTAAATATGGGCACTACAAGTTTTTAGCAATGCCTTTCGGTTTGATGAATGCATTAATTGTGTTTATGGATTTGATAAATCAGATCTATCAACCTTACTTAGATAAATTTGTTATGGTATTCATTAATGATATTTTAATTTATTCCAAGCCTTGCAAGAGTTGAAGGATAATCATTTGTATGCTAAGTTGAATAAGTATGAATTCTGGTTGGATAGAATATCGTTTTTAGGACATATTGTGTCGAGCAAAGGAATTTCAATAGATCCTAAAAAAGGTCAAAGCAATCGCAGAATGGAAACAACCAACTACCATTATGGAAATAAGAAGTTTTTTTGGAATGGCGAGATATTACTAACGATTTATAAAGAATTTTTCCAAAATTGCTAAGCCTTTAACTTGACTGATGCAAAAGGACGTTAAATTTGAATGGAGTGATGAATGTGAACAATGTTTCTAGGAATTGAAGGATCGTTTGATTTCAACACCAAAACTTATTTTGCCAGATCAAAGTAAATCTTATTGTATATATAGTGATACTTCCAAGAATGGATTAGGATATGTATTGATGTAGAATAGAAAAGTGGTAGCATATGCATCCAGGTAACTAAGGTCTTATGAGAGGAATTATTTGACTCGTGATTTAGAATTAACAACTGTAGTATTTGCTTTGAAGATCTAGAGACATTATTTATATGGACAACATTGTGAGATCTACATAGATTATAAAAGTTTTAAGTATTTCTTTACTCGAAAAGAATTGAACTTAAGACAAAGATGTTGGTTAGAGTTAATCAAAGATTATGATTTGACTATAAGCCATCATCTTAGCAAAGCTAATGTTGTAATAAATGCGTTGAGTCGCAAGAAGTATGAACAAGTGGCCTCGTTACTTACTACTTAACGTGAACTGATTAAGGAATTTGAAAAAATGAAAATTGAATTCAAATGGCACAATAGTAATGGACAGTTGATGAGTTTAGTAATAGAACCAACTTTGATAGAAGAATTAAGCTTCAACAAGATGTGGACCAAAGATTAAAAGAAATCAAGGAAAAGTTGAATATAGGTGATGTACCTAACTTCAAAATTGATGTTAAAGGTGTGTCAAGATATAAAAATAGAGTCTATATGCCTAATAACTCACAGTTGAGGAATGAAATAATGACTTAAGCACATGACACGAGTTACACATTGCATCCTAGTAGGGATAAGATGTACTGCGATTTAAAATCATTGTTTTGGTAGAAAGGCATCATAGACACCTCATTTTTGCTAATTTTTTTTTTAATTTTGTTAATTGAGCTAGGTTGATAAAATAAAAATAAATAACTAAAATACAATAAAAAATAAAAAAACGAAAATTAAAAGAAAAATAAAAAAATGAAAAATGAAAATTAAGTTAGGTCATAGCAAGTTGAGTTATGTCAAGTTGGAATAAGTTGAGTTGTTGGATTAAGAAGCGAGATGGGCTGAATTAATTAATTTATCTAATTTAAGAACTTAAATCAGATTAGGGAATTATTAAGCTAAATTGGATCGGGTTGGGCCTGAAAAGAAAAGCCCGAGTTAATTAGGGTTTCTAAAAGCTAAGGTAAATCTTGGAAGAATTGGAATCGAATCTTCTGTATCTTTAATACAAAAGATTCGATTTTAAGCTTATGAATAACACATTAGCAAGAGATTTAGGGACCGGTTTTATTTTTATCACACTTCTACCCAAAACACCACACAAACATTATCGTGCCACCACACAACCACCACACAACACCACATAGTACCACCCTAGCACCACCACACAACAACCATAGTCATTGCCAGTCTACCGCCTAACAACGCCCAATTCTTCTCCTAACAATGCCCAGTCTGTTGCCTATCAACGCCCAATCCATCGCCTAGCCAACCTCCCAGTGTCGCCCAGCAACGCCCAGTTAGCTACGCAGTGTCATCCAACATCGTCTAGTCCGCCGCCCAGCATCACCTAGTCCGTCGCCTAACATCACCTAGTTCGTCACCTAGCATCACCTACTGTTGCCCAGCAGTGCTTAATCTACCACCCAACATCTCCCAGTAGCACCCAATCCACCACCCAACATCATCAAGCAGCGCCCAGTCCATCGCCCAACGTCACCCAGCAGTGCCCAGTCCACTATCCAGCGTCACCCAGCAGCACACAGTCTAATACCCAGCGTCACCCAACAACGCCTAGTCCACGCCCACTGTCATCCAACAGTGCCTAGTCCACCATCTAGCGTCACCCAGCATAGCCCAACAGCACCTTGTCCATTGCCCAACATCACCCAGTCCACTACCCAACTTTGCCCAGTCTGTTGCCCAGCACCTCTTAGCATCGCTTAGTCCATCGCCTAACGTCACCCACTCCATCGCCCAACAACACCAAATCCATCGCCTAGCGTCACCCAGTGTCACCTAGCAACACCCAGTTCGTCGCACAGTAACGTCCAGTCCACCATCTAGTGTCGCCTAGCAGCATCCAGTCCAGCGGCTAGCATCACCTAGCAACACCAGTTCGTCGCCCAACAGCGCCAAATCTACAGTCTAGCATCGCCCAACAGTGCCCAGTCTACCACCCAGCATCGCCCAACAACGTCCAATCCACTACCCAACACCAACATGATCCGACGATAGGTAAATTTTCATTAATTTTTTTATTCTTTATTTATTTCATTAATTTTTATTAATTTATTTTATTAGTTATGTTTTTTTCCTTTATTAACTATTTTTGTGCTTAAGTGTAAGTTTTTTATTGTTATTATTTATTTTGTTGCAATAAAATTTAGTTAAATTAAGTTTTTTTTTAATCATTTTTTATTTAATAAAAAAATATTTTTGACACATAGTAGTTTTAAAAAATAAAAAATATTAAATTGAGTTTTTTTTCAAAAAGATTCGGTTAGGTTTTTTTATTAAATTCAAAAAAATATATTTTTTAGGTATGTTTTTTAAAATAATAAATGGATAAAAAGCGTAAATTTGGCTCAGTTTTCAAAATAAAAATGACTTACCTACTAAATATTTTATAAAAAAATAACTACGGTCGGTTTGATCTCGATTAGCGGATACGTAAGCACTTTCAGGGTAACAGTTAAAAAATAAAAAAAAAATCCTTTTTCTTCTTTTCTTAGAAATTCATAATAAAAAATAATAAAAAATCATTTTTAGTTACATTTTACGAAATTAGATATATTTTTAATATTTTTAGAAAAATTACCAAAAATAAAGCTCACCAATTTTTACTTTAATATTTACATGGTGATTTAGTCTTAATAAGTTAGCCCCCGAACCCGATTTTTTAGTTTAATTTTCTAAAAATTAATTTTTTTAGAATATCCGTAAACTAATGGTCAAATTAGGGTTTTCCCACCCAAGAACCTTAATTTTATTTTTACCGATAATGGATTAGCAAGTCCATTTAAAAAAAAAAACATTTAATTTTCCTTAATTTAATATCAAGTAATTTATATTAAACAAGCTACGCTTAATATAAGTTAAACTAAGGAAATAAAAATAAAGCTCAACAGGCATGAAAATAACTATAGCACAATACGTTGCTGGGTGCAATACATGCCAACAAGTAAAGGTAGAACATCAAAGACACAATGGTTTACTACAACTGTTAGAAATACCTTAATAGAAGTGGGATCATATTACAATGGATTTTGTAATAGGACTCTCGAGGACGAGATCAAGTCATGATTCAATTTGGGTTATGGTAGATAGGTTGACGAAGTGTGCTCATTTCTTATCTTATCAAACTGGTGATTCAATGGAAAAGTTGGCACGACTATATATTATAGAGATTGTTAAACTATATGGTGTACCGATAAGTATTATATCAAATATAGATAGCCAATTTGTATTGAAATTCTGGGAAAGTTTACATTGATCTTTGGGAACTAAACTGCAATTTAGCATAGCCTATCATCCTTAGATAGATGGACGGCCGAAAAGAGTTATTCAACTACTTGAAGATACGTTGAGAGGCTATATTCTAAACTTCAGTGGTGATTGGGATCAATATTTGCCATTAGTAGAATTTACTTATAATAATAGTTATCAAGCAACAATTTCAATGTCACCATATGAAGCTTTGTATGGAAGAAAATGTCAATCATCATTATATTGGGAGAATGATGAATACACAATGATAGGACCCAATGTGATCGGACAAATGAATGATAAAGTTTTGATAATACGACAAATGATGAAAGCAGTGCAAGATCAATACAAAAGTTGTGTAGGTTTGAAAAGAAAACCTATGGAGTTTACGATAAGAGATCGTATGTATGTAAAGATAAGTCTGTTTAAAGGATTTAAGTGTTTCATTACTACAGGAAAGCTAAGTCCCCGATATGTCGTACCTTTTAAAGTCTTAAAAAGAATCGAAAATATTACTACCAAATTGCTTCACCACTAAGTTTAGCTAGATATGACGATGTATTTCATTTGTCAATGTCACGGAAGTTCATAAAGAACCTAAATAAAATCATGGAATTGGAAGCAATGGACTTACAAGAGGATTATACAGTTGAAGAAAGTTCGATTAAGATCTTGGAAAGCTAAATTCAAAAGTTAAGAAATCGAAAAGTTGAGTACATGAAACTCTAATGGGTTAGCGTTCCAACGACAAAGTTAACTTGGGAATCGAAGTTAGCATTGCAAAATCATTACCCAAAACTCTTCAAAGAAAAGGTAAGTAATAGCTTTTTATCAAAAAATAAGTAGTTATTATGTTTAGAATAAAAATTTTGAAGACAAAACTTTCTTAATGGGGGTGAAAATGTGAGCTCCTAAAATTGCATTTAGGGTAACCAGCCCTACCTAGATTTAAGGCTTTCGAGAAAAATTATACAATTGAGCCAAACTTTACAATTAAGATAGAAAAGTTAGTTAAAGTGGTTTAGTAAAGTTAGATTTTAAAAATAATGACCTAAAATCCAAATTTTGCCCCTAAAAATATGATTATTTAATATAATACGAAATTACTCTAAACCTCTAAAATTGAGTTAGGAATGTAACAAAGACTTAGAGATAAGCTAATTGTGCTATAAAATGAGATATGATAATATAATTTACTATATAAATATATACATATTTTTATGAGTTACCCAATACATACATTAATTATACCCATAAATTAACCCAAAATTACATAATTATATATAATATGTGTTGAATTCATAAAAATAAATAAGAAATATATCTTTAAAATAAAAGATATGTTAGAAACACTATTATATGAGTATAAATATACATTACACATGACCTATATATAGGATATATATCCTTGTATATTAATAAATAACTAAATGCTAATATAATATACCTAAAATACTTAAATTATATTAAAATAATAGCAAAATCTACCTAACAATTCAAGATTTCAATCGGAAAATTCTGGACTTCAACCATAACATTCAGCAAATCACGAAATGATGAGTCAAAAAGCAAGTGCGTGGAAAATAAGACACCTCCTACTAATATTAAATAAATAAATAAATAAGAAAAATTTATTCTTAGTCGCTTAGTATCCTATAAATACTAACCAACCTAGGATATGTAAGGTTCAGCAATTTGAAGTTTAGATTGGTAAAAGAAAAATTTTGAAAATTTTAGAAAAATAAAAAGAAAAACAGGGGGAACCCATTATACTACAACCATACCCAACCTAGACAACTACCTAACAATAAACCTCACCGGTCACCACTAGTCCACCACACACCTAGGCTGTTTGATTACCCTCCGCCACCTTACAGCCATTAGATCTCCAATGAATTGATAGGTCAAATTTCTGCCCTATTTTCCATATATTTAAAAAAAATAGTAAATCTACCTAAAAAATTTCACAAAAATTTATATTCGGATTATTTTAAATATGCTTTTGTGTGATATTTTATTTTTGTAAAATTTATAATATTTAATACACTTGCTTAAGAAAATCACTATTCATTCAAATTTTGACTTTCAAAATAATTATATCAAATAATGTAGTTTGCAAGCCGAAATTTTTTTATATGATATATAGATAATTGCTATGTAGCTAGGTTTTTTATTTGAATATTTTTAGTATTTAATGCAAATTTAGCCTTAAAAACTACTAGAAATTAGGATGGAAATATGAAATAAATAGATTTTATGAAAGTAAATGATGAAATTGACATATACGGATTTCTAGTGAATTATAATGATATTAGGATAGGCTAAAAATAATTTTCTATAAAAAAAGGATAATATTTAGGTAATTAAATATAATTTAGGGGTAAATTTGTAATTTTGAGTATATAAGCGACAAATCGATAGCATAAAACTAAGTGATGACTGAATCCCCCATATTTTTAGGAGTCTATACAAATTTTCAAAGAATTATTTGATGACTCGAACTATTTATTACAAATTCATATAGTAAAATAGCATAAATTACGAATCGGGGCTTGTTTTTAGTAATAATAAGTTAAAATGTAATAAATATGGGTATAAAAACTATAGAGAAGTATGCTATTCAGATTTGATAAAAATAAATTTTTAATATATTTAACGATAATTTGATGATGGGATATATTGTATATATATTAGGGTTAAATAGCACTTATATTATTAAGTTATATTGACAAATTATGTAAAATACAATTTAATCATATAAAATATGTATAATACAATAAAATTCATTTAGATATGTATAGGTATATTAGAAACTTGAAATACTCTTTAAAAGTTATCTTTAAAAATAAAACTTGTAATACGTACCATTAGGTATGTATGAACCCAATGACACTATTTTTACTAAAATTGGACAATCCAAGGTAATATAACCTATTTCTCAAAAATATTATGAGAGTTTACGTATTACAATAATCTTACCATAATTAAAATGTGATTTAAATAATTAAAAGTACTTTTCGAAACGATATATTATACATAATAATATTGTTATGCATATTATTAATATTCAATAATTTAACTTAACTTATATAATAATAATACATTTTAGATATATATATATATATATATATAACCGTTTAACAAAATATTTTTAGATAGAACCCCCAACGTTTTTGTAACTCTAAGAAAACTAAATTTAGGTTTTATATATATAAGGTCTCTTAATGTTCAAACCGTTGAAGACACGAGTCTTCCATAGTAAGTGTCCGAACAAGTAAGTTGGGATTATAGCTTTACCACTTATTGGGATAATGTAGTAGAGTATCTAGAGACTTAAGAGTACTTATGTTTATGATTGTAATCAGTTGTTTATGTGCATATCATGCGTGTGATTGATATTTCATTATGACAAGAGTTGAACCGTTTAGCTTGCTGCTCTGCATGATCATATCATTTCTGTATTGTGTGAACTTATCTGGTCACCCTTAATTGAAACTAGTAATGATTTAACTACTGATGAAACTGAACATGCATAGCACCCGTTAAGGGAAATAATTAGAAGTGTCAAGCCAAATATCGACTCTTTTCGATAAAGATAGCTAAAATGGTCCTTTCTCCATCCTTAGTCAAACTAAGTGATAAATGAGGAGGTCATAGCAAAGGTAAAGGCCATGATTTGATGGTGGTCATAGGAGGAGGGTGTTTTCCATTGTCCAAGCCTAGGTTTAGTTTGATTTAAGTCGCAATAAAACTTCTCAATTCAGGTTGAAGCCGATGTAATGTCTCTAACCTCACAATAGAGCAGATAATATTATGCAATGTTTTAAGTGATTGATTGTATTATATGTCATCATAATTAATGACTTTGCTTATGATTGTTTGGTACTCTTTTGATTCTGTCCTACTTACTGCACTAGTTATGCTTGTATCCTTATAGGCTCTTTTGTAGGTGATGAGTGATGATTGGGATGTTTAGATATCATTACCCTCAAGTTAATGTATTGTTAACTGTGAAAGTAAGGAAAGGAATAATCCACTGAACTTGAGCTTTTGACTTTCTTTTGAGTTTTGAGGAAACTAATTAGAAATTCACTGGGTTGCCCATTAGTTTCCTATCTTATTATAAATAGACTTCAAGACCTATAGCTTTTAATAAACTTTGATTATAAATCATAACTTAAGATGTGTAATGTTTATATATAAGTACCGTTGTGTTATGAGACAATAAGCTATATAAAACATGTATTTTGTAAAACTATTTCATAGGCTTGATTATTCATAAGTATCAGAATGGATGCTTCAAGCTAGTTGAGTTGTATACATCTTGTGTAGACTATATCTACAATAGTAACTGTGAGGTTAACTTCTATCTTAGATTAGTTTATATGGTGGGACTGTTACAACTTTTTCTATTTGGGATGTGACATTAAGCACGCGCGCACGCGCGTACACACACACACACACATATGCACACATATATACATACATATACATACATATACACATGAGAGAGTTATAGAGAAGATCTCTAAGTATGAGAAGCAAGTCTATGTTGATAGTAGGGTAGGCATTGGATGGTATTCATTGGATATGATTAACTATATTACCTCAATTTGATAAAGTATTAGAATAAATAAGGTAATGCTAGTGCCCATTACCTTTTTCTGATACCAAGTCAAGAAGACCATCATCTAAGGTCTAAAAGTCGAAAAACTTTAGGATAGCCTTATGATTTGAAGTCAAAGAAATTTCCGTGCTACCTCAATTTGATAAAGTATTAGAATAAGTTAGGTAATGCTAATATGTGTTACCTTCTTCTATTCAAGAGGACCATCAGCTAAGGTATAAAGGTAAAAAAGCTTGAAGGGAGACTTACAGTTTGAAGTTGAGAAATCACCATGTGAACCATATAGCTATGTGATAAAAAAACAAAGGGGAAAGAAAACACACTTCTAATTTTGGAAGTAAAAGGTCGAATTATGGTTCACAAGGACATAGTCTAACTTCTTGAAGATGGGGTTCTTCTCTTGCTTATTCACCTACGAAAAGAAGTTTCCTACATAGCAAAGGTCATCAAGCTTAACTCTATCCAAAAATCTTTTATAGTCAGAAATTGCCTAATTCATCTTTCTATAACCATGCAATTTCTCATCAATAGATTTAGTGACACTTAAGTCTCTTAAAACAATCTGACGATGGTCTAATACTAGAGGAGATATGCAATAGTTGCTCTGAAGCATCCTCCTTTCTTGTTCATAGTTTGACACATACGTAAAAATTGCTAGAAAAGAAACATTAGCCCTTAAGTTTGAGCACTTGCAATGGCAAAATTGCATATGTTCCTTTAGTTCAATCACACCTCAAATGTTTATATCCCAACACAACCAAATACACTTTTTAGCAAGTCTATTATTGACAAAAGTCTACCTACGATTAATAATTTGCTTAATTAAGTCTTCATTTGATTAGTTTACTATAGTTTTTTTAGAGATATGTGAAGAAATAATTCCCATCATCCAGACTAAGTCTTGAGGAGGACTTAAAAGGAGTAGTAGAACCAACATCAACACCCCTAATGTTGTCTACATTTGCCGATTTCAAAGGAGAGACCACCTCATCTTTACTTGTTACAAACTTATATCCAAGTTTTGGCATCATCAAAGTTGTATCTTGAGGAGAACTCTTGTTTGTTGTTGGCTTTTTAACATTTTTCTTATTTCATTTAGTTCTAGGGGAAGAAAAACCAACTTTACCTAAGATAGGATTGATATGCCATGTAACAAAGGGGTATGAACAATTCTCTTAGATATCATGCATCTTGAAAATTAAACTACACCTCATTAGCTTGAAATGATGCACAAATCAATTAGACCATTTTATTAACTACAAGCAAAAGTCGATAAAAATACATGTTAATTGAAGGTTAATGAAAGATAAAATAGATTCTCAATGATAAATAAAGAGAGTGTTTAAAAGAGTTTAACTATGAAATCTATAAAATAATATGGGAAAATTAGGAAATAAACTTAACTAAATTAAAAACATATAATAACGTAGAAAAACTACTAAAGAAATATTTCTAAATAAGATAGGGTAAAAGGGAGGTTATTAAGGCCTATAGTACGGTCAACCTAAGATTGGTTAAGTCTATCGATTACTATTGGTTAACCATGGATAATCAACCTCATTTTGTTTATCCAAATGACCTCGGCTAATCAAAGTTAGTCACCTTAACTTACTTTTGAGTCTTCTACATGTTGGTTCAAGTCTATCTTAACTAATTGTGATGCTTCATGCTTATTTGAATTATCATTAGATCCTATTATATATATATATATATATATACATATGTTGGTGTGAATTGTGAGAGCTTCCATGTTCATTTACGGCCTGTTTAGTTCACTAAATAAAATAAAGGGGGAATGAAATTAGAATTCATTAGTGATTAAATAAAGGAGGAATGGGTATTACGTTGTATAGTTAGAAAAAAGAATCGATATGAATAACTTGTAATAGAAATTAATAAGACATATTTACCCTTTGACTTTTCCTTTTCTCTTTCCCTTTCTTTTACTATAACTCAACTTTCTCTCTCTCTTTCAACTATCAAATCTAGCTCCTTACCCAAAAAAAAAAAAAAAGAAACTATTGAATCTAGCTTTAGATTCTCTCTCTCTCTCTCACATACACACACACACACACACATTCTCTTTGATCTAAACTAGGTCTCTCTCTCTCTTCTTGTTTTTAGGTTCTAAGCTCCTTCTCTCAATCTCGACTCTCTTTTCTTTCTCATAGCAAATCAAAACTCTCTCTCTCTCACTCTTCTCGTCTCAACAATTGATGGTGGTATGTGATTTGATATGCAGTTGTGGTACGTAATGAAGGTATGTAGTGGTGCATGGTTAGAGTGTGGTGGTAATCTAGTTTGTATTAGGAAGAGAGGGGTATTGAAGGTCATTTAAATAAGGAATCCCATTTCTTAGCTTCGCTTAAGGAACTCTAATTTATTGTTTTCCCATAATTGCAATACTTAGGTAAATGCAAATTGGAAAAGTAAACGGTGTAATAGGGGAACTCTAAGAATAAGCGTTGAATGGCTATTACATTCCCTCAAAGTGAACGTTTTGTTAGCCTTTAGCCTCCATGTAAACTAAGTTCTATGGTCATTTGGCATAGGCTTAGGTAATAGGATCTTACAAAACTTGATCCCAATTGCCTCCTCCTTTTATATTTTGAGATTTTGATTGAAACTTATCAACTAGATTTCTTAAAATTAATTAAGGGTTAAAGATTAAAATATGAATGCAAAATATTTAGTTTCACAATTAATCTAAAAAATTGTTAGAATAAATGTAATTTTATATTTATCAATGAACATATGTTCCATAATTGCTTGTACAATAACTTCATCTCCATTTAGTTAAGCCACTCATTTCATTAACTAAATAAAAAAGTCTTATATCACATTAAGTGATAAATAATAAACATAAAGAAAGTAATAAATCTACAAGTAAGAGAAAATAATAAATAATAAATTGAAACTTTTAACAAGTTTTTTGAGGGTATATATTAAGAAACCAAATAAATAGGTTCTCGAATTTTCATGTAATTACTTTTTTTTTTAATGAAATGCATAATCAATATAGAAGGAATAGGTTTTATTTCGAATTTTTAGAAAGTGAACATGACACTCATTAACAAGGCTCATAATGAATAAAATACATAACAAATCTAAAAGTCTATGCTCAATTGGTTACTTATGGAACTAATTTAAAGCTTTGTATAATAACTTTGAATTTTTCAAGTCTAAACATTACAGCAATCTGAATCAAATAATAAGTCCCTTCTTACAATTTTAGAACACTCCTAAAAACAATGCAATATCAATACTATAGAAATATATACTTTTATTTATTAGTTTTGACATGTGACATTACACACGTGTACTACTTGTATATATAGACCCTTCCTATTTTGTTAATAGTTAGTTACAATCATTTTTTTTGCTTCCCTCTATTAAGTCGTAAATCATATGCTTCCTCTACAAGTTTTTCTTCCCTTTCACATGACAACAACAATCCTAATTTCAATATGGTATCAGAGCACAGGTAGATAGTTTCTTCGCCATTATGCATATGTTCCTTATAGGAAGTCATATAAGTTATTCGTTTTTTTTTTTTTCCTACTATTTTGGTTACGTCTTTTTCATTTGACTTTGTGATTACTTGTTGTATGCGATTGAACTGAAATGTGTAGAAATCAAGAATATTCATAAAATGATCCTCTTTTCTTGGCCGAATCTAATAAATCCTAGAACAATCATCGCGAATGTAGTGTTTAATGGAGTGAATTTTATTAGTTGGAGTAAATCTATCAAACTAACCCTAAGCACTAAGGCGAAAATAAGTTTTATTAATGGAACTATTCTTAAGCTAGAAGGCAATACTGTTGATGAATAGAGATAGATTTGATGTGATTTCATGATTAGATGTTGGATTATAAATTCTATGAGTAAGAAGTTATCCAAAAGTTTTACCCGTGCTTCATTAGCTAAAGAACTATGAGATGAGATATGTGAGAGATTTGGATCACTCATTGGTCTAATGTTATATCAAATTCAATTATAAATTGTAACTTTGAAACAAGGTAATTCCAGTGTTATTGTCTATTATAATAACCTCAAGAAGTTGTGGGATGAAGTTAGCAATATGACATTACTACCAAGTTATACTTGTGGTGCTATGTCTAATTGCCGTTGTGATTTGGTAACAAAACTAATAGAGTTGGATAATAGAACAAATTTAATTCAATTCTTAATGGATCTAGCTAATGTCTATGAAAATATTAGGAGTCAAATTCTCTCAATGGATCCTCTTTCAACTATAAATAAGACATAATATTTTGTGTATCACGTTGAAAAGTGGAAGCAAGTAACTAATAGTAACGTTTTGGTTGAAGATTCAGCAGCTTTTATAACAAAAACTCAAAAGAAGTTTCTTGCTGAAGATAGAAAAGGAAAAAAAAAAGATAAAGGAAATAGCAAACTTACTTGTGTTTACTGTAAAAGAGCAGGTCATATAGTGAAACATTGTTTTGAAATTGTCAATTACCTAGAGTAATTTAAAGGGGTAAGAGAGAAAAGAGGAAATCGAGTACAGCTTATGCTTATCAAGGTGTTTCATCTATAAGAGATAGTCCTTTAGAAACCTCATGGGTAATGGGGGCAATTATAAGAGTCTTATGTAGTATAATGACAATGCAACTTTAAGAGAGTCACAACTTGTTTCCAAGGTTTTTCAAGAGGTTCTTCATGCCTTAAAAGATCAAAATTTGGGTGATACATCATCACAACATGCTACTATGATGACCGTTGCAAGTAGTAGCTTTATCTTTTCTTCTTTTAATTCTAGTGATGCTAGACAGTTCTCGTAGGTTGTTGATTCAGGGGCTATAGATCACATAACACTATATTCACATCATTTGTTGCACAAATGCACATTATCTACACCTATTTCTATCAAATTGTTAGGTGGAAAATTTTTTCCTGTTCAAACTGTTAGAGACATTAGGCTTACTTAGCAAATCACTTTAACTAATGTACTTTTTGCTTTAGCCTTTTGTTACAACTTAATTTCAATCAACAAGTTACTTAAACAAACTAATCTTGTTACTGTATTTGATTCACATCATTGCAAATTTCAGGACCTTAAGACTAAAGCTATTGCAACTTTAGCTATTACCTCTTATGGACTGTATATGATAAACTTGAAGCCATTTTTAGTTGATTCTAATTCACTTTCTATTATTGTTGGTACCTCTTCTTGTATTAAGAATTCTGGTACTAATGTTTCCATTGATCTGTTTCATCAGAGGTTATGCCATGCAAAGCTTCAACATTTGTCGAACTTTAAACACATTAGATTGTCCAAATTTCTTTGTGATACTTGCTTGCAAGAATAATTTCGTTTTTTGCCATTTCTTGTTAGTCAATCTAATTCTTTGAATGCCTTGGATCTATTGCATGTTGATGTATAGGGACCCTATAATACTTATTCTAATTTTAGTGCTAGATTTTTTGTCATTATAGTTAATGATAGAACTAAAGCTACATGGACTTACTTAATGACTCATAAATCATAAGTTGTCTCTTTGCTGTTAGATTTTATAACCTATATTTAGACACAATTTCATATTACACTAAAAAACATTAGATCAAATAATGGGGGATAGTTTTTATCTCGTCAAACTAAGAGCTTGCTTGCTAAACATGAGATCATACACTAAAGAAATGTGGTGTTTACACTATAGCAAAATGAAATAGTTGAGAGAAAACACAGACATTTGTTAGATATCGCAAGATCATTGCAAATTCATGTTAACCTTCTAAAACAATTTCAGGGTGAGTTTTTGCTTACTGCAACCTATCTTATTGATCTCATGCCCACACACTCACTTGCTTGGAAAACACCTTATGAATTGTTTTCCATGAGATACCATCTTGTAATCACCTCCGAGTGTTTGGTTGCTTGTGTTATGCAACCATTCTACCTAAACCACCAAATAAGTTTGATACGAGAAGTAAATAATGTATTTTTATCGGATATCTTTTGGATCAAAAGGGGTATAAGCTATTCAATTTATCCTCTCAAAAGTTATTTGTTAGTTGTGATGTGTTTTTCCTTAAGGATGTATTTCCCTTCAAAAACATTGATAAGACACCTTTACTTTTTATTGATACTTCTTTCTCTAGTCTTGATCGGATGTTTCCTTTTTCAACAGCTTCTAATCTTCATGGAGATTCTGATTTCTACGGTAAATCATCTAATAACCCAAACATGGTCCCAAACACAACTTCATTTGATAACTTAAACATTAGCTTAAATGTTAATCCAAACACCATTCCAAACATAGTTTCATCTTCTTCTCCTGTACGTAAGAGGCATCCACCACTATGGCTTCAAGACTTTATACATACTGTTCACTCTAATTCCCCTATTTCCAAAATAGCCTTCACCACTTCTTCTTTTTGTTACCTAT
This sequence comes from Lumnitzera littorea, assembly GCA_024138015.1. Lineage (NCBI taxonomy): Eukaryota > Viridiplantae > Streptophyta > Magnoliopsida > Myrtales > Combretaceae > Lumnitzera > Lumnitzera littorea. Next base: position 31,678,917 of record JAMXBB010000012.1, read on the forward strand.
TGTTTGATCATTATACTTTCTCCAATCTTCCTTATAATTATGCGATGTCCTTTAACTTGTGTTTTTTCATCAGTAGAGGTAGAGTATTACAGCCTTATGGCTTTCGTTTTTATTGCATGATTTGAATATTTCTTCTTCACTTCTTGTTAATCTTTTTATTAATTTCCATGCTCAAATCAAACACATTGAAATTGATGTTCACTTCATTCGAGATCACATTAACTCTAGTTTCTTTCATATAGATTTTGTTCCTTTCAATCAACAATGGACACAATAGTTGATTCTTGTTTAGTTTTTTTTTTGTCCAAGTATGGCCTTTTACCGTGGCCAACTTGAGGAGGGGATACAAAATACATACTTTTATTTATTAGTTATGACACGTGATATTGCACATGTGTACTGTTTAGATATATAGATCTTTCCTATTCCTATTCTGATAATAGTTAGTTACCATCATTCTTCATTTTTTGCTTCCCTCTATTCGGTCGTAATTCATATGCTTCCTCTGCAAATTGATCTAGCTTCAATAAATTCAACCCCTTTTACATGAGCTAATTTTTACTGCTGTTCCGTTGAGGTCTTCGTATCATAGTGTAGGTGCTAAACGATGTAGCCTGGTAAAACACAGGCTTTCTTAATGTACAAATCTTGCAAGATACGAAAAGAGAAGTCTCTGACAGTACCGGATTCTCTAACATCTCTCCATTGTCGTCTCGTTTAAATTCAAATGTCGTCACTTTACCATCAAAAGTAACCCTACACGGCTTTTGAAAATAAAGCATTTTTCCAATTTTGTGAACAGGTGTCTTCATGAAGTTGGCAATATAAATATAATATAAAATAATATGTACTCTATATCACTTGTCAACTGTCTAAAATAAAAATCTTTAAATGAATAAGAATATAGATGAAAGGTTGTTTCATTAAATAAAAGTAGCTAGAATTTCATTTTTCAATAAAAATAAAATAATGCTCATGAAATCAGCGTGATAATGATGGTAGATAGGATCTGAAAAATACCATTCACATTTCCACGTATTTAAATATGATTAATGATATATCATGTGTAGATATACTTTTACCCCTAAAATCACCCTCGTCACGATAAGTATATATGACGAGAATCAATTGACCAATCTGATTTTACCATTGAGATTCACTAATACGGTAGAAAGTACATCGAAAAAGTAGAGGTTGAAAACGAAGAAACTTTACATGCCACGTGTCGTCTTAAAAAAAATGGAGTGGACAAAAGAGATGCGGTAATCGACAAAGTACAATATATAGATTATGACACACGTTTGAGGAAGCTAATCAATCATGTCAAACCCCACTTTCAATTTTCTGCTTGAAACAAATTTTCTTTCTTTTATTTTATTTATTTCAATCAGGGATTGAAGAACGTATCTCCACATTTGCACTTCCATGTCATGGGCTTGTAGTTGGAAATATCATCACCTCTCGCATAAGCAGTGAAATGGGTACTCCTGCTTGATCGCCTTTTTATTCTGGGAATCCTTTTGACCTGCGGGACAACAGGCACCTGAACAGCCTCACAATGTCCACAAGATTTGCATCTTCTGTCACACCTGGGAGGCCTTGAACCAATCAACGATCTCATTGCCATCTCCACTTTTGTGGCCTCTTCTTCACCTCCTCCTTTTATATTCTGTTAGAGAGAAATGCACCCGCATTAAGTATGCCCCGATATAAATAAAGTAAAATAGTTCAATATCAAATGTAAAATTACCTACTCACTCATGCATCCCGTATTGCACCTTTTAAAAACCATGTCCAATGTTTTGTGGATTAGAATGTCATAACTTAATTATATAGATATCATGATTTATTTTCTAAAATTTAGTTTCCAAAATCAAAATGACTTGAGAAAATGAATGTGAAAAAGTCATTTAGGCATGTTCACCTTAGTAGTCTCCTGTAAATTGGAAATTGACCTGGCTGCATAGAAAAAAAAAAGTGACTATTAAGAAAACTGGGATACTTTCTTATGTTTTTCATGACAAGTTGGACAATGTATGAAGCAAATGAAAACCTACCTTGTGCATGGCATATGAGTTGGAGTGAGTTTGACACCAGCAAAAGTAGAAAGGAACATGTGGTTATATCTAGATATCTATTTCTGTGGCAACAAAAGGGTTTTGGAGACCTGCCCATTTTCACTCTAGGGAAAAAAATCCCTCCTTTTCCTCTGGGTATTTTAAGCTTGTATTGTAGCTAATCCAGAATATTGTGAATGTGATTGAGGAAAAGAACAAGATGGGGAAAGAGAACAGTCATTGACAACAGAGGAAAAATTCAAGAGAGTGAAAGATTTTGGCAGGAATAATTGAAGAAGAAGGAATGATGAATACGAAAAGGGACCTTTTTTTTTTCTTATGGAAGTTTCAGTCATTCAATGAGCGGCTACCCTCAGTAACGTAATATAACTAATTTAAAGGGCTTAGAGTGACTCTGATAAATTTAATTCTGAAACTTCCTTATGTAAGAATGACATGCATGCACCCTCTAAAAAGAAGAAAAATTTGGGGATGACCTCAAGTTTACCTCGTTTCATGTGCCCCAGGGATATATCACCTCTAAGCTAAAATTTTGTTAAAGAGCATCCTCAGATTTGCCAAGAGATTATAAAATATTCTTTCATATGTTTTAGTAGAGTATATTGTTGGCGTCTGCTCCTTCCTTGCTTGCTATTTGCAACTTATCCCAGTTTTTAAAGAATAATTATATACTTAAAAATACTAGATAAAGTTTTTTTATTTAACACATCATAAAAATGTCCTATATTGTTCTCAATACATTTAGAAAAACCTTTAGAATGGCAAATGGTAATGCTTATTTTTATACGCCTTAATATTGCGAATTTAGTTGTTAATGATTTCTTTGTAAAGATCTCTTCATTATATGAATCATATAATGATATGCATATTTTGTTATTTCTTATTTAACTATATAAAATTATCTCATTATATCATATATATTTACTAAACTTGTATAGAAAATGTCATACATGAAATTTTTTGAAGTGCAATAATATGCAAAATATTAAATCATGTCTGCAATTTAGATAATATCTCTAACAATCTTAATATATTTAACCATTTAATACAAGCTTTCCAGACATAGTCGTGGGGGGGGGGGGGGGGGGTGGAGGGGGTGGAACCGAAATACATAAAGTTAATGTACGAAAAAGCAACTGCTGTGTCTGATGAATTATCAGCTGGGAAGGACAAGGGATGGACAACACATTAAGAGAGGTCGAAAATAAAATCAAAAGGGCTGCAGAATTCGAAGGCAGAAGAAGTAATGGAGATACATGACAAATTTCGGTACAAGCGGACAACCATGATCGAAGAGGGGAATGGGATGGTTCATGTCAATGTTGATATGTTTCTGTTCATGCGCTTTCGCTTTCTTTCGAATTCCTCTCCCCCTTTGTCCCCTAGCTTTCTAGTTTGCAAATTTTTAGTAGAAAATTTTTAAAAGTATTAATATATCATCTAAATATTCTAATGACAGAAAATATGAATAAAATTTAAAAATATAAAAAGTAAATTGTATTTTTTAAAAGATTAGATATTATTATCTATATTTATACGTTATTGTTCAAACACATGAATAAATTTTTTTTCATTTTTACACGTAAGAATCTTTTTAATAGAGTAAAAATGTATGGTCCTATGACATAATAAAGTAAAGCCCCCAAGAAATTATAGGACTCATAGGTTAACAGGTTTACTATTCTATAGGTGTAGATACTAGACTGTGGGAGTAGAAAGTTGCTTGTGTATGGGAACTACCAGTTTTGTGAACATGGGGAGACTGATTTTCCATTTCCTAGTTTCCATCCATGGACAATCTCAGAATTGTACGAGGGTTAATGATTGCACCCAATCTGCAAACAATCAAATGGTTTTGTTTTTTTGTTTTTTTTCTTTTTTTTTCATTTAATTAATTTTAATATTTAGATGGGTTATCGTTATTGCGTCGGTTGATTAACTGGCTAATTTGTATCGGTCACACTAATTTTATTTTTAAAAGCATGATTACATAGTTTGTAAAAGAAAGGGAAGAAAAGTGAATTTCATTTAACAATGTCGTGTAAAACTCGTTTACAGTGTTCAACTTATAAAACTTTATATGCAAAGTGCACAAGATTCAAACAAAATGCAGCTAAATCCTTTAAAATTAAAATCATATAAACAAGTCTCTTTTAAGGGTAAACAGATAGAGAGCGAAGATAGTATAAAATTTCCTCTATATCTCACTTTATAAGTATAGATTTCCAAATCTTTGAAAGTGAAACCTACTCTGCAATATCTTAAAACTATCATATACTTTATTCTCTGTAGAGTTTTTATGGAACTTGTAAATTTTTTAAAATCTTCCTTATAAATTTCAAATCTAATTTACATAAAGCTACACGGTACAAGTTCACCTCTCAAATATATAACCTAAGAATTGTGATGTTTTATGATGTTCACTAGACTAAGATTAGATTTAACAAAAGAGGAAAATAAGGTTAAAGAACGAACAATAGTAAAGAAGAGAGAGAGAGAGAGACTTGAAAGACATAAAGCCTTTAATTTAACGTTTTATTATAAGTGAGGCTTTTTTTTTTTAATTTTTTAAGGTTAATGGCAAATATGACAATATTATATATTTTTTATTTATTAATAGAATTTAATTATTATTATAGAGTAAGTATAGGAACCTGTATTCTATATATTTTAGAATATAGATTCCTAGATAGTTATAAGGTATTTTGACTTCATATTTGTATTATATCCTGTAAGAACAGGTTCTAAAAAATTACTATCCAGAATCTATCTTGTGATCTTTAATACTCACTCAAAACCCATTCAATCGAGTAGGATTCGAGTGGGTACTTTATGCGATAGGGTTACTCACTCACCCCTTTCTCCTATGTCTTTGAAAAATAACATTATTAATTGAAAGATGAGGGAAAAACTAACCAAATTAACACTGTGATTGATAAATTTTTGGAGAGATAAAATGAGTAAAAGTGAGTAGAAATCAAAAGAAATGAAAGGAAAGAAATGGAGAAGAAAAGAAAAGAAATGTGATTCCTTGGATATTCAAGGAGATTTTTTTTTTATTTTTACTATTTGGTTTCCTTTATATAAAGGAAATGAAAAGAAATAAGATGTTTAATAGACTATATTATCCTTATTTTTATTTAGTAAACTTGAATAGTATAAATATTTTCATAATTTTAAAGGATTCTCATACATTTCCATCACTTTCTCTTCTATCATATTAGATTTAACTCTTTAATTTGTTTGGAATGAAGAAAATTGGGAGAAAAGAATTAGGAAGGGAGAAAGGAAAGAGGGAGGAAATTTTTAAATTCCATTATTTAGTTAAGGATGAAAATATATAAGAGGAAAGGAAAAAATTCGATTAGGCTTCACAATTTTCAATCCCTCCGAAATTGGAGATAAAGTGGAGGGAAATATACACATACACACATACATAAAGGTTAGATTTGCAATGTTATCCATACCACAATTTCTTCCATTTATTATTATCTTTTAAGGAAAATTATAATGGAGGAAATCAATATTTAAAAGTAAATTCAAATAGAAGATCAATATTTTGAAAAGTTCAAATAAGAAATTATCATTTTAAAAAATAATTCAAATAATTTTACAGATAAACTATTATAGATCTCTTGTTTGAATTGCCTTGTAAAACATTAATCTCTTAGTCGAACTTTTTCAAACGTTAATTCTTTCGTTGAACTTTTTAAAACGTTGATTCCTTAATTGAACTTATCCCTAAACATTGATTTCTTCCATAGCAATTCTCCCTTATTTTTTATATGCACCATATCTCATTCACTTACGAGAATACCTATTTTCATGTGCACACACACTCTGACTACAATTGCACATAAAGATTCTTATATAAGTAGTAAAAGTAAAACCCTCTTTAACTACACTAACCAACTACAACTACTGGTTTAACTAACATAATGATGATATGAATTTAGCATATATTTTCTATAGTAATTTTGCATCGATTTAGACTTTATTCTTATTAATTTTGTGATATTTCAAGCTTACTTTGCTTATTTATTGTTTTTAGGAACTCCTAGATCATTTCATGAAGTTTTGAAGGATTCTTACATAATTTTGAGCCCAATTGAAGTAAAAGCGTTGATCAAGAAGTGAAGTGAAGGAGTTTCGAGCAAGGAACAAAGTCCAAAAGAGATCAAGGTTAAGGACCACAACCATGTTCCTTACCTGTGATCCTCTCATCGTGAATTTTTTTCTTTTTTTAAACTTGAATTTTCGTGTGAAGAGCAAGAACATGCCCAACAACCACAGCTGTATACTTCAAGCGTAGAGTTACAATGATTTCCAATCTTCTATTTTTATTAGGTTTTCGTTGTAATCTTAGGTCCACTTCTTGTAAATAGATATTTAGGCTTAAGGTTAGTTGAAAAAGAAAAGAGACAACCCCTTAAACATTAGTAGTTAGGTTTTAGAATTACAAAGGGGCTCCTCTATTCTTCTCTTTTCTTCTTAGTTTTCATGTCTTCCTTTTAATTTACTTGGTAAATCGTTATTAAACCCTATGTTTAAAGGGTGATTTTTATTAGTTAAATTCAATATATGATTTTGTTTATTGCGATCTGATTACACCATTTTTATTGTCATTTGATTAATACTTTCCTAAGTTATTAATTTAATGCTTGATTTTGTTATAGAGATGTAATCCTATAGTGAACAAACAAGTGTAAATTAAAGAGATTAAGTACGCTAATAGATTAGGTATTGAATCTTTCTGTATAAGGACAACCTAATAATAAGATCTAAGTGCTTAATGTGGTCTTAGAATGCTCTACTCAAAAGTGAATCAAGTAGAGAAGGTTTCAAGGTTAGGAATTAGCTAGAGATATATATCTAGTTAATTGAAAATTTGATTAGGAATCTCTATGATCCAGTATAGCAATTAAGATTGAATAATCCCTTAGAACTAGTTAAAAAATGATAACAAGATTTATTACGGAAAATGTTATTTCTTAATTAATTTATGTTACTTATATTATGTTATTATATTCTTATGTTATTAAGTTATTTTGTTATTTTGTTATTATTTTAGTTAATTGTTTTAATTTAATTTCTTTTCTTTAGTTTAATCTTTTATCTTATTGCAATCTTTACCTTCTATCTTTAGTTTGTTCTATTAAATCTTTTATTGTTAGAAATTAGGTAATAGAATAAATTAAAAGGTATCACTAGTAAAATTAATTAGATATACTCAATAATTGGTTTCTCGTGGGATTGACACTCAGACTCAGCATTTAATCTATACTATAACTTCACTAGGTATACTTGCTTATTAGAGCGATATGTGCCTCATCATAACTATCAACCAACTCTTTGGTATGAATTACACTCTCAACACACTCCCTTAGTTCAAATTTACAAATCCTCATGCAACATAGTTCCTAATATGTTCCTTAATTTCTAAAATCTACCAAACTTCAAAAACTTTTTCATGATATATGCAACTTGTTCCTTAGATTTGCAATATACGAGAACTATCATTCCTTTATTCACTTGATCTCTAAGAAAATGAAATCTTATTTTTATATATTTACTTATTCCATGTGCCATCAAATGTTTTTCCAAATTGATAAATGATTTATTGTCATTCATCAAAGTCAAAGGCCTTGTCATTTCAATATGCTTCCACTTAAATATTGTCTTTAACTAGACTCCTTAACAAGTCCCTTCTTATGCAACCATATACTCAGCTTCACATAAAGATGGTATTAGTATTGAGTTTTTCTTCGAACACCATGTAAAAGGCAGTTTACCAAAATGAAACACATAACCCTTAGCATTCTTTCTATTCGCCTTATCACTACACTAATTAGCATATGAGATCCCAATAATCCACTCTTCATTGTAAGCTTTGTCATTTGAATGTAATAGCCTAAAGTTTGACTTTTTACACATCTTAAGATCCTCTTAGTTGCTAGTATTGGGAAATGCTTGGTAGTAATTAAATCTTCTACTAAGGGCGAGAGAGAGGGGGAGACAGAAGAAAGAAGGTTGGGGAGGGGGGTAGGGGTAGAGGGGGGCAATGTAGGTGTTTAGGTGATAGGTAGGGAGAGGTGTGGGGGTTGTCTAATTCTTTAAGATCTCTACTAATATTGGATCTATGTTTCACCATTTATTGCTTATATTCTAATTCCATCCTTTAGATTTATCAAAGATCACATCTTTGCTAATCATAATTTCCTTAGTAATAAAATTATAAAGTTTATAAGCACTAATAGAGCAATAATCCAAAAACACAACTTGAATCACTTTTATCATCTAATTTTTTTTTTTCTCTTTTCATCCTATACATTCTTAAAATATAAATATCCAAGCACCTTAAAGTGGGCAAGATTTGGTTTATTTCCTAACCACACTTCCTCAAGTATAATGTTGAGCAACTTCTTTGTAGGGCATTTATTCAAAATTTATGTTGTAATAGCAATTACTTCACCGTAAGAACAATGATGCATACTTCTACACTTGAGCATAGGGATAAAATCAAGGCGATTTAGGAACAAGTTTTATAAAACCCAAATATATATGCCTTTATTTGGATTAAGTATGCACATATCTTTTTACTAAAATCATCAACAAAAGAAACAAAATACTTACTACATCTAAGAATTGTTGTGTTAATTAGTCCATGCACATCTGAATATACCACCTCTAATACCTTAAAAGTCCTTAGTGAATTAAAGTCTTGAATGGATTTATAGGTTGTTTACTCGCATGACATCCTCCATGTATCTTATTTTGTTGTTAAATTAAAGGAAGTCCTTTCACCATATTATTATGTTGCAAATAACTAAGACTTTGAAAATTGAAATGACCATTCTCAAATACCAAAGCCATTTTTTATCTTTTATTGCAACACTCATAAATTAATATTTAGTAATTTGAATATCAATCTTAAAGGTTGTATTTATTGATAATGGAAACTTTAAAACATCTTCTTCCTTTTATCAAACATGTACAAATACCTATGTTGTAATTTCATTGTATATCCTTTCTCTAGCAACTGCCTAAGACTCAACAAATTGTTTTTCATATTAGGAACATGGAGCACCATAGAACTATAGGAGTGCTTATCATACTTTTGTTTGATTAAAATCCGCATAACTCTTTTAGTTGTAATATACTATTGTTGATAAATTTCATTTTACTTTTAAAACTTTTCATCAAGATCTATAAACCATTCTTTAATCCTTAACATATGATTTAAACCAATGTCTAAGTACCAAGAATTAGCAATTATAATCTCTAAAGCAGTCATTATCATGAGAAAGACATGGTTTAAATATTTATCTCCTTATCGAGCAAATCCTGCTACCTTCTTATCATCTCTATGACATATTCTATTATTCTTACACTCATCTACAAATTAATCGTATCTTTAATATGCATAAACTAAATTTTCTTTTTATACCTTCCTCTACCCTTATGTTCCTTCCCTTCTTGTATTTTTATCAAACTAAATGTGGTCACTATTAATACATTTTTTATCAAGTACCATTTCCTCTTTCTCTACATTTAAACCTTCCCCAACCTTTTTCTCTCTTGATTCTTCTATTATCAGATGTCATTCTCCTTATTACTTGCCCTTATAAGGCTTGTTCTAATGCATTGCCAACATTCTTCTCATTTATACATTGTTCACATGTTTTTAATGAACTATGCAATTCTTCCATTGTCATCTCATGAAGCTTGTTAGCTTCTTTAATTACAACCACAACATGATCAAATTTAAAGGGTAATGATCTAAGAATTTTCTCAATTATCATCACATCTATCCTAGTCTCACCATTTATCTTCATATGGTTAGTAAGAGTAGTATCCCCAGTACAAATCTTACTTACACTTTCTTTACTCTCCATTTGCAAGACTTCATTTTATTAGAACCTTGTAACATTTCTCCAAGATGTCTCAAGCCTCCTTTAGTGTGAATGTAGAAGAAATTCTCTCAAAATTTGAAGAATCTACGCATTATTAGATATAGAGTAGAGCCTTTTCTTTAACACACAATATGCAGTGTATTGTGCATTAGTCAGATTATAACCCAGTGTATAAATGTTGTTAATAATAACCTCTAGAACATCTTGAAAACCAAAAAATGACCTTCATTTAAATACAACACTTATTATAATTCTTCCCAACAAGAACCAATATAGTGGCTAAAATATTGGTAGTTTAATTGGCCATGGAGTCACATACTCATATATAATGGAATTATGATGTTAACTGAAGGAAATAAAAGATAAAGGCTTCGATACCAATCCATTAAAGCGAAAATTACAATAGAAGAGATCAACATTTAAGATAAGTTCAAATACATAATTAACATTTCGAAAAGTTCATATAACAAATAAAGGATATGTTTATTATAAGACAATAACATAATAGTCATCCATAAAATTATTTAAACCACTTTTTAAAATATTGATCTCTTATTTAAACTTTACGAAACGTTGATCCCTTGTTTAAACCATTTTATGAAACATTAATGTCTTATTTGAACTTTTCAAAATGTTGATCTCTTATTTCAACTTACTCCCAAACATTTATCCATTTCGTCATAATTCTTCCTATTATTTTTAAATTTGTTTAGATAATGATAGGTAGGTAAAACAAGGGAATGATAATCATCATTCATTTTGAAAGAGAAATCATGTATTTAATGCAAAATTTGTTGAGAGTGTAATTCAAATTAGAAAGTTAGCTAATAGTTATGTTAGTTAAAATGATAGTTCTAGTCAATTAGTGTAGTTAATAAGCGGTAAACTACATATATGAGAACCTATATGTGCAAGTGTAGTCAAAGTGTGAATGTGTATCAAAATAAGTATACTCATAAGTGAATGGAATATAATACAATTCGAGAATTCTTCTTCTTCTTCCTTTTGACATTCTTTCAATCTTGTTCTAAGTATATAGTGAATATATTAGAGGATAATTCAGAGGGAGTTTCAAAATAATATACTCCATCATAATTCTTTCCCTTTTATTTCTTTCCTCTTGCCTAATAAGTTGTAAAAGTAGAAAACTTTCGACCATTTTCTATTCATCTGCTTAGACTTCCACTTTTATTTTAAATTACCAATATTAGGATTTCCATTCTTTTTAATTTATTTCTCTTGATTTCATTTGATTTCTACCAACCAAACACTATACAAAGTTGATGGTTTACTAAGCATCCATTTCTAAACCTTATACAACACTCAATATGGTCATCACCTATGAAACAGTAAGAAATTCAACTTATTTTGTCATGAAGGGGTTAATTAGAATCTAATGTACTTATTAGAATAATTTATAATGGGTCAATATCACCATTTGTACCCAAACTTTACTAAATTTTTCAATTATACACCTGAATTTTAAGTTATATTAAATTACACTTAATTGAACTTTTACATATTTTAATATATACCTTTGTTAAGCTCCCTTAACACTGTTAATATAATAGATAGTAAGGGCCAATAATTGAAAGACATATGAACTATTAAATTTCTTTTCACCAAATTACTTTTTTTTTTTCCTAGTCAACTATCCACGTTAGAAATAAAGTGTCACTTTAGGCCATATGAAAAACAAACAATTTCAACTATAGTATATTCCCCTTCACAATGGAACCCTAAATCCTTATCTACCATTCAAAAGCCTAACCCACAATTTATCAATGGCAAAACCCAAATTATGAATCTAAGGAAAAAACCAAATTCATTGCACCTTCCTCTTATATTTCATACAAACAAAAATCATAATCTTGTGAGGAGCTTGTCTTAAGTTTAGGAAAGTGAAAATTTTATCAAGTAAATTGTTTTTTGGAAGAGTAAATTGCAAAAGATGTCTTGTACAAATTTCGTAAGCTCGTCAAAGTCTTCTCATAATCATAGTGGTAGGGCTATGTTATGTAAATGTGATATTGCTATTAGGGTTTCAATTGTAAGGATTAAATTAAATATAGGAAGGACGTTCTATGGATGCTCAAGATTCAATGAGGTGCCTTGATTTTAGGAACAATAATTGTCAAGAAATTGATATTTATATGTAAAGTCTTCAAATTGTTACAAAACATTTATCGTAATGGTTTGTAATTTTATTAAACTTAAGTTATGGGATGATTTGTGGTAGAATGGTCATTTTGTGAGTTAGAAGTGAAAACATAAAAAAATTTACAATTCATTTGTGACATGTGAACCTATATGTGTTATTTGATTATGGATTCACCACTAAGAACAGCAAATTTTACCAATGGTTATTAACTTGTATTGTTCATGCTATGAGCATCCAAGATATTGTTATATTGTTGTCAATATCTCATTGTGAATGATAAGTAAAATGTTGTAATATTTTTGCATGGGTTGGGAGCAATGATGGCACAAAGCATAAGGAAGAGATCTTAATACAGGAGATATCAATGATTGAGTTAATTGAAATACTGGAGGAGCGAACATGGGTAATGAAGGAGAATGTCATGTTAAGAAAGCTATTGGTAATGCGGTCTAACAACTATGAATTAAGTGGAGTTGAATTGGAGAGACTGAAAAAGAAAAAGAACAAATTTATAAAAGATTGTAATATGTGGTTGAAGAGAGATGTGATTCGGTACAAGTGGGCTTTGATAATCACTTGGTGTTATATTATTGAGAAGTTGTTCTAGGGTAGTTAGTGATAAGATAGTTTTTTTTTTCTTTTTAGTGTGATAAAGTACTATGCGTGTACTATGTATCCATCAATATACTTGTTTTGTTTGTTTGATATGGAATGGTGATATCCAACTATGCAGGATTGTTTATAAATGAAATATTTAGTCCATTTTCCAAAATGAAATGTTTATTGGTAGTGAGAAGTCACATTCATAATTGACATAGTTTGGTTTCTTGGCACTGTACATACAATCATGCTTTATTCACATATTCTTCTTTCGATTGAAATAACTATACAGTTTGTAGATTTTTTATTTCTTGCTTTGTGATTAATATGCATCTAAGAAAAATTTATTTATTGTTGCTGATTAGTTAAGATGGAAGAAAAATTAGCCTTAATCCTACAACTCATATATGTTTGGAAGTAAGGAGCCACTTTAAGTAGCTTTATTACAAAAGAACTATAGTTTGGCTTGCTCCTTTTGATAGTATCCCAAACAAATATTATAATATGCCAACCAACATATAAAGTGGACTTTTTATTCACACTCCTAAGTAGGTGACTATCTAGTATACTTTAGCATTCAATAAGCATATTCAAAAAATTTAAGGCACATTCAATCTTGTGTAAAAATTCAAGTTGGAGGACTTTCTTTTAAAGAGTCTGGAAATTCATATAAATGGAACTCTATCTTGCCTCACGCATTGCTTACACCAGCAGGTAAAACTGGAAATTGCTACTTTCTATCTAAAGTAATCGCCACTACTAACTTGAACAACACAACTTAAAGTAATATCCAGCTAAGCAAAAATTGTAGACTAAACTCATAATAACTCGGAAGAAAAATCCATCCAATGATAATGCAATATAGGATTTAAGATGGAAATTAGAGGCAAGGACTCTTGGGTCTTAAAATGCTAGAATTCTCAATCTAAACAAGTAATACAAAGTAAATCCAATTGAAGAAATTGTTGTACATTCATTTACTATATAGTTGCTATTACCTTCATTCACAAAAAAATGATAGGATCCCCTAGCAATCTACCAAAAACATCATAAGCTAATAGTCCTTTGATAATAGAAAATCATCATGGGACAATCTAATGCACTTTCATGCACAAAAGACCTACTAGCCCTTCCCTTCATCACCAAAAAACTACTAAGTTTTTCATAATAAAAAACCTTATGGCCAACTATCATAGAAATTGACAAAAAAGAAAAATTCATGTTTGTACATGCAACTATTCATAGCTTTGTAATGCAACTCTCCTGAATTAGGACACTACCCCCAGCGTCTCCATTACTTGTCTCATCCAAGTTAATATGTAGAAGCATATTCACTTCTTCTTACAAAAATTTGCCAATGCAATTCGGTCAATATTACGGTGGGGAACCAATTTCAACCTTGCCTTTCTTGCTCAAGCCTATTTTGCTATACAGACCTCTTCTATATTGGCTTGTAACTATGCTTGGTGTGTAACTAGATGCTCTTTTTGATATTGTCCATGAAAATGTGTAATGTAAGCCTTCTTAATGCTTCCCCTTATGGAAAAACATGTGCTAACTTTGTTGTGATCTACATTGTGTAAAACCATCCATTAAATCAATTTTTACGCATGAGTACATATATATGCTACTTTAGAAGGAAAAAGAAAACTATATACCAAAGGTATGTGTTCTGTGGCATTGCTTTGAGTTTGCATCGAATAGCATACATCACTTAGCACATTTGGGGATGTTGGGTAGACGAAGGAGGAGTCAATATTGATTCTTGATGGATAGGTGGCTATGCACACTATGAAAGCAAATAGTCAGACAATATAAATGCACTATCTAGGTTTTGTTCAGTTAGATGATAGAGGGTTTAAACACCAACCTCGCTTAAAAATCCACTATCCTCACTTGTTTAACCTTACTCTTCAGTAGTTTCACTAACTTACTTGATTGTCCTTATTATGCGATAACATAGAAATGAGTAGGTCATAACGCATGAAGTCATGAAAAATCTAACTTATGAAATCTTTTAGCAAAATAACTAATAAATAAATAATGATATGATAGAGAGGATATGGTAACTAAGAAATTACAAGACTTGACCCTTAAGTAATAGTGATGAAAAAAACTAGACAGGCAAGGGTTAAAAAAATCTCCTAACACATTAAGATGATTTATGCATCTTATCTTTCTCGTAAAGTATTTATGTAGGCCTTTAAAAGCAAGAAATTGTATTATTAGCTACCAATTGTAATTAGAAAATAGTTTTTGTACAGTGGTAATAGCCAACAAGTAGAAAGGAGCTGATCATCTAAATAGCCTACTAAGTTTTTCTCATATTGATAGTAAAACAGTACATAAAAGACTCATTCCAAAATACATCTTAGTAAAAATAAATAGTTAAAATACACTCACCATAGCATTTTTCTTCTTATTAGGACAACTCCTAATATTATGTCCATGCTTCCGATATAGTTTGCAAGTCATCATATGATGTGGCCTACTGTAGCTAGTATTAGGCTTGCCTTCCTCCCTTCTTCGAGTCTTCTTCTTTCATCTAAGGAGTTTCTTAATGATTGGTGGAATCATTATGGGTTGAGTGGTCCTCTTCCAAAAATTAAAACTAGGTATTTGATTAGTTATACTTGTACTTTTCCATTGAGTACTAATTATTGACATAGTCATCCATGTCCCTACTAATATATAATATGGTACTACAAGCATGTCGACATGGAATTCCACTTAATCCCCATGATTGGCAAGTACAAGTTTTCACCACCGAGTCAACAACATGTGTATCCCCCTAACTTTAGACTTCGAAAGATATTATGCCATTGGGAATTGGATGGAAATTTAGACCAACAATTTTACACCTCTCTATCTTTTGACACACATGTTAGTTCAAGCTTCAAATCTTGTTTATGGTGGATTGAATACTGGCTCATTGCCTATTTGAATTTGTTAGGACTCTTGAAAACCATTTCGATACATATGAACAGATCTTTCGTTTTAAGATCATAGTAATCCCTAGTCTTTACTCTACGATGTAGTTGGGCACTACGGCAATCTTCAGTGGAATCATAAATGAAACTCCCCTCATCACTTGAAAACAGGTAATTATTACCTAGATGTGAATTATCACTACCTTACAAGTCATCATCTTCCCGTACCCTTTTCCTTCGACCACATATTTACCCTTCATAGCAATGTATGCCTTCTTCTTCTGACAAGCTACTAAGACCTTCTCATCATCATCGTCTAATAGATAGTCAACTTCCATGACTTCTTCCTCAATTGTATCACCACCAGGATTTGAGTCCCAACCACTAGCAATATGTGTGTATACCCCCTCATTATGCTTAATGTATACATGACCACTCCATAAACCTTTCAAGATTCCCATAGCACTATATGCTACGATATTGTCTAAACATATTAGCTCATCTATCTAAGACTTACCAAGTATTAAGAACCATATATTGGTGATGTTCACATATCCAATATCTTCCGAAAAGGACAAAAAGGATTCTTTACTTAGAGATTTAGCTTTGGTTTCCCACTGCATCTATGTACCTCCCTTGTATAGCAAGTTATTCCCTTCACCATTAAATTTTCCCACAACATGAACGATTACATTTACCTTGAAATAGAAGTGACTATAAAGTTAAGAGCAACATCAAATTTTATTGTATGATTCACATAGTCACGCATGTACACACATGTACAAACATGTGTGTGTGTATGTGTGTGATTATGTGTCTACTGTATAGTTATGAATTAGGTTTCATAACTATTTAAGATATTTTTATGTTTACACTTGACTTCTTTGATCTTATGATAAGTTGGGCTTTAATTTGCTAGAGCATCTACTTCCAGCTATTCTACTAGAAGATCTCCTTTCCTTGTAGAATCCATAATTAACATGTTGATTATTTAATAGATTCAAGATAAACATAGAAGATGTTAACAAATCACTAGAAAGGGTCATTTAAGCATAACTTTAGTTTTTGTAATGTTTTGTATGCTTTTTTATTTAAAATTTGACGAAACTAAAATTCCTTTGTTGTTTTTATTAAAATTTTAGGAAACTAAATTAACAACATCCAATTCATGCAATGCAGTGTCTATTCTAAAGTTGTCATGTACCCTTTCAACAACTTCCCCTTCATTGTGATTCAATCTACTATGAACTAGTCATCTAGTTCTCATCTCAAACTAATACTCTTCATATCACAGCAGAAGGGAAAAATGCACTAGGATTGACTACTGTTTTCATTATTTTTTCATTCTAAGATCAAGCTATATCCTTAAAAATAACATCACAAATACATCCATCTAATTTAAGAGAAGATAAATAATCTCATACTGCAAAAACTTCGAAGCTTTCATTCATCATTTTTGTATTTGCACATTTGCACAAAGCCTCATTAATTACGTATACCTACGAGGACTAATAGACACTTTATTACATCTTTCAATCTAATAAAAAATTTTAAGTCTAACTTTGTAATTCCATTCACTATTTTTTGAAGAAGGGGAAAAAAGTGGAATAAATAAATCTTATACATTTTTGCCCTACATGTATAGTTGTGGTCTTAGATGTTTATTCTATGTTGGGACCACTGGGATGAATAAAAAACATTAATACAACAAACAAAGTCAACATCTTTTCATGAGGTTAGGACAATCTCTATGAATTAATAAAATCATACCACACAATATAACGTCAATAATGAACAACAAAAACTTAACTGCCTAACACATAAAGTATTTAAGTGTCAATATCCTAAGTCCCTAAGACACATAGACGTCATCTTCTTTCTACCCATGACATGTAAAATTTGAAATAAGATGGGCAATGAGAGCATCGAAATCCATACCTTGAATCATTGATCCATGGTCCTACCATCTCTGTTGCCAAATGATTACTCCTGCAAGACATATTTTCTAAGGTGCCATAGAGTGTTAATTCCATGTTGCTTCTAATTTCTAAGGCTTCAATTTTTGGGTTTTAGGGTCGGGCCATTTTCTTGTGTTTATCTCCATTGTGGTTTATTTTGTTTTTATTTAGTTATGTTTTTCACTTTTTTGAATTTTTGATGTAGCTATTTTTAATTTCTTTTTCTTACATGGATGAATGAGTGTGAAAGGGAAAATATGACTTGGAAATTGAAAATTAAATGGAGTACGTATCGTCAAATTATTAGATGATCGTGTTAACTCTATTGATAGGGTTAAGGTTGGATGATTGAGGAGTAGATGGGAACAAGAAAACTTTTAATTGGGTGTATTTTAATACAACTTGAAAATTCAGGTGTATAATTGCAAAATTTAGGTATAAATGGTAAGATTGCCCCAATTTATAATTGTAAAGCTTAATTTACCAAAAAAAAAAATTACTAGTTGTAAAGCTCAATTGATTATTTTTGTAATTCCTCAACTTGCATATCTATTAGACAAATCTATTTTCTTGTTTACATCTAGAGTAGCATGTGTACTTCAAGATATGGCTAATGTCTAATATACAATATAATCATTATTTATTGTCACTTTTCTTTTCTTTTAGACCAAACAAAGCATAAATTTTTGTATTTTTACTTTAAGATATGCCTGACGTTCAATACGTAAATCAATCATTTGGATTCTCGATAAGGATTGATAACTGGCTTTTGTCAACAGTTGTAATTTAGAACGAAAACGTAAAGCTATGTGCTAGGTAGTAATTATTTAATGGCATATTTAGAAGATTTAAAATGAGAGTTGTTTAAGGCATATTGTCCCTAATCCAATGGTTGTTCTCAATAGGATTCGGTTAGTAATTGGTAAGTTGCAATTCATGAAGCATGATGCTTTGACAACTCTAAGCAATATGAATGAAGCTATTTCTTTAGTTGAAAGGAAAATTAGAGGTGATAGATGGAGGCCACCCAATAGAAATAGATTGAAAATCAACTATGATGGGGCATTCATGCAAGCATAAAATCAAGTTGCTATTAGATTTGTTGAGCAAAATTATGATGATGAGTTAGTGGCTATAGTTTCAACTTCTTACATGGTAGTGGATTGTACATATGCCGTAGCTATCAACAAAAGTTTGAAGTATGCTAGAAAGCATTGTTTGTCCTTTATTATCATTGAGTTTAACTCTCTAGTGGTGATCAGAAGCATCTAAAGGCCTGAGTCTTGCTATTGGAAACTTAAACCAATTGTAGCAAAGACCCTTGAGTTGTCTAGTTATTTAGTACACTTAGATTTCTATCTAATAAGTTGAAAGGAAAATTCTTATGCACATTAGGTTATATCCTAAGGCATTAAAGGTCTTTATAAGACTCTACAAATTTGAGGGAAAAAAAGAAAAAGAAAAAATTATTTAAGTAAGGGCATAAAAATGATATTTTACTTTTAAGCAAAGTATAGTTTTGGAAAATGGAAAGCAAGAGACTCTACTTTGAAAACCTAGCTACAAATACCTTATTTTCTCGTTGAGTCATTCCTTGCCTCCTTTTGGATAGAGGCAAACTCTCTATAAGAGAACCTTAGTAGCAAATCAAGGAGACAAGTTGAATAGGAAAACTTTATTTAAGAAATCTCAAGGTTTTACAACATGAGGAATCATTCTAGCCTTGTGTTGTTGTGTGATTGTAAGGGGAAGGAGGAGATTTCAAAAGGCGAGTTAAGGTTTTATATTATGAAAACCCTAAATTTGATAAAGTCATTATTTCATATAAATAAGGAATGGATCTAATAGACATCTAGTTCCAATTCTTATTATGGTTAAAGGATGGGTATGGATTTGCATTTAAAGATCATAGGATAATCTAAAGTACGAAATCAAGGTATGTGTATTATGGTTTTAACAATTTTCTTTTTTTTTTCATTTGAGTTGCGTATTGAGATTGGAAGACACATATGAGTGTCTTTAGTTTCTTATTTTGGAGTTATTTAAGAGATTTTAGATGTAAGGATGATGAATTGGTGTTGGACTAGGAGATTGGAGTAGTGATGGGAAAAAGAAAGAAAAACGAAGCGAATAATGAAGAAGCATGTATATAGTGTGTATCATAACCTAAAATAGTAGAATCGTAACAGTTTCGCCATGTAAACCAATCTACTATAAAGGCTAACCACTAAGCCACTATCATAAACAAGTTCACATAAGGCATACACAACCAAAATGGTTTAGAAGAGTCTAGCTTACCACAATTTAGACAATATAGGTAAATTTTAACAAAAGTTGTAAGTCATTTATACAGAAAATATTTACACAAGTAGCTTGCATCAAGAGTAGCATAGTCAATTATTTATAGAAAGTTGTTTGCTTTATATGTATATAAGTAGTCCAAACTAAATAATTATAGCCCACATTAGGAATCTCTTTGGGTTACTTGAGTAGCCTAACAAATTCAGCCCAAAAGAAAAATAGACAAAAGTCTCAAAAGATCCAGATCCATCTTCATTCCTTCATACTCCTAACCCCCCAAAACGCAACTAACCTCAACATAGAAATAGTACTGCATGTTTATGGTATACCTACAAAACAATCTATTGAGATATGAGTAAACAACCGCTCAGTAAGATGGGATACAGAAAGAAGCGTACATGACAAAACAGCAAGCAGGGTTATCAATCAATTAGTTATATGCAATACAATCAAACATATGCCATCCATACAACATTGTTTGGTCCATTATGAGGTTAGAGAAATTAATGCCTACTCTAACTTAGGTGAAGGAGTTTTAACGTGATCTTCGAGCAAATCTCAACCAAACACAAGTTTGTGCAATGGAGCTTACTCCTCTTAAGACCTCTTTGAACTAACGCCCCCAACCTCACTTCATTCTCCTTGCTTGTCACTTAGTTGGGCCTTAAGGGTGGGGGAAGGCCAATTTTCACTACCTCATCAAAGGGTTAGTGTTTGGTTGGATAATCTTAATCGTTCTCTTAGTGGATTACAATGTTTATCAAGTTAAGATTTATCTCAAGTTTAGTTTAGTCCATTTATAAGGTGATTAAACATTTTTAGACATTCAGATAAGAGACAAAACATCGTAAGGCAACTAACATAAGTAGTAGAGCTAGCATATCAGCATAATAGATTCCAATCACATACACTGCACATGCATAAACAACTACTCTATAAGCACAAACATTATACACATTAGCTTCCAAGTACTTATGACACAATACTCCGATATGCTATTAAGTGTCGATCCCACTTACTTGGATTTATTATTGCTCTTACAGTTCCGATATGTTAGCTCCTCCTTCTTCAATAACCCCTATATTACAAATCATATTTCGGTATTATACAATCAATATAAAGGTGGCTTACATATCATACTTTCAATTAATTTTGATATTCTTTTGGTGTTAATTAGCTATTTGTTACGAGTATTAAGTTTTTAGTTCTTTTTATAGATTAGAGAAACCTTCTATCTAACTTTCTATAAGAATATTTTATGGTCTTAGTACCTTCTACTCAATCTTCTACAAAGGAATCTTAAGGTCTTGGTACCTCTTACTAAAATTTCTACTAAGGTTTTGAGTATAGCTTTTCTTTAGGAAACCTTCTACTAAAGTTTCTACCATGATGGTCTAAGGTTGGTTTAGTTAGAAAAACTTCTGCATGACCTTCTAAAATTGCTAGATTTACTCTAAATCGCCAAAACTCCATAATTCACACTTCCTTTCACTTCAATTAGGTTTAATGACATTACAACTTCAATCCTAATAACTTGCAAGGTTCAAGAAACTTTGTACACAACTCATATGATCTTGAACTTCACTAGATGGGGTATCTAGTAAACCTAAACGCATAAATTTCATAAATTTAGCCTAGAAAATATAATTTTATGAAAAAAAATTGGGCATGTACAACATCTTATATACTGTATTTTCTACTAATTATTTGGATTTTTAACCATAAATAGCTAACTTACTCACTTAACAAAGATTAACACTTGAAATTTTAAGCAAAAATTGCCAAATCTAACTTTTAAAAGCCTATCTTTAGTATGTTTAACATTTCCACCTGAAATCAAGATAAAAAATGTTGAATGTGACAATTATTCACTTAAATAATATTTGATGGTAAGATTAAAGCAAAATATGTTGAAAAATAGTAAATTTCTTGTACTTTCCAACTTATCAATTTTTCATAAGTGAAAAATTAACCCAAATAAAACAATAAGTTTTAGTGAAACTTTTTATATAACAATTTTATATATGATATAGGGTATTTATAGAAAAAATTTGGAAGAGAAACTATGTTGTTTGGATTTCTAAAAATCAAAGCAAGATTATGTTTCAAAAGTCCCGTTTCTTAATAGTAATGTAGCAGATGATTGATTTTTATAAAAATAACAATTTTACATAAAATTACACTCAAAATAATGATAGAATAAATTTTTCTAGAATTTTTAGTTAAAAATTAACAATTTTATGAATCTTTTGAAAATCAGGCTAGAACTTGCGATTAGAGGGTAGTTGTGGGCCAAAGATGGCGCTACTTAGGGGTTTTAGGTAGTGGCAGTTGTTCGTTGTCAAGTGGCTTCTTGGTTGGTGAACCACAATCTCGCAGATTACTACCTAATTTTCTAAATTTTTTAGAAAATCAACAAAAATCCAAAGAAAATTTCATGAATTTTGGAGTATCTAAAGAGTCTAAAATGGCTAGGGGGGGGGGGGGGGGGGGGGGGGGTGGAGCATTTTTAACTTGTAGGTTAGTAGAGTGAAATGGTGCATGTAGGATAAGTGTAGGGTATTTTAGGCTTTTTATGCTAAGTAGCATTATTGTCCTCTAAAAACATGTGTGGTTGATGGTTTTCACCCCAAAATCAACAGCAAAAAACCCCTTATTTTACAATAAACTAAGTTTATTAGCTTTCTAAGGATGTTATCCATCTTATTTTATTATATTTAGTTATTTAGGGTTAGTTTTCTTTACAAATAGTAGCTTCTACTGTAACTTCTGTAGCCTCTATTAATCCAATATGCTTGTTTATTATCATTTTATTTTTATTATATAAAATATATATTTATTTTTTTTCATTTTAATTATTACTCTTCTTGTTTATTTAATTTCTTTCTAATCTCTCTTTGTTTTTTTTTTAGGTTGTTCTTCAAAATCTTCGGAAATTTTACTAATGAGTGAGTTAATTTTATCATTTTAACTTATAGTAATGTTTTAGTATTTCTTTTCAAAAATTAAATTTTGAAGGTCACTTTAACAAACTTTTAGGTAGCTACGGCTAAATCTGAACCAATATGGACTGATTCCATAGACATCCTAAGTTTCTAGGTGTTATGTCTAAGTTGTTGATTTATGAGACTCACAATGTGTTTAATGTATACAAGAGAATACATGCCATGTGAATGTAAAAGAGCATACTTGATGTTCAGCCCTATTTTGATTTTTCTTAATTTAACCTCTATTAAGCTCAGGCCATTTAATATAAGTTATTTGACATCAAATTAAGGAAAAACATTTTTCTTTAAAAAATGCTTTGAAAAATACTTTTGAAAAACAATTGGAGTCATCAACTAGTGAAAACTAGTAAAGATTAAATTAGAGTTTTTGAGTGGAGAAACCCTAATTCAGACACTAATTCATGAATTTTTTAAAAATCTAATTTTTCAGAAAATTTAAGCAAAGAAATGGACTCAAAAGCTAATATATTAAGACAAAAGTCATAATGATATAAAAAACTAAAAAATGAGCCTTTATTTTTGGAATTTTTCTAAAAATATAAAAACATGCAAAAAATGCATAAAAATTAATTTTTATATTATTTTTATTACGAATTTTCCCTAAAAATGAAAAGAAAATAAAATATTTTACAAATTTTACGATTACTCTATATGTACCTATATACCGACTAATCGAGATTAAACCGACTGTAGTTTTTATTTTTTGGAAAACTTTAGTGAATAGATTCATTTTATTTTATTTTTTTGAAAAAGTAGCTAGGTTTACGTTTTTAGTTAATTTATTTTTATTAAGAAAAATCCTTTAAAAAACCCAAATTTTTATTGTCTAATTTTGAAAATCCCTAACTTCAAAAAAATAAATTCAAATTTTTATTTAGAGAAGAATATTTTCTATAAGATAAAACTTTTTAGAAAAATCTTAAAGTGCTTAAATATAATTTTTCATGAAATATACAATTGATGTGGAAAACATGCTTAAATCATGAAAAAGATGTTTAAACCATATAAAAGATGTCTAAACCATAAAAAATATGCCTAACTAAGAAAAAGATGTTTAAACCATAGAAAAAATAATTAATTATAAAAAAGATATAATCATATCTTAATCTTCTAACATATGCAACTTAGATACAACCTTTAACGAAAAGATGTAAATCTTGATAAAAATGCAATTGTACCCTAAAAGATGCAATCTTCCAAAAATATGAAATTTTTTTATAAAAATGAAAATATGCAAATTTATGAGGAAATACAACTTTATTCAAAAGATGCCAATTCTTCAAAACAATGCCAATGAAAGATGTGGTTTAATAAAAAACACAACTTTCATTAAGTATGCAAAAATGTAATATGCTAAGAGCAAGAAAAAAATAATCAATTGAGCAAAGACTTACAAAAACTTACGTTAGTGCCTATTCTTTATAAAAAGAGAAATAACAACACAAATGATATCAATTAAAAACTACGGTTAAGCTCCTGCATAAAAAAACAAGATGAAGTTAGCATACTAGAATAAAATAATAATAAACTAATATGAATTAAAATAAACAAAAAAAAAACCCACCCAATCTGAAAAAACAGCTTTCGAATTAGAGAGGGAGACATGGGCCAAACATCAGTTAAGTACCTCTCCAAGTCATCACCATCTAAGCTCATGATGATGGGATCCAACTATAGAATTAAAGCGAAAATCACACTTTGGTGGCAAACTTATTGGCAAAAATTGGATTGGGACACATGCCTTGGGTAATGGTGGTCGTTCGGTGGTGTTTTGTGTTTTGGGAATGGCGATAATCATTAGGTGATGTAGTTGATGGTGGTTTAACGTAAAGAAAAGGCATACTTAGGGGTTTTCGAGTACGGTTGGAATGGCGGGGTAGAGCTTTGTAGAGTATGGTTACCGAATGGTCATAGAGCCATTAGTGGTTCAGTTTAAGAGTGGCATGCTCAACAGTGGCTCTGGGTTTGGTCGAGTTAGGTGGCACTACATATGGATTTTAGTAGAGGGTTGTTGTATACGTGGGTTCGGGTTTAGCAAAGTGGATGTTGTTTAGTTGTGGGTTAGCTGAGGTTGTGTAGTGCGTGGATGTGTGAATGGTAAGTAGTATTGAATGGCTAATGTAGTGGGTGTTGGGTTGTGAAGTAGGCATTGCTATGTTGGGGTATGCTAATAAAGAGTGGCATCGAGTTTAGGATTGTTGGTGTTAGGTAAAGCTCAGACGGTTGTAGTAGCTAAGTGTATTGCTATTGTTGCTGGAGATGGAGTTTTGTACTTTTATAATGTAGATTATGGAAAAATATACGAAAATGGCATATCTTGAAAAAATTGTACGAAAGTAGTATCATTGATTTTTTTAATTGAAGACGTGCTATGTGCGCGTGCCTTCTTGGTCAAAACTGAAAGCGCATTCACTAAGCGCATCTTCATTATTTACTAAAAAGGTGCGTTCTTTACACGCACCTTATGTAATTTAAGGAAGTGAGAATGAAGGTTGAATGTCGTAATTGGGGTATCTATAAGGAGATGGAAGGCACATGCCAAAAGTGTGCCGTCCTAAATACAAGGAAGGCGCATTCTTGGAATGCACCTTCCTTAACACATTGAAGGTGTAGTCCTGGCATGCGCAACTTCAGTTAAAAAAATGCATGATCAGTAAAGGTATGCGCTTTGCACACACCTTTACTGTACCATTTTTAGACTATTTTTTCAGAACCCTCCATTTTCATACATTTTTTCGCAATTTGTACTATAGAAGTACAAAACTCATCGGAGATGGAGGGTAGATTAAGTTGGGTTCATCTGATGTTATGTTTGTGTTGGGTTGTGTTGTGTGGTCAATGGAGTCAGGGCATAGGGTCTTTGCTGTAGTAAGTAGTGGGTGATTGAAGTTGAAGGAGGATGGATAGTGGGTCATTGTGGATGTCAACTTCAATAGTGGGCCATGATTGTGGTTGATCAGTCCTAAGGATTTGAATTTTTATAAGATCAAAACTTGAATTTTTTTACCCATTTTGGATTGAGTTAAATCTTACTTAATTCTTATAAAACCTTAGTTGAATAGATATTAATTAAAATTTTTCATAGATTTGATAGTTTTGATAATCTTTTAATAAGATTTTAACAAGATAGGTTGTTGGATCGAGTTACTTAAATTTTCCTCCCCTTTACTTTATTTTTGGTTGGAAAAGAAAAAAAAAAATAATGAAGGAGTAGTCACATGATCAATACATGAGAATCATGTTAACAAACCCTCATATGCCCTCGAGATTCAAACTCGTAACCTTTAAATTGCTTTGCACATTGTTTAGCCAACTAAGCTAAATCAATTTCCCAACAAGTTATGCAATTAAAGTTAAGTTAAACTTTCACTTATATGTCTAATTTGATTCAAACTTTTGAAACCAAGCCCAACTTGATTCAATTTATTTAATTTATCAAATTAGTCTAAATATACATGCTTAAATATATTTCTTATTACCACTTTTGAATTGTATAAATTCGAGCTTTAGTTTTAATTAGTCCAACTAAAATATTTTAAAATGGGATAAAAATTCATTGTATGAGCCTAAATATTTTACTAAACTATTAAAGATATTTTTCTAATGAAGCTTTTTAAAGACCATTGACTATTGCTTGATTCGACTCTACACTACTTATTAACTTGACTTAGACACTTTTAATACTTTGTATTTTTCAAAATTTTCATTTTTTTTTTGCATCTTTTCAATTTTTTTAGGTTTTTTTTCAATGTTTCAATTTTTTGTATCTTTTCAAATTTTCATTTATTTATTTATTTATTTTTTTGTAAACCTGGCCTAAAACTAAAATTAAAATAAAGGGTAGCGAAAATGAGATGTCTACACTTAGTATGTTAAATAAAGAATATGTACCATGTATTTGCTAAAATACGTAAATGTGTGTTAAAGTATATACGTGCGCATAGGGTATAGAGTGAATACATGGTGTATAGCACATGCAGTGTATTATGAAGGTTATTATATACAATGTATATGGGGTTATGTCGCATGTGTTTTCCTTCAGCCATATTTTATTTTATTAAATAAATTATTGTCCATTTCTTTATCTTAGATATTGATAATTCACAAATTTTAATATTTTTTAACACTTAAAAGGATAATTAAGAACTTCAATTAGATCTTAGTTTATATCATTAAGATTAAATTAAAAGAAAGATTAGCTAAACATAGGAAAATCAAATTGTGATATGTTGCTAAATATAAGTTATATTTTGTGTTATGCTTTAAGTTTAGAGTTGAATCAATTATTGGCTTAGAGCTTAGTGATTACTATTTTGTTGAATCAGGGTCATGTTTACCTTTTGTATTGGGTATGCTTGTTAGGATTAGATACGAAATGAACCTAATAATTATTTAGCTATTAATAACTGGCTAGTTACTTATATGTGATGGGCTTCAAGGAAGTGACCACATGGACATGGACTCCAAGGTTGTCAATTACTAAATGTTAAGCTATGCTAAAGACCTGCCTATGAGCTCTTCATATTTTAGAAAGTTATTAGAGAGCTCATCAAGATGTGGAGACCTATTGGAGAGCTTAACAGGACAGGTCATCAAGAGTAGATCGGCTCAGCCAGGTCAATAGGTTGGTACAAATCAAGTCGGCCAAATTTTGGGTCAGCCTAGATTAGGTCATTAAGCTCCCCAGCAGCTCATCAGCCTAATAGCTCATCATCTAAATAGCTCATCCACCTACTTAGTTACAACTTATTATTAGGAATTCTTACTTACATTTCATTTACTAGATTACCCATATATTTTATCTTGTATTTAAGGGACTATCATTAGGGCATCCTTTACTTTATTTTATTTATGAAATTGCCATTATATATAAATAGCTCATATTTGTATGGTTTTAATAATACTTATCACCCTTCAACAAAAAAAACCTTTGAGTATTTCACTGCAAAAGCTCTTTTATCCTACTCTTATCGATTCCTTTAGTGAGGATTGTGGCGAATAACCCTAATTTATACTTTATGCGTAATATTAAAGTAGAGATTAGGTTGTGTAGTACTCGTTTGGTGAGTTATGTCCTTATGAGCAGCTTATAAACTTGTTAAACCCTATTTCATATTCTCTTCTTTGATATTTCGGATGACCCATTTGATTCTTGGAGGGGCACGCCTTTGATCCTTAAATGACATTATTGCTAGTGGAGTCACACTTGGAAATAATCTAAGGTAGATGTTAGGATATAGGATTGCAAAATGGTAAGCTTATATTAATTTAGGTAAGGTATCAAGACCATATGATGGTGAGCCCATGTTGGTAGAATTAAGAGTTTAGGTAAGGTGTTGGGATTGTAGAGAATGTAATGTTAGAAAGGTGTTAGGTCCTTGAGAGGCAAACCCATGCTTGTAGTTTTGTTTGGGGCTATGGTGGCATTCCCATTTTAAGAGCTTGTGATAGGGATCATGTATATCCATTTGTTGTGTGTTGATTTAAAATTAATAAATTAATTACTCGTGATTTCATACTTACATTATTTGTGTATAAGTAGTATGAAGCATGGCATGTGGTTTCATATTTGTGATACTTACTTATTAAGTATTAGCTCATTCCTTATTTTTATAGATGTACGTATTTAAGTGATGGTTACAAAGTTTGATCGATTTAGAGAAGTTTATTAATATGTTTAGGATCAGAAGAGTAATGACTAGGTTTACGATCATGAGATAACACATGGATTAAAAAGTATTTGAGGAAAAAAATTAAATATTAGTTTAGCATAGTGATTAGTTTAAATGGATGATGAGACTTTTGTTAAACTATTTTTAGTTGATTATTATTAGTACTTATTTATAAATGGAAGATATATTATATTAGTTATTTTTTAACTTAATTAGATGTAACGCCCTACCTTCCAAGCGTTTACTTAAAACTTTTTCTTGATATTTGGTGCCTAAAAGACAATTTGTTATTCCATCCCTAGGTTAAGGATAAGTCTAACTTGCAGTTTACTTCTCAACTTAACTTTCATAATTACATAAAACTTCCAAAACTTTGCTTCATTAACATAATAAATCATAGAGGAAACTTACAACAATGGCTTACATCTAAAGTATCACATTTAACTTTCCTTTACAATACATAATCTACTTAAGAACTATACTTTTATAATAATAACTTTCATAAAGATGTTTACAATACATCTCTAAGGCGCTCTTATATAGTAGCATATTTAAACTTGATGATGAACTCTATAGCTAATAGGTCCTTCTCAACAAAACTAACTCCAACTAGTGCTCTCAAAATCTTTTCACTCTTGTAATATGGTGTCTTATCAAAACTCCCTTCCTAACTTGAGGATAAGACAACTTATCCCTTGAATTTACTATAACCTGAGTGGGAGTGGATGAACAGACAATAGACACTAGCAAAAACCAATACCACAAACACACCAACAAGTTGTTATTCAAGTTATTTTATCTTATATCCCTAGCTAAGAAGTCAATGTAAAAAATTTATGCTATGCTTATATACGTAACATGTATCGACATTAATATATTAACTCAACCTAGCCATCTGGTAAATCGACTTCGATCTAGGCATTTGCACATAAAGTCTAGGAACCTAGCAGTGGAACAAGGATTTGCTAAAACTTAACTTAGCAAAAACTTTGTGAAGTGGTTAAAAACCCTAACATATATGGCTGGCCTAGCAGATACAATGCAATTTTTGTATGTTCGTAAAACCAAACTTTTATAAATCAAGTTGTTTACTTAATAAACTCAGCTTTTAGAAGTCAAATTGTTTCCTTATTGAAATCCCAATTTTTCATATAAGACCTAGCTTAATAAATCAAGTTCTTTTCGTACCATGTAATAAATTCATCAAATCACAAACCAAGTAATGCCTAAAAAATTACTAAGCAAGCTTCCTCTTTTACTTATTAGCCTAACCTATGCTTTGTTTCCTTTACACTTTCATCTCTAAAACCTCGTTATTAGGTTCATTTAAGTAAACACCATAAGAGGTAAAGTTACTCCCTAGCTTTTTATTCAAGTTAGTACAAATCCCAACAACATCACATACTTATTCAATAACACGAACATAACAACCAATTTCAATATCAGAAGATATATCTATCAACAACAGTCATCCAGAAAGAAAGGCTAGTAATTCGTGTTATCATGCCATCTCTTATTTTTATGTTTAAACGGGTTCGTATCCAAAAAACCTAAACCTATGATATGACCTATTTATTAATCATGCATGAAAACCTAAACCCATAATTTAGCATATCTCATGTTTAAGTTAGACCAAACTACATCATATCTCGTTTATCTTATATTTGATACTATTTATCGATTAAAAAGTGATAATTAAATTTATAAAATATATATAGATAAAAAAGGGAGAAGAACAATAATAATATATAAATTTACTAAAACAAATGACATAATATCTTCATATTTAATAAAAAAAATTACAATATAGACAAAAGTTTTTAATAAAGCAAAATCTTACCAAATATAGAAAATCCAAAAATTTAAGTTATATAACATCACTAAATTAAGTACAATAATGGATTAAATGGATATTAATATTACTACTGGTGTTAATTTCTAAATTTATCATATTGTTTATTAGATTTTTAGGGAACAAACAAAGAATCTATATATAAGCTCATAATTTTTTACCCATTTAAATTACAATATAACATATATAAGTAAAAATATCACATACCTTTAAATGAAATCTTTGATTTAAAAAGGAATTATTTGTGTAAGAAAATGCAAATATGGAAGAATATATAGCATGCCTCATGTCCCATGTCTAAGTCTAGAAGTGTCTAGTTGTAGATGCTTAACTCAAATTTGGATATGAATTTAATTGTGTTTAAATAGGTCTAACCCGTTTGTATCTCGTGTCAAATTTTTTTTATATACTAACCTGTTTAAATTGCATCATGTCGTGTATGGGTCTATCATGTTTGGGTCCCAAATTGCTAACCCTAAAAGGAAACACCATATAGCTCATTAAACATCATATATAAGACTTGCAGCTAAGCCCAAGTAAGTTAGTCGTAGCAAGATAATTTAGTAAATTACATCAAGATAAGTAGATATAGATCTATCGTAAACACACAAATATCCACTTACTTGGACTTGGCTATGATCTCGAGCCTATACTCCTATACGACATTTCCTTTCACCTATGTTACCTAAGAGAGATGCATATAGCATCAATATTAACTATATGTCAAATATGAACTTATTTATTCTTCTTTACAACTAAAGTTTAAGGTTGAAGGTTTTTCTTTCAAGAAGTATTCATCTCGGACATCCTCTAATTTATCTTCTGAATTATTCCTCGAATTAGGTCAATTGTAAAGTTCCTAAATGAATACTCTCGAACATATATCCTCGATCCATACTAATTAAGAGTCAAATTTACATCTTTTGATCGAGCCTCTAAGCCCATCTTATATAAAACTACTAAATGCATCCTTTGAATCTTCATTTGATATTTCTTTTTATTTAACCAAGTTACTATATTACTTGTAAAATTCTCATTTCCTTAACTACATCAAGTTAGGATCAATAAGAAATATTTGAAAAAAAGGGTTGTTCGGCACCATCTTATAATAATGTCATTAATATAAGTTACCCATTTACAATATAAACCAATGTGTAGGTAAATAATAAGAAATTACATATCATAATTAGTATATGTATCCAATTATTTCTCTAAAAAAATACTGTAAACTTATAAAAACATAGAGATTAAGGTGTGGTATTTACAAAGTTTAAATCATCCCATTATATATATATTTTTAAATATTGATTTAGGCACGATTTTACTAAAATTCAGCTTAAATTAGACAAATAATCAAATTGAATTATGAGATCCAACATAAATGCTTCTAAAATCACAAATAAACTCTAGAAGTCATTAAAAATTAAATTTGTTAAAAATTTTAATTAAAAACCCATAATTTCCTTAATTCGAAAAACGTAGCAAAGTTAGTAAAATAAATTTAATAAATACAAAACATATAGTTTATCAAAATATCTCTTCATATAAATTAAATATAACACATGAGGCATCTAAAAAAGATTAGCTCAAAATAAAATCATTTATTATTTATAATAGTTATTGAAAAATTTGTCATACCAGGTTGGTTTCTAAAGGAACTCATATAAAAACTTTTAATTTCAAAAATTTGGGTCAATTTTATGATTCTACATTAAAACCTACTCAAGAACACTAAGTTTCATAATTTTTTTACAACCATTTGATATTTTTAACAAATAAAACAATTTATAGTGCAAAAATTGCATCATCTATTTATAGGAGCTCCGACCATTGTTGGCTAAAGAGGGTTGGTCAGTCGGTTTAGATAGGCAACACTCTGTTAGGTAGTGGTGGCCATATGGTGTCAGGTTGTACGTATACTTATGAGCTCCAAATCCCCAAATTTTTACACTATAGTTTTCCAAAATTTTCTAAAATTTCTTATGTCTCTCTCCAATACTCATCTATTTTCCTCAAATTCCCAACTGACAAAAATAAGTCCCTATATTGATTTGCTTAAATTGATAGCAAATAGGGTTGGTTGAATTATTTATGGACATGGATAGATGTTATTTAGCAAAAGTACATGAGTATTTGTCTGTCATTAACTTATGTATAATTTATACTCTTTCCTTCAAACACGTAACACACCTAAAGCTTTCTAGAAAAGTTGTTTCCATAATATTTTTATTGATTTTCTATAAATTTGAGTTAATTAAGCTATTATATTATACATATGTATATACATTTGTGTATTAATTAATTATAGATACGTATTTGTATAAATGTACTTGTTGCATATAAGCATTCCTTAAATATTATTTTATGCCAATTCATAAATTTTAATGTCCAAATAATCTTTAAGAGGTCATTAGTTATTGGAGCCCGTATTGCAACTACTCAATTAATAATGAATAACATAACTATAATTGTCTTTTTGAGTTATATTATTATTTTATTAGTCAAATAACTTATTTCTAAAGTCTCGATAGATATTAGAACTCGTTATTTAGGTTATTGATAGTAGGTTCATATTTTCCCAACAATACCTTCATAGTACCATGTTTTGATAAGGAAAAAAAAAAATATTTGTTTTGAATCCAAGATAACCATTCGAAGACTAAGGTTTCACATCAGAGGATTTTTAAGAGATTATTTGGAGATAGATTTCATGTTTTTGAAGATTATAGATATTAATTAGAGTCTTAGCGTATCATTAGCTAAGAATACATAGTAGTCTATAGCATCCTGAATCTGAAACATTATAGTCTTTTTCCTAATTTAAAGGGGTCTTCTCCTCCTTCTTACTTAGTTGATCTTTTACTTTAAGACCAAGAACATGTTTCATAGATTTTAACTTTAATGAATATGTTTTCTTTGAAAAAAAAATAAATAAATAAATAAAAAGAAAGGGGTTTCTCATATTCTTGTTAACTTGCTAACTTATTCTCAAATTGCAATATTGATAAAATGAATATGTCACAAGCTAAGATAAATTGACAAATATTCATATCAAGTATGTAATATGTAGAAATAACAAGTAGTCACATAAAATCAAATAATTAAACTTAAACTAATCTCAAACTATGTTTTTCCTTCATAATTTACAATAAATGGAAATATTAAAAATTAGGTAAAGTAGTTTACCTAGACACCTATAAAGCAAATTGACTATCAAAGGAGCAATTGTGGTTGTTGATCACTAAGGGGGCATTAACCACTCTCCTCAAAAAAATATTTTCTTCAAAAACCCTCCTTGCTCCTTGCAATAGGCATGGCAGCATCTGGTACTAAGTATGGCTTAGTCTTGAATCTGACCCTTTATACGTTTAGGTACAGTCATTTAAAAGATCGGATAGGCATTTGAAAATAGAAAAAACCTTGACGTGCAAATTTTGCCTAAGCTTGATTCATGCTACATTAATGATTTTTAAAGTTTCTAAATGATAGATTAAATAAGAAAAGAGCCTGAGGATTGTATTT
Source organism: Lumnitzera littorea (assembly GCA_024138015.1). Taxonomy (NCBI): domain Eukaryota; kingdom Viridiplantae; phylum Streptophyta; class Magnoliopsida; order Myrtales; family Combretaceae; genus Lumnitzera; species Lumnitzera littorea. The sequence continues at coordinate 31,712,912 of JAMXBB010000012.1, forward strand.
CAGTGATTAATTTCATTCAAAATTCAATCCTTTCCATTGAATTCAAATTTTAAGTTGGTTAAAACCCATTCATTATGATATGCGAATCTAACGTTCTTAGATGCTTGCCATGTTTGGTTAAGCTTGAATTTATATAAAAAGGGGTCTAAGGACTTGACTCCAACATCAAACTATCACTCGAATCATTCTTATAAGCTTTGTTTAAAGCTTTCTCTCTCTAACTTCCATGGCAAAACCCTTGCTTTCTCTCTCTAGATTTTATCGATTTAGAGTGAAAATTGGAATAAGTTGAGTATATGGTCGAGTTTCTTGGTGTTTAGAAATCAAGAAAGCCCTAAACTTGTGTTTCAATTCGTAAGAAACAAGCTTGAATCAAAGTTTGGATTTTAGCCACCATGGGTACACCTTCGTGCACCACCACTACTGCAACTGGGCATTGAACACCATTATGGCTAAACTTATCAAACCTGAAAACCTAAGATCCAAGCTCCAATTAATCCCCATTAACTACCACCGCTACTTTCGGCTAAATTTTTTACCATAATTGGCTGCGGTACTTATTACATTACCCTTTCCTAATCTAAAACACATAAAAACCATTTTCTCTAGTCAAAATACGGTCTAAAAACCGACATTTCTAGCTTCTGTGCTACTACTATCTTCCTTAACTTACGACCTAATTAGAAACTTATGTATGCAAATTTGACGTGATCCAAACCCATGCCTATACCTTGCTCCTAACCGTGCCTAATATTGGTTCGGCCCCTATTTCTTTATTTATTTTTATTTTATTTCATTCCTTTTTTTTTCTTTCTTTCTTTCTTTTTTTTTCCCTATTTCTTTTTCTATAAAAGAAAACAAAAAAAAAAAGGAAAAAAATGAAACATAAAAATGAATAATAATAAAAGGTTTCTTTAATTTATTTAAACTTTCCTTACATTTTTCAATTATTTTATTTTATTTTTCTTCAAATAAATAAATAATAGATAAAAAAAAATGTGAAATACTAGGGCACTTAGTTTGTTTTTATTTTAAAGAAGAAAAAGACTAAACCCTCTTCAAAAGTTAGGATTCCTTTAGAATATTTCAAATAAATAAATAGTTAAAAAGATTAAGACCCTTTTAAGATTTTTCCTAAATAAAAATAAATTGAAAAAAAAAAGGTAAACCTGACCATTTTTGAATTAAAATAGACCAACACATTAATAGTTTTATAAGAATAAACTATGGAAGTTTGATTCCAAATAGCAAGTCTGTAAACATCTGTATAAAATTACGAAGCAACTTAAAATATATAAAAAATTTATTTTTCCCCTTTTGTAAATGATTTTTGAATTTTTTTTATTTTTATAAGTATATCAATTTTACTTATTTATTTACTTGTAAATATGAATTAGAAGGGTATTTTGAATAATTAAATTAAATTAAATTTGGAAGGTTAAGGTGATACTCGTTCAGGATTAATAGGTTAGCTTTAGACTCAAATTACTTAGTTTTTCAAAAATCGTTTTATTTTAGAAAATTTTTTTTCCAGTAGACTAGTACCTAGGTTATGATCAATCCATCCAATTAATTTTACCTTAACTCTTTCTTAACCACGATCAAGTGGCGACGCTAAAATTTTCAATTTTTCAAGAAAAACAAAATTTTCTTTAATTCTTAGTTAAGAGTTAATATTAAATTGATAAGATTCAATATTGATCAAATTAAGTAAAACAAAAATTGAAAATTTCAAACTTGACACTCTCTTCTAATTTAAGGTAAGAGTTAAGCAAGGATCCCAATTAAATAAAAAACCTTTGAGCTATGTGCATTCTTCATTATTGAACTTCAATTCGATAATTGAAGACTTAAACGAAAGTTTTCTTACAATTGTTTTAGGGTTTTATTTGTGTAGGTGATTTATGTCAAATTCTAAGCCTCAATTTTTCAATTTTACTTGAAATGCAACTCTTATCATTACTATGGCTCTACTTAGCAAGTAGTAAATGATAAGTACTTCAACCTTAAGAATGACAATGGTGCATTTGTGACAAAAAAAGGATTGACTCAAGTGGTTAAGCCTCAATTATTTGTTGCACAATGTTTAGTCTTTTAAATAGTATTTATAAGCTTCTTTTTTTTTTTTTTTAATTAGTGGGTGATTTATAACCACGAGCATGATCCATAATTGGATAATAAAGGCTTATTCAGGTTGTAACTGAAAGATATTATTCCGTGAACATTAATTATGACCAAAGATGGACATAGAAGCGAAGAAGTGAGAGGTCAAATACACCTATTTTAAGTTGATGTAGAATTATTCATAGAAAAATATCCATTTATCATTAAATCACAATACATCTTACATACAAAAGGACACTATTAAGAAAATGAATGTGACACTAAGGTCATTGTAACATAATAGTATTGCCAGTAGTCTTTCATCGGAATAGACCGAGGTTTAAATACCTTTCCTCCATAGTTGGGGGAAAAAAATGAATGCAAAATTTTTAAACATATAGTAAATATAAATAAAATTTTTTAGAAAAGAGTAAATCATGTTTTTGCACTCTTTTAGATTGGGTACCTATGTCTTCCTTTCAAACACTTAAGTGACCCATGTTTTATTAAAAAGTGAAAAACAAATGTCCATTCCATCTTAATTAGTCTAAAACATACCAAAGGGAAAAATAAACTCTAGTTTTATGTCTTGAATATTGATACTTAATGGTGATTATAGGATGAATTCTTCCAGAGTTTCATTCTCTTGTTGGATTCTACCTTATCGCTTTAATGGACTAAAATCTAACAATAGAATAAGAAGAGAATTATAGCAAAGGATTTAAAAGGGGAGTGAGATGGATTCATGAATCAATTGACACAAGTTAGTAATCTTTAAAATCAAATATTCGATTATGCTGCAAACATCCTTTATAGCCAATGGTATCACAGTAGCAGAGTTTTCATCTCCTTACAGATACAATTAGGATTAAATTCATACAAAATATGATCGTATGTCCAACAACAAGAATAATGAGCAAGTAGATGATGATAGCTAATAAAACCCTATTTTTTTCCTCACTTATTCAGCAAGTCTAAAATAATGTTAGACACCATTGAAGAACAAACAAACAATCTGTAATTTATTTGTTCTTATTGTTGAGATAAGCAATATTTATTTTAGAATCAATCTTATAATATGATTAACACATCAGCAGTATACATCAATAGTAGGATTAGTTAGCATAATAGCAAAGTTAGTTTAGTTAGTTACTAGTTAGTTGTAAGATATAATGGGTCTTTCTCTCTTTGCTTCATTTTTCAACAGATACAGAATATAGCATTTGTATATGGAATATTTTTGCATCACTCACAAAATTGACATGGCATCAGAGAATACCAGGATAAATGTGTCTTCTAATAGAGATCTAGTTAATACTTCTCTAGATGCTTCCAACGAGGATTAGTCTACAAATATCCAGCAATGTCGAAATGTTGATAAAGAGTTGCCCTACAATGTGTTTGAAGAAGTTTATAAACTGATGAGTACTAAGGAAAAGTTTGTAAGCAGTGCTACTACAGATACATTAAACTTTGTAGGTATGTCTTCATACTCTTCCTATTTTAGTGTTGTAAGTAATTTTGAGGATTGTTGGATAATTGACATTGGAGCTACAGATCATATAATCCCATTTTACTCATTGTAACATGATATTCAATCCTTAACGTCACTAGTCACTATCAGATTACCTGATAAAAGAAATTTTTGTGTCGCTGAGAAAGGATCGGTTCAAATTAGTCCTTCTCTTATTATTATTGAAATGCTTTATGTACCAGAGTTTTCTTATAGCCTGCTTTCTATTCCTAAGCTATTTGTCTAGCAAAATCTTATAGCAAATATTAATTTCACTTCTTGTACCTTACAGGACCAAAAAACTAAATGTCTAGTAATTGTAGCAAGGATGATCTCTAGCTTATGTGTCTTGGTTTCTTCTATTGGTAAAACCCTAAACAGTAATAATAAAAAAGGCTAGGTTGTATTGAATTGTAATTCATTGACTTTAGCTAATTAGAATAGTGTTCAATTGTTTTATGCTAGGCTGGGACATCCTTCTTTTCATGTATTGCAACGTCTTGATTTTTGCAAATACAATAAATCTCTTCAGGAATTTGTTTGTCATGCTTGTTATGAAGCAAAATTCCATTGCATTCCTTTTCCACAAAGAGTCAATAAAGCTTCTAAGGCTTTTTCTTTAATACATGTTAACGTCTGGGGACCATATGGTATTCTTAGTATATCTAGTGCTACATACTTTCTTACAATTGTAGATGATTTTTCTCACTCAACTTAGACTTATTTGATGTCATATAAATCCTTAGTTTGTTCTATTCTAGAGCAATATTTTTGTTATATTCGTAATCATTTTTCTGCTATTCTTCAGTATGTTTGAACAGACAATGCTAGTGAGTTTTTGTCTCACAATTGTCAATCTTTGTTTCGTCATCTTGGGATTGTTCATCAAAGAACCATAGCTTATACACCCCAATAAAATGGTAGAGTTGAAAGGAAACATAGACATGGGGTGTCTATGTTACATAGCTAAACTTCCAAAACCAGCAAATAAGTTTGAATCAAGGGGAATTAAATGTATCCTTTTAGACTATGCTCGTGGGCAATAAGGCTACAAAGTATATGATCTTCATCAAAAGAAAATTGTTGTATCTCGAGATGTGATTTTTCATGAAGCCATTTTTCCTTTTAAACAAGATTCTGCCCCCATTCTAAATCCCTCTCCTGCTATGATTCCTCAATCTCATGTCTTGTTTGATTCAATTCCTCCTTCTGATTTGTCTTTTACAGATTAGCCTATAAATCTTGCTGATCAGTCATCAACTGATCAATATATTTATATTGAACCACCTGCCCCTACACTTGATGAGGTTGCTGTTCTTAATACTTCACAGCCCTTACGGAAATCTAATAGATCTAAGTAAGTTCCTACATAGCTTAAAGACCATGTTCTAAGCCTAAAGACTATAGCTTCTACTATCAAAACTATGGATACTGGTACTTCTCATATTCCTTATATACCTTATCCTTTGTTTAACCTATACACTTTTGACAACTGAACTCCTAATTATGTAGCTTCTATTGCTAATGTGTTAGTTGTTTAAGAACCTCACAATTACTTGCAAGCTACTAAACATTAAGAATGGATTCATGTAATGTAAAATGAACTTGATGCTTTAGAGGCCAATGATACTTGGGAGTTAACTTTTCTACTTAAGGGTAAGAAAGCAATTGGGTTAAAATGGGTTTTCAAAATTAAATATAGAGTGGATGGTATTATTGAATGATGTGAAGCTAAGTTAGTTACAAAAGGGTACACTAAAGTTAAAGGGGTTGATTTTCAGGATACTTTCTCTCTTGTTGCTAAAATTGGCATAGTAAGAATTCTTATTGTTGTCTTTGTTTCTTATGGCTAGTTGTTGTACCAAATTGATGTAAATAATGCTTGTCAATTTCGTAAGTTACGTAAAATGATTCCATGCTGTGAACAGTCGAAATCGAAGATGAAGAAGATCTTGAGAAGGAAATTGTGATAGTAAAAATGTTATATTCTGTATCTGTTGAAAAATGAAGTAGAGAGAGAAAGACCCTTTATATCCTATAGCTAACTTGTAACTAACTAAACTAACTTTTCTATTATGCTAACTAATCCTACTGTTGATGTGTTAATCATATTACAAGATTGATTTACAAGACTGATTCTAAAATGAATATTGCTTATCTCAACAGCCCCCCCTCAAGTTGGAGCCTCTTAAAGGCTCAACTTGGAACATGAAAAGGTAATGTGTTTATGACATAAAGCTTTAGTAAGAAGATCAGCAAGCTGAAACTTAGATGAGATATGTACAAGATGAATAAAACCAAAATGAACATGATCATGGAGAAAATGTATGTCTATATCAATATGCTTGGTTTGTCCATGAAGACATGGATTATTAGCAATCAATAAGGTAGACTTGTTGTCAAAAAATAATGGAATTGGTTGGGAGGAGGAAATTCGAGATCTCTTAAGATATAGGAAACCCATAAAACCTCTTTAACCGTAAAAGCAAGGCTTCTATATTCTGCTTTAGAGATTAAAGTGGCTATTGTGGATTGCTTCTTTGCTTTCCAATCAACAAGATAACCCCTAAGAAATAAACAAAAACCAATAACAAATTTTCGATCCATATGATAGCTAACCAATCAGAATCGGAGTAAGCTTACAATGTAAGATAAGTAGATGACGAGTAAAATAGTCCCAAGGACAAAGTGCCTTTTAGATATCTTAATAGATGAAACAATTGTTGTAGATGTGTGGATCTTAGTTGAGACATGAACTAACTATGTTTATGAATTGCAAACGAAATGTCTGCTTGTTATAATTATACAAAGGAGTTCACCTACTAGCTACCTATAATAAGTAGCATCAGTAAGTAAATCACTTGTTTGATTATCCAACCTCAAACTTAGAACCATAGGAAATAACACTAGTTTGGAAGCCGTGAGATCTGTTTCTGATAGAAGATCCACAATAAATTTGTGTTGACAAAGAAGTACTCTTGCATTAGTCCTATACAACTCTAAACCAAGGAAAAAATGAGCCAAGCTGAGATCTTTAATTGTAAAAGCATCATGGAGTTTTGTTTTAATAGATGAAATAGCAGTAGCATTAGGTCCCGTACTGAGCATATCGTCTACATATAACAAGATGGCTACAAAACCATGAGAGTCTTGAAAAGTAAATAGGGAGTGATCATGTGTATATTGAAGAAAGCCTTCCTAAATAAAAAATTGTGATATTTCTAAGTTCTATTGTCTTGAGGCTTGTTTAAGGCTATAAAGAGAATGCTTAAGCTTACAAACTTGATTCAGTAAGGCTTTAGTGTATCCCTCATGTAGAGTCATATATATTTCTTTATCTAAATTTCCATACAAGAAAGCATTATTTACGTAGATTTGGTACAATGACTAGCTACAAGAAATAGAGACAGCAATAAGAATTCTCACTATGTTAATTTTAGCAACAGTAGAGAAAGTATCATGAAAATCAACCCTTTCAACTTGAGTATACCCTTTTGCAACCAACCTAGCTTCATATCATTCAATAATAACATTAGGTCTATATTTAGTTTTGAAAACCCATTTCGATCCAATTGTTTTCTTGCCCTTATGTAGAAAAGTTAACTCCCAAGTATCATTGGCCTCTAAAGCATCAAGTTCATTTTGCATAAATCCATTCTTGATGTTTAGTAGCTTGCAAGTAATTGTAAGGTTCTTGAACAACTAACACATTAGCAATAGAAGCTACATAATCAGGAGTTAAGTTGTCAAAAGTGTGTAGGTTAAACAAAGGATAAGGTACAGAAGGAATATGAGAAGTAGTAGTGCCTATAGTTGTGATAGTAGAAGATGTATTCTTAAGGCCTAGAACATATTCTTTAAGCTATATAGGAGCTTGCTTAGATCTGTTAGATTTCTGTAAGGGCTATGAAGTATTAGGAACAGCAGCCTCATTAAGTGCGAGGGTAGGTGGTTCAATACAAATATACTAATAAGTTAATGACTGATTAGTAGGATTTATAGGTTAATTTGTAAAAGACAAATCAGAAGGAGGAATTGAATCAAACAAGACATGAGATTGAGGAATCATAGCAGGAGACGGATTCAGAATGGTGGCAGAATCTTGTTTAAAAGGAAAAATGGCTTCATGAAAAATCACATCTCGAGATACAACAATTTTCTTTTAATGAAGATCATATACTTTGTAGCCTTTTTGCCCATGAGCATAGCCTAAAAGGACACATTTAATTCCCTTTGGTTCAAACCCATCTACTGATTTTGGAAGTTTAGCTATGTAACATAGATACCCCATGACCTTTAAATGTGAACAATCAAGCAGAGAATTGAATAATAGCTCATAAGGCGACTTCTAATATGAGATTGCCATAGGCATTCTATTAATCAAATAGGTAGCAATGAGAATACACTCTCCCCAAAACTCTTTAGGCAAATTAGCATACAATCATAAAGCTCTTAAAGTATCTAGGAGATGTCTATGTTTCCTTTCAACTCTACCATTTTATTGAGGTGTATAAGCTATGGTTCTTTGATGAACAATCCCAAGATGATGAAACAAAGATTGACAATTGTGAGACAAAAACTCACTAGCATTGTCTGTTTGCTTCATAACAAGCATGACAAATAAATTCCTGAAGAGATTTATTGTGTTTGCAGAGATCAAGATGTTGTAATATATGAAAAGAAGGATATCCCAACCTAGCATGAAAACACTGAACACTATTTTGATAAGCTAAAGTCCATGAATTACAATTCAATACAGCATTGCCTCTTTTATTATTGCTATTTAAGCTTTTACCAACAGAAGAAACCAAGACATATAAGCCAGAGATCATCCTTGCTACAACTATTAGACATTTGGTTTTCTAGTCCTATAAGGTACAAGAAGTGGAATTAATATTTGCTACAAGATTTTGTTGGACTAAGAGCTTTAGAATAGAAAGTAGGCTGTAAGAAAACTGTGGTGCATAAAGCACTTCAATAATAATAAGGGAAGGACTAATTTGAACTGATCCTTTCTTAGGTACACAAAAGCTTCTTTTGTTAGGTATTCTGATAATGATTGGTGATGTTAAGGGTTGAATATTATGTAACAATGAGTAAAATGGGGTTATATGATCTATAGCTCTAGTGTCAGTTATCCAACAATCCTCAAATTACTTACAACACTAAAACAAGAAGAGTATGAAGACATACCTGCAAAGTGTAATGTATTTGCAACAACATTGCCTACAAACTTTTCCTTAGTACTCATCAGTTTATAAACTTCTTCACACACATTGTGGCGCAACTCTTTATCAACATTTCAACATTGTTAGACATTTGTAGACCAATCCCTGTTGAAAGCATCCAGAGGAGTATTAACTAGATCTCTATTAGTAGATACATTTACCTTGTCAAGTGAGACAAGAACAACATTAACATTATCCTTTCTTCCTCTCATCATGCTTTTACCTTTGCACCAATCCGGGTTTCTAATGAGTTGAAAACAATTTTCAATTAAATATCCTTCTTGTCTATAGTACTTATAGAACAATCAACCCTTATCCATTTCCTTTCAAAATCAATGCTATCTTTTCCTTATTTCTTGGTCATAGCATAAGCTGATGCTTCAAGGTCTGAACTCATTAGATTGACTAATTGCCGTTGTTTCTCAATCTGCTGTACTAGATAAAGGCACGATTTACAAAAAGAAAAGGATCCATTGAAAGTACTTGGTTCCTAATTCCTTCGTAAACCTTACTAAGAACCATCAAGAACTACATAAGTTTCATTTGTGATTCAAAATCCACTAGCCTTCCTTTAATTGCACATGTGCAATATTCAAGCCTACCATACATACAAGTTGGATAAGCATGTAATTCTAGTAATTCATCCTAGCACCTTTTAAGTTTATTGTAATACATCCCTACACTCCGATTTCCTAATTTCAAATTAGTGATCTCGTGTTGCAACTGAAAAATAAGTGGTGCATTGGAAGTTCCATATTGCTCTGTTATTTCTTTCCATAAAGCATGTGTAGATGAATCTAGTGTCATAGAAGTTAGTATCTAGCAGCGAATCATGTAATCATACATTAACCATCTAACGAAATCAGGAGACTCTTCATTAGGCTTAGTAATAGCACCTTCTATAAAACCTAATTTTAATTTTGCTCCAAGTCTCATTTTCATTGATTTACTCCATGATAGAAAGTTACTTCCATTAAAAATCAATGCGCCAATTGATATTGAAAGATTATCAGAACTAGAAATGTAATAAGGATCCACAATAGATGGATAATTCCTAACACGTGGAATCGTCAGATTTGTACTTGTACTCATATTAATCACTACGCAAGAAACAACCTTGAAAAGAAACTATTCAATAAAGGTATTGATATTCTTTGATACTATGTCAATTTTGTGAGTTATGCAAAATTACAATCTACATTGTTTATTATATTTTTTTCCCATCAGGAATAACAATGGATGTTATGGACATTTGGTTTTCTTTATTTAATAAAATAAGGGTCACTTTAGTGTTAAAAAAAAAAAAAAAACACAGGTACTCAAAGTGAAAAATGACAAAAGCACAAGTATCCAAATTGTAATTTATCTTTTAGAAAATTATAACAAGTAGATTACCTAGAATAATTGTAGTTATAACCTATTTTATAGTTATTGATTAATAATAACATGTTAAGAGAATTTGATTGGGTTAAATAATACTTTTAAATGAATGGAATTTGTTGTTATTACATTTCCTTGCAAACTTATTGTATATATTGCCTTAGTTCTATCACTAAATTTGTCTTTAAAAAATAAGCAAAAAGTATAAATTGATAAAATGAGAACAAAATAGATTTCAAATTTCTAATATCATTAATGTCATATTTGGTATGTGGAAGAGTTGGTTGGAATGAATTGGAATAGAATAGAATAAAATGAAATAGAACTAAGACTAGAATCATAAATTCAATTGTATATTAAGAAATATCTAAGGAATGGAATGAAATGTATAGACTATCATTAGTCAAAAATACCTTTAATTATTGAATGTAATAATTGGTTTAAAGGTTAAAGAAATAATCTTAATTAATAATAATTAATGAGAAAGGAATGAAATTGTAATTCTACTTTATTAAAAATAGAATTGAATTTCCCTTAAAGTCGAAATCGTCAATTCTATATAATCGCGATTCAGGTTCATTCTTGCGTATCAAATGTGAGATAAAAATGATATAGGGCAATAGTTTTGCAAGGAAGAGAGGATCAGCTTATTTTAGTTGGAAATACTTGTGCAAATTTTATAAGCAACTTATATATATGGATAAGGTTAACGTAGGTGGAAATGGATAAGAAGCTCACTATTTCCTTCCGAGGTAAAATCATTTCTTTAGAGGGTTCAACGTATAAGCTTGCCTCTTGCCATGAGCCATCAGAAAAGAAAAATAAAAGAGGATATAGTCTATCCTAGATGTGGAGAACCGAAGGAGGATCTCCTTGCATGTATTTAAAACATCCAAAGAATTCAACATATGCATCAACTATGACAGACCAAGCCTTTCAACGGTGCAGCATATATCTAAATTTGATAAAATAGGACCGTTTAATTAAAAAGAAAGATGCTATGAATACAAGACCGTCTAAGCAATTCATTTTTTGAATCATGCCTATGCCTATGTACTTATGGATCACTAGAAATAATTTATTACATCAGCATAACCTACCAACTACAAAATATGAGCAAGCAATAAGAAGTCTTGCACGAGTGGTGGGGAGCAAAGAGAAAGATGAAAAAACTTTATCACTTGGAGAAAAAAGGTGTACATTCCGTTCCCGCTTAAGCTTCCTACGTTAGATTGAATTATGATGAATCTATTAACTCAATATCTAGTTAAGCAACTACAAGAGGAGTTGTAACTAGAAGCCTAGGAAAAATTGACATAGTAACGGCTGAATTATAGGTGATTTATTGAAAAATTGATCATTGAATTAACAAAGGCCACATGAATGTTGAGATTGCAACTAATTCAAAAATTGCAACAAAATTAAATGCTAATGTCTAATTGATATATGCTCATGTTTTTAATGCATGAAAGGAAAAAATCTTACGGCTACGCTATTGGAGAAATAAAGCTATACCAAGAGAAACCAATAAGATAGCTGATTGAAATGCAGCCCATATGCAACTTGCTGAAGATCAAGTTATGTTTTTAGAAGATCCTCCTAGTGAGGATTTGAACACTTTGAAAAAATGATTTGCTAGGTTATGACTGTAGTCGAGATATAAGGAACGTAATTAAAACTACTATTACTAGATTAACTTTTGATGCAGGATAATAGCTATAAGCTATTACTTTCATACATATTTTCTATGTTTCGAGTAAACGAAAAATCCTTATTTATAAAAAAAAAAATTATTTAAGAACAATTCGATTATAATGAAAAATTAAAAGAAGAAGAAAATAATAGATATGAAAATATGTAATTTTGGAATTATGTGGAAAAAAAAAACTAAAGGAACTAGAAAGGATAGAGAAAAAAAAGAAGGCAAAGAAAAATGAAATTTTGTTTGATCATGCCTTTATCATTAAGGACTATAATGCAAGTATTAACCACCATATCATAACTTTGAGCGCATCATTTTCTATTTCTAAACATATAAATATGTTATATCTTTTTTTTTTTCAATTTTTTCCAAATTATAGAGTGCTATTACATGGTCAAATTTTCTAGGACAATAATTTGACAATCAATTCCACTTGACGTCATTCAAATTTGCTCAACATTCATAAGACTTCAACATGCAATTTGGGATAAAAGTTAACTTTCTATCTTTCTTATAAGGAGATTCATTTGTCTAATGGCTTGACTTATTAATCATTCAAACAAAACCAAACCGTAAAATATGGTTTTGGTCATGAACCACATAATATTGGTTCGATTTAGAAAAGTTTGATTAATATTATAATTAAAGAGGGAAATTTCATATTCCAAGTATTGGATATGTTTACACGGCAATATCAGAAGTACGGATTATGCCATTTAAGCAATTTCCAAAATGTATTAATGATAATTCTCTCGACAAATGCACCACGTGAACAAAACTTGGAAATTAGTCAACACATAACCCATATTTATAAAAATCAACTCTAGGTAATTGAATAAGCGTAAAGCATGCAAGATTTCATTTTAATACTGTCAGAATGAAATAATAAGCCTTTGAGTAAAAGTAAAAATGTTGCTTCATTTTTTGAGATAGCTTGAATCAATTATTTTCATGTTTAATTTAGCTCGTTTCTCTAAAATGGATTGCAAATCTTCGGTTCAATTAAGCTTCAGGACTTTTTTCAAATGGATTTGGAAAAAGAGAAAAATCATAATTGTGGCTCCATTAATGCTTTGTAGTTTGATTCTATTTCTATCCGCGCTCTATACTAAAATTTTGAATTGGGTTAAAACTCAAAAGTTAGCACTCTGGTGTAATCTACCCAGTGAAGGCCCATTTGCATGTTGAATTTGACTATTCATCATCCGATCGAAGCCATACAAATAATCCTGCATCATCCATCAAGCAGCACGATTCAAAAACCAACATGCATATGAGATTTTCTTATCACACGTGATCGTCGATAAAATTCGTATGTATGATATATTACAATACCATTGTATCTTTTGCAGTAGGATTGGAATCAGTACTCGGTCACATAGACTCGTATTATCTATCCGACCAGCTTCTGGTCGAAAGAGCCAATTACTGATTATTTGTACAGAACATTCCTATGTAAAGATTGACCCGTTGAAAACTAAAACTTCACCTAATTTGCCAATATTCAATTAAAAAAGAACATAAATGATTAATGGGGACATCATACCACAACCAAAACCGTCTTTTCCAATTCACGCATTAGCCTAGTGATAATGCGATTTGGGGTTTGCTCCAATCTGCAAGAAAAAGCAAAGCATAAATCAAACTTGCAGTTTCCCCCCTATAACCAGAAATTAAAAAAAAAAAAAAGAAAATTTATAAAAGTAAATGATTCTTCGTTCTCAATTTTTTGGTTCGAAAATCATAAAGTTTGGACCTTTACCCTTTATCGGGAAGGAATTTAGGGTTTGGAAAATAATGTTACCGTTAGAAAAAAGCGCTAGAGAGTGTTTTCTGGATTCAATTAAGACTTGAAGCTAACCGGAAAATGGGTTTTTAATGAATTTGATTCGTTGGTTGGTTGGTTAGTTGGTCCCGCTTTTTACTTAGCCTTTACTTGAGTACTAATGTCCATTTGGAGTCCCTATAAAATGAGGAGGGCTTTGAAATTTTCAGTCACAAGTCTGTTTTCCAAAACCCATCAGAGGGTAAAGAGTGCTCAGGTAGTAGATCATACTCCTTACGCTCTCTTTCTTTGTTATGTAATCTGGTTTTTTGGTATAACCCATCGGGTGCAATCTTGTTTTGAAGGCGTCAAGGGAAAACATGGGGAGACAACAGAATAACAGCACTGGTGATAATTCACAGGTTCGTGTTCCTTTTGTTGGTGTTTTTGGGTTTTTCCTTCATGAGATTCAATTGCGTTTGTGATATGCTGATTGTTGTTGAGGGTTTTTATGTTATTTAAATTAGAATGATGTTGGCATTAATATTAGAATGTTCCTCGTATTGCCACATGATCTGTGTTGGGAAAGTGAATTTTGTGTACAATTGGCTGCCTTGTTACACTATAATGCTTCCCACCAATATCAATTTTAAAACATGGGGGTTCTGCGTTTTATAAAGTGAATCCTTAAATCCCGAGTTTAAATGGTTTTGTTATATTGGTTGAATAAATTGTTGCAAACACACGTTTTTTGTCTTGCAGAGATTGATCAACATAATACAAAATATCAATTTTAAAACATGGGGGTTCTGCGTTTTATAAAGTGAATCCTTAAATCCCGAGTTTAAATGGTTTTGTTATATTGGTTGAATAAATTGTTGCAAACGCACGTTTTTTGTCTTGCAGAGATTGATCAACATAATACAAAACCATGATTTCTCTGAAGGACTGCATGGATGGCGACCCAACTGTTGTGAGAGCTTTGTGGTCCCTGCAGAGCCTAATAATCTGGAAGGGAAGCTAGAAGAGCTAGTTGGTTGCTATGCCGTGGTTACAAACAGGAAACAATGTTGGCAGGGCTTGGAGCAAGATATCACTGGCAGTGTGTCTTCGGGTTGCACTTATACAGTCTCGGCATGTGTTGGAGTATCTGGGCCACTTCGTGGACATAGTGATGTATTGGCAACTCTCAAATTGGAGTACGCTGATTCACCTACGCACTATGTGTTTATTGGAAAGTAATGGTTCCTACTTTTATCTCTCCTTTTGTATCAAATTATCAGAGAAGAGTTTTTAAGAAATGTATATTCACATGCAGGGCTTCGGTCATGCAAGATAGATGGGAAAATGTGGTAGGCACGTTCAACTTGTCAGCTATGCCTAACCGAGTTTTGTTTTACCTTGAAGGACCACCTCCTGGCATAGACTTGCTCATAAAATCAGTGATGGTAACTTATTCAAGTTCAGTTGACTCTGAGGTAATATGATATCTAATTGCCATCTTACTTCCACAGTTAACTTCACACCATTCAGAGCCCTGTGAGATATAGAAAGTATTATCTATACTGGTTATATATCTTTTTCTTTTCAATATTGAAGGGAATGGACAAAGTTTGCATTGGTGCTGGAGAAGATAACATCATCTTAAACCCTACATTCAGTGATGGATTGAATAATTGGTCTGGAAGGGGTTGCAAGATCGTTTTACATGATTCTATGGCTGGTGGTAAGATTGTGCCACAATCAGGGAAAGTTTTTGCCTCTGCTACAGCACGTACACAGAGCTGGAATGGGATTCAGCAAGAAATCACTGGGAGAATTCAGCGAAAGCTTGCCTATGAGGTTTCAGCTGTGGTACGAATATATGGTAATGGTGTAAGCACCAGCGATGTGAGGGTTACACTTTGGGTCCAAACACCGGACC
Source organism: Lumnitzera littorea (assembly GCA_024138015.1). Lineage (NCBI taxonomy): Eukaryota > Viridiplantae > Streptophyta > Magnoliopsida > Myrtales > Combretaceae > Lumnitzera > Lumnitzera littorea. Next base: position 31,728,527 of record JAMXBB010000012.1, read on the forward strand.
TTCGTGAACAATACATAGGTGTAGCTGGGTATGTAATGCTATATATTCTTCCTGCTTTTGAGGTGTCTTTTTCTTCTCTTTTTTCCTTTTCTTGTTTAGATTGCAATGAATTCTCCTTTCAATTCCAGGTGCATTCTCTTTTCTTTTCTTTTCCCTTTTCTTTTCTTTTTTTTTTCCCTGTGCAGTAGTGCAAAGTTTGTTTTACATACAAAATATAATACTATCTCAATTTTTAATGCCTTCTTGTTTTCCAATGAAGCATGGCAGCTTAATGTTATTCTTTTGAACTATTGCACCCATAACTGGATGGGTTATACAGTGTTCTTTAAATTGCTGAAAGTACTTTTGGTTTGCTTTGAAGTGGCCAAGCAACAGACAAAAATTGGGTACAGCTGCAAGGGAAGTTTCTAATAAATAGCGCACCATCAAAAGTAGTTATTTATATTGAAGGACCCCCTCCAGGAGCAGATATTCTTGTGAATGGTCTAGTCCTGAAACATGCAGAGAAGATCCCTCCTTCACCTTCACCGATTATTGAGGTCTGTATGGAAGCATGAGTACAGTGTCAAATCCTTTGTTCAATCAATGTTGCTATTTGAGTGTGCTTGTAAGAGTCTTTTCCTGTGTTTTTTGAGTCTTTGGTCATTGCCTTTCATTTTTTGCAGAATCCAGCTTTTGGGGTAAATGTCATAGAGAATAGCAACCTGTATAATGGTGCTAATGGGTGGTTTCCGCTGGGAAATTGTACTTTAAGTGTTCAAACTGGTTCCCCACATATTCTTCCTCCAATGTCAAGAGATTCACTTGGGCATCAAGAGCCACTAAGCGGTCGTTATCTTCTTGTGACCAACAGAACGCAGAACTGGATGGGTCCTGCTCAGACGATTACTGATAAGCTCAAACTCTTTTTAACGTATCAAGTGTCAGCTTGGGTTAGAGTTTCTGGAGCAAGTAGTCCTCAAAATGTTAATGTTGCACTTGGTGTGGATAATCAATGGGTGAATGGAGGGCAAGTCAATGCTAACAAGGACATGTGGCATGAAATTGGTGGGTCATTTAGAATTGAGAAGCAGCCATCAAAGGTGATGGTTTACATCCAGGGTCCTGCTCCAGGTGTTGACTTGATGCTTGCGGGGCTTCACATATTTCCAGTTCATCGAGAAGCAAGATTTAAGCATCTGAAGAATCAGACTGACAAGGTAACTTTTATATGTTTTTTGCATGCTAATTATATCTATGAAACTTATGGATCATAGACTTCTATATTGCCTTGTGGATTTCTAATTCTGGAAGCATTGGCAAAATCGGTTTACCTGATATTTTTCCCAATAAAAAGGAAGTGATACATAATGATATCTTCAATAAGCAAAAGCAGGAGTTATATCTTGAGGGAAATTAATGCAAGCTACTATAGTGTTGTTTATGTAATGACCTTTGTGAGTGTCATGGTGATCCTGTGTAACCTCCTTTGGTTTAACGGGCCTATGCCAGAAGACAGCAGTTGAATTTATTCCTAACTTTTAGTCATTGGTCGTTTGGTTTCTAGTTTTAGTTATTACATTATATACATATACTGTTCCAACGTTCATCATCTGTGCTACTGTTTTAGAGAAAGGGACAACCTCTTAAATCATAATCATATTGCAGGGTTTTTTCCATTTTGCTGACTCCAATGGTATCACTTTATGTTTTCCTATTGTAAAAAATTACCAAATCATTGTGATGCAGATTCACAAACGTGATGTTGTTCTAAAGTTCTCTGGATTGGATGCAAAAAGTTTGCTTGGCTCTGTTGTGATGGTTAAACAAACACAAAATAGTTTCCCCTTTGGCTCCTGTATCAGTAGATCAAATTTGGACAATGAAGATTTTGTTGATTTCTTCCTGAAGAACTTTAACTGGGCTGTTTTTGGAAATGAATTGAAGTGGTACTGGACCGAGCCACAGCAAGGCAACTTTAACTATAAAGATGCTGATCAGATGCTGGATTTCTGTAACAAGAACAACATCCAAACCAGAGGTCATTGTATCTTTTGGGAAGTAGAGGCAATGGTTCAGCAGTGGTTACGTTCCTTAAACAATAATGATTTGAAGACAGCAGTTCAGAACCGCTTAACAGGCCTTCTTTCTCGTTACAAGGGTAAGTTTAAGCATTACGATGTCAACAATGAGATGCTTCATGGATCATTTTATCAAGACAGACTGGGGAATGATATCCGTGCAAGCATGTTTAAGACTGCCCATCAAGTAGATGACTCTCCCACTCTCTTTGTGAATGATTATCACATCGAAGATGGATGCGATCCCAAGTCTTCCCCAGAAAGCTACATCGAGCAAATCCTCAACTTGCAGGAACAAGGGGCACCGGTTGGAGGGATTGGAATTCAAGGACATATTGATAGTCCCGTGGGACCTGTCGTGCAATCAGCTTTGGACAAACTCGGCATTCTAGGTCTTCCTGTATGGTTTACTGAGCTTGATGTTTCATCAGTTAATGAATTCATCAGGGCAGATGATTTAGAAGTAATGCTTCGAGAAGCTTATGCACATCCTGCAGTGGAGGGCATAATGCTGTGGGGATTTTGGGAGCTGTTCATGAGCCGAGACAATGCTCATCTGGTGAATGCAGAAGGAGAAATCAATGAAGCCGGTAAAAGATACCTTGCTCTCAGAAAAGAGTGGAAGTCCCATGCGCATGGAAAGGTTGATGAACAAGGAGAATACAAGTTCAGAGGATTTCACGGGACATATGAAGTTGTGGTGGTTGCTGGCTCCAAGAAAGTTACGACAACAATCGTTGTTGACAAGGGTGAGTCACCGCAGGTGGTGTCAATAAACCTATAATCAGTAATCTGCTGTTGTTGTTTATGGGAAGGTAAATGTCTATGTATGTTGAATCTTGATTCTTTGTTGTCTTGTCTGTTTACAATAGTTGCTTGAATAAGTGAATGATCCATATCTTCACTATGAAATTTAATGAAAAGAAATAAAAAGCACTGGACATTTTCAGTAGCTGTTATACAACAAATCATCGGAGTCACCATTTAGCCAAATTTATGCCACAAGCAAAGGAGATTTTCGAAGGTAATCAAAGAGAAGGGAAACCAAACTTCTCATACAACTAAATCCTAGTGTTGCAGCGGAATTTATGATTCATCTGTCCATATATAGAGATTGAAACTATGTATTGATTATAAAATTTTATAATCTGTGATATCCTATGTTAAAATTGTTACATGCATTTAGGTTTTTTCAAAATATGGAGAAAAAAGGTTAATGTTCAGATTTTGAGACGTATTTTGTCTCGGAAAAACAATTTGCAAAGTTAAAAAGCTCGAAATCGACGGTATAACGCGGTGCAGCTGATCCGTATATGATCTTATTGTGAAATAACATGTGAAAAGAACAAAATAAGTTGATTACTAGAAATGCAGACAATAGAGATTCTTTGAGAAAATGTATTTTGACTTTTTAAATAATGGAAAATGAATAAATGGAATTAAAAACGCATTTGGACTTTGGAACAAATGATATGTAGGCAGAATGCTATGCGGCAATGATACCATACACTATTCTATTATGTATATCGTTTAAAGACGACGTAAGTTGTCAAAATAGCCTACCAAATTGATTATTTAGGATGACAATGCATGTACGTCATAGCCGAATTTGATGTGAAATGCAAGTCAAATTAATTCGGCCACATTTATTAGGGGAAAAAATAATCTTAGCTTTTACATAATATCTTTTGGTTTTAAATTAAGTAATATGCCATTTGCCTGAGAAAGGTTAACAAAATTTTTAATGAAACAGTTCATGATTCGATTTATCTATAAATAGCCGAAATGAGATATAAACTGACACAAAAAGTAAATATATGAATTACCCCCTTCATTACCATTCCCACCTCCCTCTCCTCATTCTACAATGTAATAGAGATCAAAACTCGATTTAACATGAAATGCAATATGAACTTATTAGGTAACAACGACTTTCTTTTTCTTTTTTTCTTTTTTTTTTTCCCACTCTCTCTCTCTCTCTAAAGCGAAGTCTTCGATGTTTTAAAAATTCCCTCTTTTGAGTCCATAGGTTAACTCTATTAGTAATCCCATCGTCAATGAATCAATACGTTTCAATTGTAATTGGCTCATAAAACTTAATTTAATAAAACACATGATGTTAAATATATTAATTAAATTATTTAATAGTAGTAAAAATTATAAAAATGAAATGAAATATTCATAGAAAAATAAAAAAGGGAAAAGCCTTGGGATGGTTGTTTCCCAAAGATGATAGAGGTGGTTTGCTACCATGAAAGATGTAGTGGGTCATAATTCACCGTTAGAAGCAAGTTGTGCATTCCAACTCTACTAGTGGGTGGCATAATTTACTTAAGATGGTTAATGGCATTCTATTACCCTTACATACACGAAAAGAAAGTATAGAATTTTCTTTAGGTTGCAACCAATTAGGAAAAATTACAATTTTATTTTATTTTTAAGTTTGTCAAGGTCTTTGGTAGAAGCCCACTAATCAAGGTAGGTTGCACCTAAGGTGGTAAATGAGTTGTTTTTTTAAGATTTAAACTCGATTTGTTTAAAAATTATTGAGCTTGAGCTTAGTCAGAACTTGAGCCCAATCAGATTACTAAGCTCGAAATTTACAGGTTTAAGCTTAAAATAGTTAAGGAATTTAAAACTCACGTTCAACTCATTTAGATTAATGAGCTTAAGGTTGTTTACCTAAATAAGCCTGAGTTCAAGCTCATTTAGATAAATAAGCCTAAATGAGTTCAAGATTAATTTATATCTCGAAATTAAAGGAAAATTTTAAAATTTTAGCTTTTTTATAATTTTTAATTATATTATTTTTATTCTTATATTCTTATATAATATTTTTTTAATATAATATACTAACTTACAACCTTATTTACAGGCCCACTTTTGAACTTGTTTACAAGTCAACTCGTTAACAATATAAAAAGCCTGAGTTTAAGCTTAAACTTGATTCGTTTGTATAAATAAGCTTTATTTTGAACTCAAACTTGATTTATTTATGATTTTAGTTTGAGTGAAGTTGAGCCTAAAGTAAGTTGAACTTGAGTAGTTCGCAAGCAAATTAACCTATTGATAGCCCTTGTACAGCACCCATTAAAGAAGGCAGATAGGTGGCCACCCACTACATGTTTTTTTGTGGTGACTAGTTGTGTATAGGAGAGATTTTTTCTACTTTATTATTTTTATTACGTAATTTAATTAAGCATAACTAATAGTAATAGTTGGTTAAGTTAATTATTATAAGCAAATCAAGAGTTTACATGTATCAATTATTGTTGAAACTTTTAGTGCAATTAAAGAAGGGACTTAGACATGCAGTCTTTGAAAAAAAAATATAAGGTTAAGAATTTAAATGGAAAAACAACAAAATATTAAGAACTAGTTATGTACTTTTCATTTTTTTCCTCCTTATCTTTTTCATCTTCTTCTAGTCTCCGTTTCCTCTCTCCTTTCACATATTATTATATGATGGAAAAAAGATCTAACCATATTAATATACTATATAGATTGATGAGTATCATGCAACTATCAATAAAAATTTGATACGTGATAATGAAAAAACATACTTTTTGAAAAGTGCTAATTATATTTTCACGTATTAAATTTTTATTAATACTTACATAATATTTATTGATCTACGTGGCACGTTATTATTGCTGAAACCTCTCTTTGAAAGATAAAGCCTCACTTTTTACATAGTTTAAGGCGTCTTTAACCTTAGAAGACTCCACGAGTTCATCGAGTCTTCAAGGAGCTTTTATGATACGTTTCAAGAAACTCTCAAGGAACTATCTTAATGAACAACATATATTGAGTTATTGAGAAATGAAATCTAAGTTTCTTGCTAATGAAGAAAGGACATTATTGTTTATTTGGCGCTTAAGAAGTAATTAAGATAAAAGAGTATGAATTAGATGTTACATACCAACTCAAATAAAATCAAGTAGTTTAATTAATTACGAGATTGATATGACTCGCAATCAATAATTAGGATTGATTATAATGACATCCATATGACTCATGATATCTAAAAATCATGAAGTTTGCCATAATCTAAGGGTTAAACGATATTGTTCACAATCTAACATTTTTTGAGTCCTTTTATTAGCTTTGCTAATAATTCTATCATGAATCAATATGTGTCTTTTTTTTCTAATTGACTCAAAAAACTTAATTTAGTAAAATTATTATTGAATAAATGTAGTTAAATTATATAATAAAAGTAGTAAAAATTACAAAAACAAAGGGAATATTCAATAAAAAAAAAAAGAAGGAATGAAAGAAACACAGGTGGTTATACCTCCACAATGTGGCCCATTACTAGTAGATAGAGGCAATCGGTCACCATCGAAAATATAACGGGTCATGACTTATTACTATAGCTAAGTTATAAGTTCCACCTTCACTAGTAGGTGGCACAATGAACTTAGGATGGTTGATGTCAAGCTGAAAGATTAGTTTCTCTTTTCTTAACCTGATTTATATTAAGTCCAATCCATATAATATAAACTTTTCGATTAGACTAAATAAAAAAAAAAAAAAAGCTTTTTTAAAATGTAGAGTTGTCAGTTGATCAAAATCGAGAAAAAAATGAAATTAGGACCAATGAATGGATAGATCTTAATTTCAGCTATTGGTCTACAATGTTTCTAATATAATAATTTAAAAAGAAGGAAACTAAAGATCCATTAGGCTTAGAGGCTAATTTATTTAAAACTTAAGAGGTTCTACAAAAAAGATTTATGAAAGCAACTAAATGGGCTTTTGATGAATTTCTTAAAATAAAATAGGCTTAACATTAGAGAAAAAAGATTTTTTTTTTTGTATATTTTTAGGGCCCCCTGAAGTATCTAGGTACCTACTAATCAAGCTCAGGTATATGTAGTTCTAAAATAATTTTATAAAACTTTAGTAGATTAGTTCATTTTATTCATGAAAATATTTCACTTTAAGTATTTACATATTGATTAATTTATAAAATATATTGTTTTGTCCAATTTTTTTTATAAAAACTATGTATTGGTAATTTTGAAAACAAGTCAATTTAGACTTTTTATTAAGAAAACCTTTTTTTCTAAGTTGGCAAAACAATTTTTTTTTTTTAAAGAAAAGCCCTTTCATTAAAAAAACTCATTAAGAAAAAATATAATAAATAAATCATACAAGGTATAAATCAATAAAAAAAAATATTATACGATATCAGAGTCACATATACATTTACATGGCATGCTTATTAGCTATATATTAATAATTTATAACTATCACCTAATAAAAATAAAAACAAAACTACTTTGTTATTGCATTTAAGAAAATTCTTAGATTAAAGCCTTTATTTCCTAAACAAATGTCCATCATTGAACAAGCATCAATCTATATTATACAAACATGAATCATGATAAACATATTGCAATTTATTCATCAAAACATCAAATTCAACAAAATTAATCAAGAACCAACATCAATTTCATGTGCATCTATTATCAAACTCAATGAATATTACATTATAGAAACAAGAATCATAACAATGCATCAAACTGACAAAATTTCACAAATTATCAATACATAACATGCATCAAAATCACCAAGAACGTAAGAACAATTAAGAACACCTAAAGATTTTAGGAATTTATCTTGTGCAGTAACAAATAGATGGCTGGTTAAGGACTTTTTGGGTGGTTTTTAGTAAGATGGCAATGATTCCCAACTCTTGACTTCCCAATCTACAAAATCGCTCCACCAATTTCAAGAAAAATCGAGCTCCACTCCTTTAATTTGCCCAAAGAAATTTGATTTTTTAACAAAACCTTAAAACTAAAGTGTAGAATGAGAGATTGAGAATTTTATTAATTTAATTCATTTTTCTTGCAATTATGTGTGTTAATGAGAAAAAGGGAGATCTTATTTACAGTTTGGAGTTGAGCTTAGTGGTCAAGAAACTTTCCTTTTTTGTAGGGGAATTAAATCCTCCTGTATCTTGTAATTTCAACTCGTTTTTATTTTTTTTGGTATGATTTTGATGTGTTTTAGATATTATTTCTTTCAATTAAATAAATAGAATCCATTTCCTATGTCTTATTACTAACTATATACACTAAATACGTAGTAGGATTGTATTAGGAGATTCAATTTCCTACTTTTTAGAAGATGTACACATTTAGTTTCCTAAAAGACATCCTTTTTTTGTTATTTTCTATTGGAGCACTTTTCCTTTATTATTTTCCAAGATTTTTGGACCAAAATAACATACACTTATTGCCCTTTCAATCCCCTATTTTTTCCCTAATTTTTGGATACAAAAAATAAGATCAAATCGGGTTGTTTTTTAAGATCTAAAATAGCACTGTTTGTAGAGCTTTCTATCCGTGAATAAGAAGAATATAATAGGAAAGAAGAGAAAGAAAGGAAGGGTGAATGCACACATGCATAAGAAAAAAAAAAAATTAAAGAGTATGTGAGTGCCCATATTGATTTTTTTTTTAAAGCACCATTTGGTCGCAATGTGGCTACCAGTTGGCAGCCGCATGGCATGCTGCGTGACATACCACATCCGTAAAATAATAATTTTTTTCTATTTTTCTTTTTCTTTTTCTTTATTTTATTACTTTTTCTTTAGCTTTTTCCCATGTTTTCTCTTTTATATTTTCTAGAATTTTCAAAACTTTTTTATTTTAATTCTTCATGGGCAACAAGGTGTCTACAGTTACCCTTTTTTGCGGTGAAGTTTAATGAAAATTTTACCACAAAGACAAAAGAGACACTTTTTTCTCTTATAGGAGAAAGAGAGTTCTGAAAAAAGTTCTTGATGGTAAATTTGAGATGTGAAACAAGCTACTTATAAAATGGCCCCCTTTGTGAGCTATTAATCAAAAGAGGTTCTTACGGTTTATCTTAATAAAACCCTTTGACAAGACATTCCCTTTTAGCGTTGAGGCTATTTATAGTAAGGCTCCTTGTAATTTATCTTAGCAAGACCCCTTTGTGAGATATCCTATCCTAAAAGATAAGAGCATTAAGGCTTTTTTAGGGATAAGGCTCCTTACGGTTTATTTAAACGAGACCCTTTGGTGAGATATTTTGTCTAAAGGTAATAGCACCAAGGCTTTCTTAGGGACAAGGTTCCTTATGGTCTATCTAAATGAAATCCTTTAGTAAGATATCTTATCTAAAAGTATGACGATACAAAAACTGTCTAAAGAGCAAAAAAAAAAAAAAAAACTCCTTGCAGCCTATTTTAACAAGATCCTTTGGTGAGATATTATTTCATAAAATAGCGATAGCACTGAGGCTATCTCAAGGATAGGACTCCTTATGATCTATTTAAACGAGACCTTTAGTAAGATATCTTATTTAAAGATAATAGTAGCTAAAGCTTTCTTAAGGATAAGGCTCCGTACGATCTATTTGAATGATACCCTTTGGTAAGATATCATATCTAAAGGTAATAGCACTAAGGCTTTCTTAAGGACATGGCTCCTTACAGTTTATTTAAATGAGACCTTTTGGTGAGATATCTTATCCGAAAATATGATGGCATCAAGGCTGTCTAAAAGGCAAAAAGAGCTCCTTGCGATCTATTTTAATGAGACCCTTTGGTGAGATATCTTTTCTTAAAATAGTGATAGCACTAGGGCTATCATAGGGATATGGCTCCTTACGATCTATCTAAATAAGACCCTTTAGTGAGATATCATGTCCAAAATAAAAGGAAGGGTCAGGTATATAATGGGTTAGGGCTCTTACGAGATATCCTATCTTAAAGTTTTGAGTGAGTGCCATACCTATTTTTAGCTTGCCAGCAATAGTCACTAGTCCGAAAGCCCATAAACATCCCTTAGCTTGGAAACTTGATGAACTGGCCAATCCTTGACATGGGAGTATGCAAACTTAATTGGTCTTCTTTCTTCCTCTTTTAGGTCAATTGCACTTCTTTCCTCTCTTTCTTTTATTTGGTCCTAATCCTAGAAAAGGAAAGATCAAAGTATAGCATTTAAGGAGTTTTAGTAGTTCGTTAGTGTTCATGATTGGGTTTTTTTTTTTCCCCCTTTAGGTGTGTGCGTATGTGTGTTTAAGGAGGGATACATGGTATAGTATGAAGCTGGGATTAAGAATAAATTATCAATGTAGTAGAAAGTAGTCAATGACCAATCTAATGCCAACAACAACAGAGGATATCTACTTTATGCATAGAGGATGAAAAAAATCAGTTCATAAAGGATTCAGAATTGGAGGCAAAATAACATTATTCTATTGATTTGGGGATAGTACATCTTGACTGCATCAACATTTACTACATAAAGACTCTCACAACTAGGGGAAAACTTTCCTCTAGGATCTTGTACATTTGAGAAGACCTTCCTTAATACTAGATCTCCTTTGAAGAACTGCCGGGCCGTACCTTCTTATTGAAAACCTTTAACATCCTTTTTGATAACAATGCTCGTGGCATAATACAGTTAGCCTCTTCTCATCCACTAAGTTCATTTGCTCAACCTTTTTCTTAACCTATTCGGCTTCATCGAGTTAGGCTTCAGCTAATGCCCTAAGGGAGGGTATTTCTACTTCAATAGGCAAAACTACCACGGTCCAATTACCAAAGAGTAAGGCGTAGCTCTTATTGATACCCTAATGGAAGCCTTATAGGCCATGAGTGCGAAAGGTAGCATCTCATACCAATCTTTATAAGTCATAGTCATCTTTTCGATAATCCTTTTGAGGTTTTCATTGGTAGCCTCCACTACCCTGTTCATTTACGGCCTATAAGGTGTAGAATTCTTATAAGTGATCCCAAACTACTGGCATAACTCCGTCATGAGTTATTATTAAGATTTGTGCCATTATCTATGATGATTGACTTTACCCTCTATACCGAGCAATTACATCCTATTTTAAGAACTTGATTACTACCCCCTTAGTGATGTTTGCATAAGAAGAAGTTTCTACTCACTTTGTAAAGTAATTGATGGCTACCAAGATAAATCTATGTCCATTTGATACTTTTGAGTTAATCAGACTAATAACATCTATTCCCTATAGAGAAAGTGGCCATGGTAAAGATAAAACATGCAACTCTTAAAGAGGAGCATTCACTTGGTTAAAATGTACTTGCCATAGGTTCTAGTGCCTCACGTGTATAATACAATCCGATTCCATTATGGACCAATAATAAACTATTCATATGACTTTTTAAGCGAACATGTGCTCATTCATATGTAGACTACATGCCCCATCATGTACCTCCTTCATTAGAATAGTTGCTTCTTCTTTATCTACATATCTCAATAACATGGTGTCAAACGATCGTCAATATAGCTTAGCTCCACTGAGCAAAAAGTGATTTGCCAACTTCCTTAATGTTTTTTTATCTCTCTTACTTACCCCTTCTAGGTACGTATCCGTCTGAAGAAAATGTTTGATATCATGGGACCAATGCTTCTCATCTTTAGTTGCTTCTATTACCAAGCCAAAAGTGGGCTTATCTTCTACCATGATCTTCAAGGGTTGTACTCCCATCCTATATGACACCTAAACCATGGACGTTACTATAGCTAAGGTGTTTGTGAACTAATTCTAAGTTCTTGATATATATGTGAAGGAGATGTCTTTGAACTTATTTACCAACTTAGCAAGGCACTGATGGTAAGGCATTGATTTTGGATGCTTCATCTTATATTTACCAATCATTTGGAGAATGATCAAAGAGGAGTCTCTATACACCTCTAATTTATGGACCCCTATAACTATAGCTGCCTTAAGGCCTAAGATGCAAGCCTCTTACTTTGCAATGTTGTTGGTATAGGAAAATGTAAGTTTAGCCACAATTCAGGGGATATTAATATTGCCCTTATTCTACATCCTAATATATTGACAACCCCATCATAATACATCTTCCACTTGAGGAGGTTCAGGTTGTGTTCTGCTACCAAGATATTTTCATTTGGGAATCGAACTTACCCATCCTTAGATGCCTCTTTCATGGGGTATTCAGCCAATTAATCTAGCAAGGCTTGCCCTTTGACTGAATTTTGGTTCACATAGGTTATGTCGAGCTCAAATAGCATCATTTGCCATTTAGAGACTCTTCTAACTCAACCAAGTACTTAAGGGGATCATGTTTTGTCAACAACTCTATTATGTAGTACAGGGTATATTGCCTAAGTCGATGCATCACCCATACTAAGGCACAATAAGTCCTTTCTATGTCGGAGTACTTATGTTTTCTTTCAATGAATTTCTTACTCAGGTAGCAAATGACCATTTCTCTTCCCTCTTCATCTTTTTGCCCCAACATACATCTTATAGACTCTTAGAGGACAATGAGATATAAAAATAGTAGCCATCCTGGCTTCAGGGCAATTAGAGCCGAAATATTCATGAAGTATTTCTTAATATTGTGAAGGGCCTCTTCACACTCTTCATCCCAATTTAGAGGAGCATTTTCCTTAATAATCTGAATAAAGGCGACACTTATCCATGAGTTGTGATATAAACTAAGTAATATAATTTAGTAGCCCTAGCAAACCCCTAACTTCCTTAAGTGTATGTAGAGAAGGCAATTCTAGAATTGCCTTTACCTTATCTAGATTGACTTCAATACCCCTTTGGTTGATTATGAGACCCAGCAACTTTCCTAATGTAACCCTAAATGTGCACTTTTCTAGTTTTAATTTCAATTGGAACTTGTTTAGCATTTTGGATAACTTTCTCAATACTTTTACATGATCTTTGTTTTCTTGAGATTTGGCGATGATGTCATCTATGTATAGTTCAACTTTTTTATGCATTATGCAATGCAAAAGAGTCCCTTTAATAAATTGCCTCAGCATTTTTAAGGTTTAAGGGCAGCACCTTGTGGTGATAAAAGTTGTTTTAGTTTTGTCTTCTTCAATTATTCTTATCTGGTTGTACCTTGAAAAACCATCCAAAAAGGAGAATAGATGGTCTCTAGTAGTATTGTTTACCAAAACATCGATGTAAGGCAGTGGTAAATTATCTTTGAGAATGGCTTGGTTTGAATTCCAAAAATCTATGCATACCTGTACTTTTCTATTTATCTTTAGTATCGACACTATGTTTACTACCCATTCAGGGTAACCTGATACTTCAATAAATTCAACCTCCAACAACTTCTTAACTTTCTCTTTTATCTTTAGCAAGATATCGGGTCAAAAGCACCTAAGCTTCTACCTTTTGGGCTTAATGTCTTCCCTAGTAAGTAATTTATAATCTACAATGGATGGATCCAATCTTAGCATGTCTTCATAAGACCATGCAAATACGTTAGTGTATTTAGATGATAACTTAGTCATTTCCCTTTTTTTTCCATTTTGATGATAAATTACCTTCAACCCTTAAGTTCTTAGGGCTATCGTTTGAGCCTAAATTAATCAATTAAATGGGCTCATTGATGACTATGCAACTCTATTCGTATTTTTGCTAACTCTCTTGAATTTCTCTATGACTGTCGATATCTTTTCCAACAATTAATCTAGTAGAGTTGGACATGATGTCGATATTTTCATCATTTACGAGCATAAGATATCCTTAGCTTTCATCAAGAGCATTAGATCTTAAAATATGGGCAGAATGGAAAAGAGATAGGTAACAAGAAAAGAAAGAAAGTGGACATGAAAAGGAAAGGTAATTTTATTACCATATATTGGGGAGAACAACTAAGGGAACTAATTTTATTGGTGGAGCATTAAGGCTCAATCATGAACAACAAGAACTAAAATAAAGGAAATAAAACTCAATGAATACTATGCCTTACTATAACCCTTACTTTAGAGTAGCTTTATTCATTAAGGGGAGAGTTAACCAATTTTGTAGAGCTCTTAAAGCTTTAGGTTGGTTTTCTTTTCCATCCATTACTTCTAGCACCAGTCCAACAAAGCTTTCCTTTAATGGTGGAAAAGCCATAGGGGTATTGTGTAGCTAATCACCCCTTTTCCCTCCAGCAAAATAGGTTTGGACTAACTATTTTTCTATGGATACATACCCTAAGCGAAAAGTCCTAATTTGCCCTTCTTGAATTTAAAGCCCTTATTTTCATCTTTCTTCCCATAGACCATACATACTTAGTAAAAAATCTAGTCTAAAATCTTCTAGCTCTTCTCTCCCTATATATAGGATTATTGCCTCCTTATTCATAATTGTGATCTCTCAAGATTGTAACCAGTTAGCCATTAGCAATAAATTTGACCTTCTGATGTAAGTTAGAAGGAATTGCACCAGCAGCATGGATCTAAGGCCTTCCTAATAGCAGGTTGAAGGTCTTAGGAATGTATAGTACTTGAAATGTTACATTGAATATTTGAGGCCCAATCATTGCTTAAAGGTCTAACTCCCCCATAATCTCTCTTTTGGAACCATCAAAAGCCCTTACAACTATAGAGTTAGGCTTAATTTCATTAGCTTCGATCTCGATTTGTTAGAGGGTATCTAAAGGACATATGTTGAATGAGGACCTATTATTGATGAGGACTTCGGCCACAATCTTATCTTTGCGTCTAACCATTATGCAGGTGTAGTGTCGAGCCTGGTTTTTCATCTTCCTGGTTCTTTTTATGAAAGAGGCCTTCTTTAAACCGATCAATACTAAAACTCTACCCATTTAATACTAATCCTCGACTAGGGTTTAAAGAAAACCGTTCCTTTTAAAAAAAAAAAAAAACAACTTTGGAGTCGGGAAAAATAGTTAAGTTATAACCAATTAAGTGAATTGATTATAATTTAGCTACTAGTCTAATGATTAAAACCAATTTTACAAAATGGTTTTTGAAATCAAAGAATCTAGATCTAGAGGTTAGGAATTTTAAACCCTTACGGGTACTATTGACTTTCCAAAATTAGAATTAAATTTAAAAATCACCTTTTAATTTTGAAAGACAAAACTTGATTATTGGTTACTTTAATTAGATAAATAAAATAATCTAAACTAAAGAAAAAGGGAAATTAGTTTTTTTAATTTTTATCATCGCCTCGTAGGTGCCTACATACTTATTATTTAAGATTAGACAAATGTAGTTCTTTTAATGAAAACTTTAGTGAGTTAAGTTTGTTTTAATTAAAAAATGATCGAGTTTATGTTTTTAGTTTAATTTGGTTTATTTAAGAAAAATTTCTAAAAAGAAGGGTCCTAAATTGAGGCTCTTTATTGATAGATTTATTTATTTATTTTTTTAAATTCTAAAAACTCCTAATTTGGAAAATGGTTAATTTATTTTTATTTTATTTTTTGAAAAATCAATTTTTCTAAGTGATAAAACAATTTTATTCTCTATTGTTGAGCCTAAATTTCGGTTTTCTTATTTAATTTGATTTCCCATTTTTCAACTAATATTAAACCCAAATCTATTTATATTCTTAACTAAAAAAATTAGGAAATTCCGATATTTTATTTAGAAAAAATTTTTGGAGTTATCATCCGACTGGAATTAGGAAAAGAAAAGAAACCGTAATCAATTGGGTAGATTGACTACAATTTGATTATTAGTCTTTAATTTCAATTTGAATGAAAAACTAAAGAGTTTTGAATTCGAGAGCTAACCTATTAAGCCTTAACATGTACCACTATTTATTTTTCGGATTTGGTTTATTTTTCAAATTATAATATTTTTAAGAAAAAATAAAAACCAAAAGAAAAAAGAATCTAAGTTTCTATAGATTTTATTGTCACCTTGAAGGTGTCTATGTACCCGCTAGCCAGGATTAGACGACTGTAGTTCTTTCTGAAAACTTTTTGTGTGTTGGTCAATTTTAATTTTTAAAAACCACCTAAGTTTACATTTTTAATCAATTTAGTTTATTTTTAAAAAAATCTAAAAAGGTCTTAATTCGTGAGTGATTCAAAGTCTCTGTAAAATGTCCAAAAAATGTCATCGGTTTTTTTTTTTATTAATTTTTACTTCTAAAAAAAAAGTGATTTTCTAAGTGAGGATTTCTAAAAAAAAAAAACCTATTCTTAAAAAAAAAAAAAAACCTTAAGCTAAGATATATATATATATATATATATATATATCCATACCTATAATTCTACTATTAACAACTATCTACTTAAATAAATTAATAAAATTATGTAATCTACTTAATATATAAAAACTAATATTAAAAATCGCCTAAACTAGTATATATACATACATACATATATATATATATATATATACATATATCATGTTATGAATTTAACTGACCAACTAACAGAATAATAACATAATGGTAATAAAATAACTAAATAAATAAAGAAACAAATTAAAAGAAACCCGAACCTAAATTTTCTTGTTTAGCTTTCTAAAAAGGTCAGTCGTAGAGAAATGAAAATCGATATAATGATCTATAGAAGAGTCCCATTCAGAAACATCAATGCCATTAGTGATTCCCTTAAGAACATATCTTCTACTGTTGAAAAGTTCATGTAGGTCATATCTGCCTTCCGCTGTTGTTATCTCCCAGGAATAACCTTGTTTGGCTGTATGATGTGGATTGCGAAGCATAGACTTGGCGTCATTACTGGTCGCTATAGTGAAGTGCGTGGAGTTGTTTTTTTTCTAGTCAATATAGTGCAATGATAGATGCGTGAATTGATTGGAGCTATGCTCATCACTACTGATCTCAGCACAACTAGGTGCTTTGGTGTTGAGGACTTGGGGTATGCTGTGAAGAGGATTGTTATGTGGATCAGTGATGCGCGTTGCTATTGGACGTTTGGATTTGGTATATGCAAATCGGCTTGTGCAGTGTCATAGGTTGTGGCTTGAATTGATGGGCAGTAAGTTATCATAGTGGTACAGTGATCTTAGATGTTGTGTTGAAGTATCGACTGGAGTTGGCGTTGGTGTTGATTGCGGAGGGAGATGGTGAATGTGCGTAGTGTGCTGCTGTGTGATCAATATCAAGGAAGTGGTTGTTGTGGAGGGAAATCTGAGCTATTTATGCAAGGGGGATGATTGCCGCCTGTACGTTAAAGAGGGTATTGTGATCTGTATGCAAACTTGGAGCGTGTATCGTGTTGTGTTGGTTGTTGAAAGAAAAGGATTGGGGTTGAGGGTCTTCGCGGGAGTAGACTTTGTATAGGCGAGTGCAATTTGATCAGTTGTGACATACATGTGAGGCTGAGGATGAAGCATTGATTGGAATTGGTGTAAGGCTGAGGCATGAAGCTCTGATTTTGTAGAACGTGATACTACTAACCATATTGTGGGAATTGTGGATGGTATGGGTTGGGTTTATTGGATGGTAGAGTAATAATGAGTCAGTGCGTGTGTTAGGTATTTTGATCTGATAAAGGCATATTTTTCATATTTTAATGTGCAAATTAGATAGAATTATTATTGATTGCATAGAAATTATTAAGAAATGGTACTTAATTATTTTTATTTAGACATTTTAGAAATTGGAGAATTCAAAGTGGAAATACGGACGATTTTGAGGAGTTTTAGCAAACACAGAGGCCCAAAATGAGCTATGGCACGATTGGAATTCAATACAACCGGCTTAAACTTACATTGGCAGCTTTGAATCTTGTAAGCCCCAAAGTTCAGCCAAGTAATCGTAGGATTGAACTTAGAACCCAAGGTTTAGGGCGATTGGTTAAAAGATCCGATCAAACCCAAATTATAAACTACTGAGAGAAATATTAGTAAAAATGACTCCGTAAACGTGAATTTAAGAAAATAAGTAATAAAATAGGAGATTATAAAATTTTCAAATTTTAAGCATAATAATTACTAAATACCGAAAAGGCAAAAAGTGTAATCTACTAACTAACAAATTACTAGAGATAAATTATATGTATACTAAAAATAATAAAATGACCTAAATAATATTTAAGAATATTTATTTGTACTATATATGAATTTACATGTAAGTATAAATACGCATAATTACTTAAAATACGCGAAATGTGCTAAAATAATACTAAATGCTTAAAGAAAATTCATAATTAATTAAAGAAAAATCAGGAAAAATCATGAATCATCTAGAATTGGGTCATGGCAGCTGGGAAAAATAAGAAAAAATTCGGCTAATTAAATTAAGACAACATAAAAGCCAAAAAATAAGGGATAAGGCAATTGTCTTGTCCCATTTAATGCACAATAAATTCCAAAAAGCTCTATAAATAGCAGGAAAAATTACAGAGCTCATTTGGATAGTTCCAAATCAAAGAAAATTAGAGAGAGTTGAAAATTCGAGAGAAAATCCAGAAAATAAAAAAAATAAGAAAAACTGTGCAGTTAAGGATTTTAAAGGGAACCCACACCAGACGAGAAGCTGGGAGTGGACGGCCACCACCACCACACGGTGGTGGCAGCACCCAGGCCGGTCGACAAGGCCACAGCGGCCCGCTGTGGCCGGAGCCACCCAAATCGGTGAGTCTGATTTCCAGCCCGAATCTTGTGTAATTTTGTAAAAAAAGTAAATATAATTAGAAAATTATGAATTTTGTTATTCTAAGATATTTTTGTTTGTATTTTGTAGGAAAAATATTATTTTGATGAAATTATGTCCCGTAATATATGGCCCCTAAGAAATCGTGCAAAACCGAGCATATTTCGGTTTAGAAATAAATGACCTTAGGAGTGTAGTTTCAAGCCCAAATTTTTTTTGTAGATTACTCAGATGATATAGAACAGTGCTATGAAGCCCTTTTTCAAAAATCAATTTTCGAAATTTTTAGATAATTTTTAGGCTCTAAAATGAGGCATAAAATAGGTAATTTAGGGTTAATTATGTAATTAAATGATTAATTTCTGATTTAGTGAATAATTACATGTTTTAGGATGTTAATATCTGATGGAGTATGATACTTATAGCATTTAGGGTGTTAGATGTAATTATTAGGTTAATTATGTAGTAAATTAGTAATAGAAAAACATAGTAAATTATGAGTTAATTTTGTAAATTAGAATAATTAGGTGTAAAACCTGATCTAGGATGAATTTAGACATTTTGAAGTGATAATTTATGTTAGAGATGGTAATTAGGGTAATAGAAATATTAGAAATGCATTATGTGCATAATATGCAATAATGCATAATGTGTAATTTTTGAAAATATAATAAATAGAAAATATTATAATAAAAATTGATATTTTGAGAATAATAAAAATGCACAATAAATCTGATAGGAAACTTGAATTTATGGAATTATATGAAAAATGTAAAAATTTATCACATTAGGAGTGAATTCGGTACACTAATATGGATTTAAGTGTACCGAGTAAAATAAACACTGACAAAGGGTAATGATGGTATTTAGGAGATCGGGAAGTAATGTGATTAATTTCACATTATGGATTGAAATGGATTTCTAGGGATGGAATCGAAAACATTACTCATAAATCGAACTAAAAACCTAATTTAGAAATCGATGCAAAAACCGAACCTGAACCTAACCCTAAACCTAGAATAATGGTAAAAGACTTAATACCTAGATAATTAGGCATATTAAACCTTAAACAAAACTTAACAATAAGCGTTATAGAATAAAATGAACTTGTAATATTTATATGAAAAGCTAAAACCACGTTCGTGTTATAGGGATGATCGGCGATGGCCTGAGCAAATCGGACCTCGAGTGAGTGAGCGAGGAGTCGAGGTAAGTTGGGATTAATACGATGCTGTATTTTTGGAGGCTTAAGATTATGCTTGGTTGTGCTTGTTAGATAGTTGAATGTGTGCATGTGCTTGATTATGGGTGATGCTATGATTCTGTTTGTTGCTCTGGCACGTATTGTATGAATTGTATGTAATGATTGATCACCCTAAATTGGACTTAATTAAATATCCGACCAGTAATCATAATCGGACATGCATGGCAACCTGTTAGGGGAACTTAGGACTCTCCGGCCAAATACCGACCCCTTCGGAAGGGATAGCGCAGGATTGCAAAATGGTCCCTTCTTCATCCTTAGTCGAACTAAGTGACAGGAGAGGAGGTCGCGGCGAAGGTGAAGGCAGTGGTTCGAAGGTAGTCGCGGGAGGAGCAAGGTCTCCATTACACAAGCCTGGGTTTGGTCGTGAGCTGTTGCATTAACGGTAACTCCTCAACTCAGATTAGAGCGGGCGCAATTTCTCTAATCTCACGATGGGCCGGACAACGTCATGCGATGGCATTTGCTTGCACATGCATTGCACCTAATAAGTGATTGAAAACCTTGTTGTGTGTATGGTATAGTTTTAAGTCCTCCGTCCTAACTTAATGAGCTGTGGTTGCTCATATCCCTATAGACGTTATGCAGGTGCTGGCTAAGAAGCGGCAATAACTACTCTGAAGCTAGTAACTACTGGATCTTGGGGAGTGAGGAAAAACATTGAAGAATCAACACATATTTTACTTTTCATTTTTTTTATTAATGTAATAACTGAATTATAGTGATTATATATAACTTTTCTCACTTTCTTAGGTAAATGATTTGTTTAAATTACAAATTGTCTACTTCAAAGCGGGTTAGTCGTGGACGCCTTATGTAGATCAGGTCTAAGATAGCGGTTGTAAGGCCAACTTCTATCTTAGGATGGTTTACACGGTGGGAGCTGTTACGACTCTGCCGCTTCGGGGCGTGACAAATCTTACATCACTAGCCTTCATTAAAATGAAGCCTTATGCAAGCCAACCTTAGTTTTTCTTATAAATAGCCTTATGTTTCACCGTTTAAGAGATTTTTTTTTTTTTTTTTTGGGAGACACACACTTTCCTTATACTTAGAGAGTCATAAAATAGGCATTAGATAGTTCTTAAAGAATTCTTCTATAAAGTCGCTTGGATCATTGAGAAGATTTTACCTTGTAGACCAAGTTTTGGAGTTGTAATTGAAGTTTATCTTTTTCAATTACAGAATTGGGGACATTTATTTTAATTATATTTATTCAATTCTGTTAATTATTCATGCTTTCAATTATGAATTTCTTTACAATTTTAATTAATAGTTACGCTATTGTTTCAAATTCTATGGTTGGCTCAATTTATTTGTGGGAATTGATGAAACCCTAGATAGCTAAGATGATGATTGTGTTCGTGTTATAAGATTAATAGATATAGGGATGATTCATGATTGCAATTTCTTTAATTTCAATTATAGTTATTTAATTGATTATAATTGTTAGAAACACTAGTGACACGGGAGTTGATATAGAGTTTGTTAGAAAATTTTGGTTAATTTGATTAATTAATATGGAAGCAACATTAATTGAATTAATTAGAAATTATCTAAAGATTAATGTGATGTTTGGCGATTGATTATTTACTAAGACATTAGGAATAATTGATATAGGACATTAGACAATCATAGTATCGGGAGATATATGATTGTAATTTAGAGTCTACTGTTAATTGGAGATACGAGAGATGACTGATTAATTCGGGGTTTAAATGCTTAAGTTTTAAGGCATAATAATTTCACTTGAATAACCATATAGCTAATAATTTGTATAATATGATAACAATTCTATTTGCATAATCTAGAGTGGATTTTGTTTTTCCTACAATTCTCAATTGATTGCTTAGTTTTAGAAATTTTATAGTTATTTTCTTTTTGATAATTTTAGTATAATTATTAGATTAGCTAATTTATTTTTGATTGCCTAAATATCGATAAGAACTATCATAAGTTTAGTAATATTATACTCTTCAAGGGATTAACAACCTTGCTTGCTTTATATTACTTGATTCTGACTTAGTATACTTGTTGGAATATTCACAATATATATATAGTTTAAGGGAATCATGATCCGATCTCGTGCTTATGAAGTGCAGTCAAGCGTTGATGCGTTCGAGTTGCTACTTGGCGAATGAAATCTAGACGTTGTTGGGGAAATAGAAAAATCTACTTTTTCATTGCGAGTTTATCCCCCATTTATTTTATGCCACTCAACTAATATATAAATCCTAAAAGAAGATCGTATCAACTAAGTTAATTGAGATCTTATATTGCTTCATATCAGATTTGATACAAGATCAAACTAGATTTGAATCGTTTATATCGATTCATATCTAATCAAATTAGATTTGAATCATTTATATCGATTGAAGTCCGATTTCATAAAAATCAAATCCAATTCGAATTTCTCACATCTTTATTACATTAGATAAAAAAAACTTGATTAGATTTAAAATTAGATTTAAATCCCATACGCTTAACTGATTCTCGAAAAATGAAAGAAATCAAAGCTAAAAAGGAGATTTGTCCTTAGTGAGATTCGAACCTGTGATTGCAACCTAACCCAATGTCAATGTTCCAATATTTATCCGTTAAGCTGTTAACCTATGCCTTAAAACTTAATATAATTAAATAATACTTAAATCACGTAACTTTCTAAAATAAGCCATTTAAACCGAACTAAAACTAAAATAATTAACTCTAAAAGATTTTCTAAAAATCGAAAAGAATCTTTTATAATTTTTTCTTGTCTAATTTTTTTTTATTTTCATGTTTTTTCAATTTATTATTATTATTTTTGGAATTAAGACCCTATTAAAAAAAAAAAAAAACTTAGAACTAAGTGAGGTAAAAATTAAGTGTCTACACCTATCTTACTTATTTTATTTTATTTTTATTATATCATTTTATTTATTTATTACTCATTATATTTTATCTATTTTTATTAAACTAGTTAAAATAAAATAAAATAAAACAAAATTACTCTTTTCTTTTCTTTCTTTTTTCTTTTTCTTTTCTTCATTTTTTATTTGATTACTTTTACAATGAATAAGTGAATAAAATAAATAAAAAAACAAAATGAAAGTGAAGCTTAAACTAGGAAGGGAGCATAAGTTGGGTCAACTGGAGCAGGTCTGGGGTCGGTTCGTAGGTTATCAGGTCAGATCAGTCCAGTTAGGTTAGTTGGATCAGGTCAAAGGAGAGCAGTTTAAGGCAATCTAGGTAGACTTCTTTATAGGTGAGGAGTGTTTTGTGCATATTTCATTAGAGATAGTAGGGGTAGGGAGGTTGCTACGGCTTAGGGTGGCCATTTAGGTGGTGGTTGGAGTGTAGGTAATGGTAGCAGTGAAGCTCTTCTTTGCTGGGGGCTGCTAGAGTTCAATGAGGTGTGGCAATGGTGGTTTTAGGACATCACGAGTCTCGTAGTAGTGTCAGTTTGGACAAAGTAGGTTAGGAGTGGTGGTTTTCGAATGGGAGTGGTTGCAGTGGTTAAGGTTTGGATGTGGAGGAGCTTTGGGTCATGGTAGTAGACGGAGGGAGCTAGGTTAAGACGCTTGCATTGTAGGTGAGTTGCGACGGTGGTTGGAATTGCTTGAATTCCTTCGAGTAGGGCTATGAGTTAGAGAGAGAGAGAGATTACGACTATGGGTAGAGAGAGAAGGAGATTGTGAGAGAGAGAGAGGGCTTGGGAGTTGTTTTCTAATGGTTGTGTGTAGTTGTATGTGTTCATGAACATCCCCTAACACCATTTTATAGTCGAATTCAACCTAGAAACAAAGGAAAGCTTGGATCGAAGTTAATGAGAATGGCCAAATTTTATACTTTTTCCTAATCTTTGAAGCTCGATTTGAATAGGTTTTTGACTGAATTTAGAATTGTTTCTTATGCCAATTTACAGTAGGCTATGTCTAGTTTGCAATTTTGCCATTGATTTGGTGAAATTGCAATGAAAAGTGATTCAAAAAATGAGTCAAAGGTAGCTGCCCGATGAGGAAGGTGCTGGAATAGAAAAACGCGCAAAAGAGGAGAGAAAGTGCTGACGTGGCACCATGTCAGTTGGCCCAACCATTCTCGATGTGCCATGTGCTATCACGTGACATGTGGCAGCTGGCGTGGATGCTACGTGGCACTACGTCAACAAGGTCGTCCAACCCCAATGATGTTACGTATCAGGATACATGGCGCAGTGAGATCTTAACACATGAAAATGTGCTAGTTAACAAAAATAAAAAGACCTCCCTACCTTTGCCAAGATTCGAACCTAAGACCTCACACTCAAACCCAATGCAAATATCTATGTGCTTATTTGTTAGGTTGTTGGCCTGTGCCTTGTCCATATGTGTAACTAAACTGAACATATGGACTCAGTCAACCTGTACTAGATTTAAATCTAAACCTAAGTTCAACGACCCAACTTCTAAACCTAAATTAAAAATAAAAATCTATCCTAATAAAAAGTTATTTTCTAAAATCTTTTACTTTTTTTTTTCAATTTTTCAATTTTCTAACTTTTTTTTTCAAATTTTCTTATTTTCTAAATTTCTCATTTTTGTGTGTTTTTTATCCAATTTTCTTATTTTTTATGTTTTTTCTTATTTTTCTTATTTTTTTTTATTTTTCTAAAATTCTTATTTTTTCTAAATTTCTTAATTTTTTGGGTTTTCTTTAATTTCCTATTTTTTGTGTTTTTTTTTTCTAATTTAAGGCCTATTAAGAAAAGAAAGAAAAAAATAATAAAAATAAAGAGGGCAAAAATTAGGTGTCTACAAGTAGGATTTTCTTTCTTCTCCTAACTCCTCAAATGAAAAGGCAATATGATCAATAATAAGTATGAAACTAGCTATGTGCTGCAACTTATCTGTCGAGATCTCTTTAGGAGCTTAGACTTCTTTAAGAATCCTAAAGAGAGCCTCTTTGTGTCGGTTTGACATAGAAGGAGCACCATATGGGAAATTAGGCTAGAACATTGGTTAGTTGGTCTACAATTTTATATTCACTAGTCTTGATCATCTTATTAAAACCTTCTAACTCAAATTCCTTCTCTCCTTATGCTTACATGTTTTGTCTTAGTTCTTCTCTTAGGCTATAAATTTGACCCATCCTAGTAATCCTTCTAACCTGGCAATCTTTAGTTGGTTGAGATTTTGGTAATTGAAAGGTGCTGCTTTATAATTTTCAAGAGGAATCAAGACATTAAACACATACTTTCTAGTCTTTCCATACACAGGCTATTTCTCGGATTGCTGCTTGTATTGAATCGTAATCAGCTTTGGGCTTAATCCAATCATTCCCATTACGTAGCCTATATTGTCTTCCCCTTCAAACTAGGGCCTCCATCTATTTGGCACCCCTTTAGTAAATACTATAGGTATGACCCATATATCTATTAGGTACTTGGATTCTCCTTGATTTTGACTCAACTACACAACCACAGGGTCCCCTGTTAGCCTATGTTCTTTCAGCTGTTTGTAGGTAAGGTTTTGAGGTTTGGTAATATCATCTCTTGTATTTCTTCCTTATTCACGTTACTTCTTGGAGTAATTTATAAATAGTCAACTTGTGTCGGTTTGTCTTACCTATTTTTTTGACATATAATTTGGTGTGCAATTTCAAGTAGCCAGTTCCATCATACTTCCCAAAATTAGGCACCTTGAGCTTTTTTGGGAAAGTTGAGCCATCTTGTGCAACTATGTTAATGATACCCACTTGTTTGAACTCATCTTGCTTTTCAAAAGCCTTCATTTTGTCGTTCATTTGCTGTAATTACTTCTTTTCCATCTGTTTCTACTTGTCCTCAAATTCTTTCCTCAGACCTTTAGAATTGACCCTAGACTTTACCTTGGTTGTAGATATTATGGCCTTGTTTCTTCCCCTTCTTATGGGCTTACAACAACCCCTTTCCCGTGTGGTTTAGAGTTTTCTATGAAGGCAGATTAGGTTACACATAGAAGGTTAAAACTGTTAATCAAAAAGTCCATCTTGTCACTCATGCTCTTCATTGATTGTTCCAAAAGTCCAACCATCGCTTTAATGGGGACTTCAATGCCGGTGTTACCATCATTACTAATGTTACTTGTGTTAGTCATCATTCTAAATCTTAGCTAAGCGATTATGGGACTCGTTTCGGAATGTATTGTTTGTGAGCTATTTTCAAAAAACTAGTTGTAGACACTTTATTTTTGCGCACACAAGCACCACCCCTATACCCCACTCTTCTCCTTTTTTAGATTTTTTAGAATGGGGTAGGGCTCCTAAAATTGGAAAAATCACAAAAAAATAAAAAAATTAGACAAAATGAAAGATTTAGAAAAATAAAAATATATAACATAGAGTTTTTAGGGATCAAAAGTCTTCCGTCATTTTTAGGGTCATTAGGTCACCTAGAGTAGGTCATCTCACCTTTTGAGTGGAAAGCACGCATTTGTGATTTAACAGCCTTTCATATTACATTTGAGAATATTAATATTTTTTTTTCTTTTCAAAATTTAATATTTGAACCATGGTTAATTTTTTGGTTCGTAAAGATAAAATTAATTTAGGTTAATCATAGTTTCAAATCTCGATTCAATCAAACTTAAATTAATTGATTTATGAGGAAATCAATATTGAATTAACTAGATGACTAGAAAATCACTAAATTAGACTTGAAATGATAATTATTTCTAACATGTGTACATAATCATGGAAATTATTGCATTTTTAACCAATCAATTTGGGTTTGATTTTAGCCTTAGGGTGCAAAACTTGTTCAAGTAGTTTGAATTTTTAAATAAAATTAACTTGCATAACATGATGAGAAAAGCTAATAGTACAGTTGGCTAGGACATGTTAGAGCACCTTAAATGTCGCAAGTTCGATGCGTGCTCTAGGTGCCATGTACCTTATTTATTTATTTATTTTGATGAAGTAAACACAAGCCACATGGCACATTTTGGTTGGGTGTTGACTAGACAGACCTTCTTCTCTATGGATTGATCTTAAAACAGTTGCTATGAAGAGAATTGGCCACATGATCCTAACATTTTTTTCATCTAATTAAACTCATTTTTTGACCAAATTTTATCAAATAAAATATAGTAATTAATAGACAACATGGAGTACTTTTGAATAGTACCCGATTAACATCCAAGTTCGCCTATTTTCTAGGTAAAAAATGAATCTAAAGATGGGGAAAAGTTTGAGTTTGTAGGTTTTACTCCAAATCCATTTTTCTTGATTCAAGCTTTCTCATTAAGTTTCGAAGGTTTTAATTATCATTCTAAGAAAGAAGGGAGCTCTAAAAACAATCTTTGGCCATTATTTCTTAATAATTTTTGCATTTTCGTTGATTTCGAATCAAACACCCATTAACTTTCAATCTTTAAATTGATGGCATTTCTTACTTTCCAAAACTTCTTCGTCTTAGGAACAATACAAAAAGAGGCTCAAGGATCATTTTCCTTCATCAATTCATTCTTAAATCACTCCATACAAATTTCGATCACAACTTTCTCTCTCTAGCCTTGGTTTCTTTCTCTCTAGCCTTGGTTTCTTTCTTTCTAGAAAGCTCCATTCTTTCTTATTCTAGAGTGGAATTACCATCACCATTAGCTTTCCCAATTTTAAAAACTCTAGAAAACATCCTTCACTTCCTTCTAAGTGCCTTGTAGCGACATTAAGAGTGACCTTAAATTCGTCACCATTGTCGACCAACTCACTAATGCCACCAAAACCACTTCCTTACACCGTAGCATCATCCTTACACTCCTATTCTCTAATACGAAACACATAAAAACGGCCTCTCCAACTTAAAAATTGCACTGAAACTACCAAGAGCAACCCACTTCATTACTACCATGTTCTTCTTCTTTCTTCATGGTGTAACCCAGTTTTCTTGATCTAACTTGCCAACTGACCTGACTTAACCTGGATGCTGACTTGAAGTCTGACTAATCCGCTAACCTACGTATTGCATCCAAGTTCAACCTCTTTCTTTCTCTTTTTTTTTTATTTTCATTTATTTAATTACTTTTTTTTTTTTATTATTTTGTAATTGTAATATGAAAAGAAAAGAAAAAGAGGAAAAGAAAGAAAGAGAAAAAGGATAGAGAGGCGTATTTTATTTATTTTCTTTTTTCTTTTTAGTCAAAACATAGAACAACAACAAAAAAATAATAAGAAAAAATCATAAAAATAAATAATAAAAATAAAGACAAAAAATTTTATCACTTAGAAAAATATCATTTTTCCAATAAAATAAATAAATTCTTTTTAGATTTAGGGCTTCTTGTAGAATTTTACAAAAGTGAAACATTAATCTAAGACCCTTTTCTTTTAGACATGTTTTTTTATTATTTAGACATCTTTACCATGATTTAAACTTCTTTCCAAAATTTAGGGTTTTATTCTATAATTTAGTCTTCTTTTCAATAATTAGGCATCTTTTCCATAGTTCAATCTTCTTTTCTATAATTTAATCTTCTTTTTTATAGTTAGGCATGATTGTTATGGTAATTGCATATTTCATGGAAAGTTGTATTTAGGCATTTTAGGATCTTTCTAAAAAGTTTTATCACTTGGAATTTTTATTTCTTTCCAAATAAATAAATATAAATGGACCTTTTTTAAAAAATTAGGATATTTTAGAATTTTTCCAAAACTAAGAAGACCAAATTAAGAACCTTTCCTCTTAGGTCTTTTTCTTAAATAAAATTAAATTGCTAAAAAACTTAAAGTCGAGTATTTTCCAAATTTAAAATAAATCAACCTGATAACATTTTTTAAATGAACTAAAGAAATTTGATCTCAAATAGCGGGTATGTGGGTACTCATATGCAAATATGGAGCGACTTAAAATATGAAATTTTCTCTTTTTCCATTTTTTTGTAAATATTTGTTTGATTTATCCTTTTGTAGATTCAATCATATTAACTCAATTGCATGTGAATATATTTTATTCTTAAGGGTAAATTTGAAGAATAAACTTAATGTAGGGAAGTTAAAAAGTACTACCCATTAAGGATTTAAAAAGTTAGCCCTCAAACTAAAAAATCTTTAGTTTTTAAAACTCCCTTTTTAAAATTGATTTTCAAATGGACCAATAGTTAGGTTAAATTGGCTCATCCAATCAATTTAACTTAACCTTCTTTTTTCTCAATTCCAATTAGGTGGTGACTCTAAGATTATAC
This sequence comes from Lumnitzera littorea, assembly GCA_024138015.1. Classification (NCBI taxonomy): domain Eukaryota; kingdom Viridiplantae; phylum Streptophyta; class Magnoliopsida; order Myrtales; family Combretaceae; genus Lumnitzera; species Lumnitzera littorea. The sequence goes on from JAMXBB010000012.1 coordinate 31,757,404, forward strand.
AAAATTCTTTTAAAAAGCCTTAGTTTTCCTTAAGCCTTAGTCGATGATTAATATTAAATGGGTAAGGTTTAATATTGATTGGTTTAGGGAAATTAATAATAACCGAGAAAAAGTCAAGCTTAATAGCTTGGTGACTCTATTGAAGATGTCAAAAAGGCTAGCCACTTAAAAACTTTCTGAAATTAAATTTTCCTTTCAAAATACCTATGTTATTTATTTATTTGTTTATTTATTTATTTCATGTAATATACTTGTTTTTAAATTGTTGCATTCATTTTTGCATGTAAGATATTCGGGACGTTGGGGGAATGATTACATCAAGGATATATGATAGATACAATTAAACTCAGGCCATCTTAGGACCCTAGGATGGGGGTCATTATGTAGGCTCTAGATGTAGTGGGGTAACTATTGCTAAGGGTTGATTAGGTCACTCTACTTAAGCTTTGATGTAATTGATGAGTCGTTTCCTAAAAAACAAGTAAGGTTGTAGAGTTTAAGGATCTTTAGAACTTATCTTTATTACATACACAACTTTTAGACTGGCAAATAAATAGTAATGGAACTCTACTGGAATTCCATTATACCTTAATAAAAGTTGTAATATGCTTTCCTTATACCACCAAATATAATTTTATCCTTTATATAGGACTTTTCCATTGTAAAATTGCAATTTCCCTGTAAATTTAGTTTAAAGAACATTCTTATGTAACAATTCAATTTCCATGTACTGTAATGATGGAATTTTGGTAAGGTCCCAACCCTAAATCCTTTTATAATGACACATTATTATTTAGTTATCAATCTTTTGCAACTGCATCTGTGTGCCCTCATGTTTTCTTTTCTTATCTTGTTTTTCAAATCAAAAGGGTTTCCTTATATATTGTAAAATAATTTCCTAGTTAAGTCACGATCTTAGAATAGGGCCGTTAAATGAATACTTGTAGATTATTTTAGCTAGCCTTTATAATAATTAAAAAAACCTCATAACTTGTAAATAGTCTTCCTTACTTTAAAAGAGAATTGGACTTAGTACATTAACTTTTTCCTTCCTTGTTTGTAAATTCACCACTTTGTAGAATGTCATAGGTCCTCTAATTTATAAATATCCAGATTCGTTCCTATGTATACATTCTTTGAGTTATTAATATTCATTTCTTAAATCACTCTTGTCTCTTGTAAAATAATCACCCCCTACCCTTGTCAATAATTGGTAGTCAGCTGTAAATATTATGTCATCAATAAATATTTCCTTATACTTTCGGTAAGTAACCTTTTAAATACTTACAGGATGTAAATATTCTTCATTAGTAGATTAGGGTCGTACTTTTATTCTTGTTTTTCTTTCCATTACCTCACTTTCAAATAAGCTAATTAGGGTTAGATTAACTCTTTTTCTTTTCAAATTAAAAGTTTCCTAAAAAAAAGAGGGGAAAGAAAATTTCTTTTAGGAATTGCTAACAAGGATAGATTCTTACCAGGAATTCTTGAAAGCCATAGCTAACCAAAGAACAACAACAACAACTTTAACCCTGAAATCATCGATCCCATTAAGCTAAGGTTTCGTTCCTTAGAGCAAACTATGGAAAAAATTACATATTAGTTGAGTTTCCTTGTTGATAGTATTGCTTTACTTAAAGCTACCTCAAACGAAAAGCACTCTAAGGTTGCTGTGGAAAGAATATTGAGGATTTACCCTTGGAAGCAGAAGCGAACTATTCAAAGGCTAATCTAACTTTTGAGTCTTTTGAATTAGAAGAGGTCTATCCAAAAGTCAACCTAACTTTTGAGCCCAACACATATTCATTCCCAATCAATGTAAAGCTAGTTAACTCTGGGGTTAACTAAGATAGTTTAAAAGAATTGGAAAGGAAGTTGACCCAACAAATCACTAAGAAAATGAGGATGCTCAGAGGCTATGATGGATTTAAGCAGGCTTAGATCACTAGCCTTCTACATTAAGGCCTACCTAAAAAAATTCAAAGTACTAGAGTTTGAGAAGTACAATGGGACTGGATGCCCAAAGCTACACATTAGATTGTGCGTTTGCAAGGTAGGCAGATATGTTCAAAATGATCAACTAATGATACAAACTTTTCATGACTGTTTGATAGGGCCTACATTAACTTGGTATGCCCAACTTGATCTTAGCTAAATAAATACTTGGGAGAGGTTAGCTTGAGCATTCTATAAGTAATACAAGTTCAATATTGAGACAACTCCCTTGATTTGGGACTTACGCACATTAAGTAAGAAAAATGATGAATCTTTTAAAGAATATGTGCAAAGGGAGAGGGGCATGGTAGCTAGAATTATTCCTCCGTTACTAGAGAAAGACTTGGCATGTACATTCATTAATACACTAGATGAGCCATATTATGGGCATCTTTTGAGGAATATAGCTTCTAGCTTTGCAAATGTTATGGTGGTAAGGGGTAGAATTGAGGAAGTTTTGAGAGCTAGAAGATTAGAGAGTCTAAAACAGAAGAAAGGGCTTCCAAAATCATTACAAAAGAGCATTATTAATGTGATAAGTGATACGGGATCGAGATAAGAAAGAAATGGTAGTGGATCTAGAACGAAAGAACAGGAATGGGTATTCAAAAGGAAGATAGGTATGAAGAGTAGGAAGGTTTTGATGGTGAATGTTAATGGATATAACTCACCAAGACACAAACACAATAAGAGATTTGAAAGGAAGTCGTCCTTGATGTTAAGTGTTGAGCACGGGCTGGAATGCTGAATAAGCTTCTCTTCCCCTTTCTCTTCACCATGGGTGCCGAGTGTCTCTGGATTTCCTCAATGCTCATGGAGGTCAAGTAATAGCTCTTTCCGTCCTTCCGAACAGTATAAGTGTTGAGGAAGCCGTCATGGATCACTTTTCGGTTATACTCCTAAGGTCGGCTAAGAAGTAGATTTGCAGTATTCATAGGGACTACATCAAACTCAATCTCGTCTTCGTACTATCCCACCTTGAATGCAATCTAAGCGTGCTTATGTATATGGACCATACCCTTGTCATTAAACCATTTTAATCCATAGGGTCAAGGGTGTAGGTAGGTCGACAACTTCATCTTTTCCACTATCTTGGTAGAGACGATGTTAGTGCAGCTACCTTCATCGATAATTGGGGAATAGGTCTTCCTATGCACCAGGTACCACATATGAAACAAAATGTCCCTTTGCTTGGGATTTGCATTCAAGTCGGCTCTTGTCACTATAACTAAGAGTTTATCGAGGTCCTCGAGATAGACATCTTCTTCTATGAACTGGTCATTTGAGCTCTTGTCACTTTGACTCTCAATTTGAGCCTCAGGCCTTTCGCCCTTCAAGACCATGACCCTTTTATTTAGGCATTGAGACGCAATATATCCGTAGCCTAAGCATTTGAAGCATTTCACTTCTCAGGCCTTGTTGTTGAGTGACTTCTCTTTCTCGGCAATCTTTTTCTCAGCATAGGTTGGTTAGTTAGGCTCTCCTTTCTCCATCTTCCTTTCTTACCTTCTCTAGGCATGCCTCTTAGGCTCAAGGTTGCCTTGTTGAGGTCAGCTACTTGACCTTTGATGCCTTCTTCTCCTCTACCTCTCTACTCTTAATGCTAAATTAATTAACTTATCTAAAGAGTTGAATAGCTATAACTCAGCTATTTCGGCAATGTTTTTCGAAGTCCACTCAAGAATTTGGTAATGGTCCGGTCCTATGGCTCGGCAACATCACATCTCGTCATCAAGGTCTCAAACTCTTGTAAATACTCTTCAACAATATTTTGACCTTGTTTCAAGTGCTGAAAAGCATGGAGCATCTCTTGCTTGAATTAGGTCGGCACAAAGTGCTGATTCATCAATCCCTTCAGAAGTCTCCATGTTTTGATCGGCTCTTCTCCTTCAACATCTCGCTTGGCAACTAGCTTATCCCACCAAAGACTCGCATATTCAATAAGGGATAGTGAAGCCAGCTTAATCTTTGTTCAATTATCACACTCGTAGCACTTGAATAATTTCTAGACTTGAGGAACCCAGTCAAGGAACTCTTTAAGTCGGCTACTTCCATAGAAGGTCGGCAACTTAAGCTTTATATAATTAAGTCCTTAGCCAGGTGCTCGAGATTCATCCCTTGTATTCCGAGCTAGTCAATTCTCTTTGGTTCGGCCACTTCTCTTAGAGCTCTGCTTGGCCATGTTCCTTTTCGGCCTCGGCTCTCTTCTCCAGGCTTCTTGATTTGTTTTAGAGTCAACACCCCTATCATTTCTTCCTCTCAGCACTAGATGGTTTTCTCTTCTTCTGGCCTTGACAGCTCTGCTCCACTATCGGTCATCATGATCAAGTTCATTAGAACCACTTTCACTTGTAGGTGTCCTCTCTCTTCTTTTCTCTTGACCATTACGTTTGTAGCCTCTAACTAACACAATAAGCTCACGAATAGAGTTAGTGAGATTCTAAATTTAGAACTCCAAGTTGTCAACATGTCGCCTTAAGCTTCCATGAGGACTGTCTCTAGTGTTGTTGACACTATCCTCTAACATTCCTGTTCATACAGTAATTTACTAGAAAATTGAAGAAACAAAAAAACAGAATTATAGTAACTCAAAAACAACCACTACTTAGCTTCTATAGCTACTTATTACTATGAACAACATACTACACTACAAAACAATGATTAATAGAAATGTTGGAACCATAAATCTACTTTAAAGAACATAAGCATGCGTATCTCCCCAAAACTCTGATACTAATATGATACAGGATTCAGATAAGAAAGAAACGTCATTGGATCTAGAACGAAAGAATAGGAATAGGTATTCAAAAGGAAGATGGGTACAAAGAATAGGAAGGTTTTGATGATGAATGTGGATGAATATAACTCACTAAGGCACAAACACAATCAGGGGTTTGAGCTCGAAATAGAGTTCGATATGACTCATGAATACTAAATGTTGCTCGGGGTTTCAAATAAAGGTGAGATGCAACTCACTAATCGTTTCAAATAAAAGGGTTCGCCACAATCTAAGGACAAGATTGATAAGAATGCAGGGATGATTAAAGAGTACGATCAACACTTGATAATCTGGCAAATGCTAACTCAAGTATAGTCTTGCTCGAAAGAGGAAAGTTTCACTCCCTGTATATATATTTTTGTATACCTATTTGTCTTCGTTTCTGTACAAATATTGCTATTTATGGTAAGTCTTAAACTCTAGAGGCAAAATTGTAAATAATGTATAAGGCTTTAAACCCTAAAAAATTGGGCCCATAAATAAAATAAAGGAAAACATATATAAGAATACAAAACTGTGCGTTTTACAGGACTCGGCATGCAGTCACTCGATATATCTTAGGAGGAATAGTATCCGAGTCGGATAGGGTTGACAATTGGATGCCTAGGTCTAAGAAGGTATCCTTAATGTCTTACGTATCTTGGCCGAGACACAAGAGAGGTTGGCTTACAATTGCTGAGCCATAGAATTAGTCAGTACAAGTCTCTCTCTAATGTGCTGAGTGGTTCTTTGGTTCCGATTACTTGGTTGTGTGATCTCTCGGCACTTCGACTGACGACAGACTTGATGCCAAGTATTCATCTTCCCTCCTTTCATCCTTTTAGCTGTAGTTCGGCCTCGACAAGCATTGATAGGCCTCAGCTTGGATGTGGTCAGAGGCCGATTCTCATCAATAAGTCTCGAAGGATGTACCACAAAGTCTAAGTCTAATGACCCAAGTGGTAGCCAAAAGCCCATGCAAGCCTAGAAGGCTTAAGGAAGGCATTTCACTCCAATTCTTGTCACTCTTTCTTAAGCCTTTCATTAGTTAAGAGAAGCAAATATCCTAGATTGTGAGGCTCCCAAACTAAGATACAAACCTTGGAATGGAAATTTGGAGGCGCAATGTGATTATCACATGGGATAGAAAGGTCACTCTACAGACACTTATTGGAGACTGAAAAACAAGATTCAACATCTAATCGACATAAGGCTAGTGCAACTAGACTCCATGTAAAAGGACTCTAATGATTCTTCATGAGAGTTATCTTTTCTTTGTACTTTAGAACATGTTATAAGAAGTTCCCATTTGACTAAACTAATGTTTGGGGCAAAATTTTCAAGAGCATGAATAAGTTGTTATCTCATTAATTGAAAGGTTTAGAATGAAAAGAGGTAAACCTTATTCCAAATACCAATATTGAAACACTTTGAGAATTAAGTGATATCATTGTAAAGCTATTGGGCTTATTCCTTAAAGAAGGTCCATTTTGAATTTGATAAGCTAATAAAAATGGAGATAGCCATTCATTTTTTAGTATCTTATACACAAAATCTCTTGCCAACCCCATTGAGCCTTTTTAATGAAGTATTTCAAAAATTAATCCCTATCAATAACTACCTTACAATAGAGCAATCTGGAGACTAAGATCATTAAAAAGGAGAAAAGGTTAAAACTAAATTGTGCTTGCTCTAGTCGCATCAATTCAACTGTAATTTTCGTCATTAATAACTTACTTCCTTTAAAATGGAGAAGTGTCTATATCCTAAACACTATACACTTTGAGCTGCAAGCCAAAAGAAGGAATGATCACCTCTATCTTGAGTCAAAATTAAAATAGAAAGAAAAAAACAAAAAAAAGAAAGAAAAGAAAAAGGAGGAAAAATGAGAAAATTTAAAATGAAAAGTTTGCCCGAGAGACAAATTTGTGCAAACAAGGTGATCAAGTCCAAAGTCCTAAAACCTAACAAGATATGGGGTATAGAAACCCACTCTTGAATTAAGACTCACATTTCAAATAAAGGCCCTAAAAACACAATCAAATCAATTAAGCTTAAAAGAAGTCGGGGCAAATACTAAAGTTTCCGCCCAAGATTTATGATCCCCAAAGAAATTGTAGCTAACACATGGCTTATGGCCCACCTACAATTCCACTCTTCCTTAAAGGCTCTTCTGATTGAAGGAGATAACTTATCTTTAGTAAAAGTTACATTTAAAACTAGGGTAAGCACAATTTTAGTTTTCTTAAAGAGTTCTTGACTTGTAAATCCGGGTTGGATGAATGAATTCTTTTAGAAAGACTTATGCGTTATTATCTATTTGTTTAAGTCGAGAGTGCAAGGAAGCCCTCTTTGACTAAACCAATCAATTATGAGATAGCATTTTCCTACATATTTTGGAAATCATGAGCTCTAATGACTTTATTGACCTAAACGCTTCAAGAGATGTTTTAAAAATGAGGATTTGTTGGACAATCATGCAGTTATCCCTAAGACAAAAAATGAAAAGAGTGGGCTCATCATCCGTTTGGTGGCTATAAGGATCCATACTTGTTAGCAACTCTTTAAAAAAGAAAAAAGAAAAAGAGAATTTTCTAAGTTATCTTAGAATAAATGTATGTTTTTTAAAAAATTGAAATTTTCGCCTTTGTCATCCATTAGATTAACCTTAGGTTATACTCCATCTTTGGAAAAGTTGTGTATACACGGGTCATCCTTAATATTAGGAACCTAATACTGTTTTGAAAACCAAAGTTATCCTCAAGTTTAGGAACTTAAAGTAATAAGTTATTCCTTTTAGGAAAATTACTAAAACTCTAGGAGTTTTAGCTATCCTCAATTAGAAGCAATGGCAATCTTTGATCTTAAAACTAAGTAATCCTTTCTTTAGGGAATATATCTATTCAATAGGAATCTTAGTTATTCTTGTCAAGAACTTTGGTTATCTTTGATCTTGAAACTAAGTTGTCCTTCTTTTAGGGAACTTAGCTATTCAATAGGATGCTTAATTGTTTTTGTTAAGAAACCTTGGCTATCTAGGAGCCTTAGTAATCCTTAGGCTAAAAGCTTTGGCTATTTTCAATCTTCAAACTAAGTAATCCTTCTTTTTAGAAACTTAGCTGTTCAATAAGAACCTTAGTTATTCTTGTCAAGAAACTTTGGCTATTAAGGAGTCTTATTTATCCTCATTCCCAGTCTTCAAACTAAGTAATCCTATTATTTAGGAGCTTAAGTTATTTCACAAGAACTAAGTAATCCTTAAGTTAGGAACTTAGGTTGTCCTTAGTTCTAAAAACTAAGTAATCCTATTATTTAGGAGCTCAGGTTATTTCATAAGAACTAAGTAATCCTTAAGTTAGGAACTTAGGTTGTCCTTAGTCTTGAAAACTAAGTAATCCTTTTGTTTAAGAGCTTAGAAACCTTAAGGAATCAAAGTTATCCTTAGATAAGGAATTTTGATAATTCAATTATCCTCCCTTGAAACTTTAGGAGCCCTAATTATCCTTTGTTAAGTCAAACTTAAGTGCTTTGGTTATCTTTTGTTCACGTATAAGTTGTGATAGGAATCAACCCTCTGGACCAATCACAAGAAGTTAAGCTACAGGACTTCAAGGACTCGTACGGAGAATATTAGCTCTAAGCCATAGTCGAGTTGGGGATTCTTATCTCGAGATGACCTCCTATCGACCTATCTATCATATCCATACGTATATCAGAAATGTTCCTACCCAACAGCGAAGTCCTAATCTAGAAGACAACCCTAAACTAGTCGAGTCAAGTTACCCAACTAACCACTAGTGTTTGACTTCAAGTCAGTTGATCTCTTTACCAGGATGATCAACTCCCGACTTGATCTAGATCAGGTCAGCCCCTGACTACAACACATCCTTGCCTTCGCCTACGTTGTATCATATTCCTGATGTCTAGCCACAAAGTGACATGTGTCTTTTGATACAATGTTCCAGAATGATTCTTTCTTTTTTGAACTGAATATTCTTTATCTCTTTTACCCCTTTTAGAATGTTTCATGTAACTTAACTATAAAATACCCTTTTTTTCTTTTCATACACATAAATTAACCTTAGTGGATAGGTATATAAACCCTCACTTTCTTGTATGTAGGATGATTTCTTCAATATAGAAATTACTCACTTTAAGCAACCTTAGAGTTCTTGTTATCATTCAACTCTTATCTATTCCTTTTAGCAAGGAGTAGTGGCGATTGACCCTTCAGTTTGGACTGGCGTGTCATATTCGATGGATTGTAGGCCGAGTAAGATTGAGTGGTGTGTCATATCAATTTGGTAGCTGCTTAGGCTTTGCTAGCTTTTTTTTTTTTTTTTTGTTTCTTTTCGATTCACTTCATTGCAGTGCTTCTCCGTGTGTCCAACCCTAGAGATGCATCAGCTTCACTGGTATTAGAGCACAGTTCCAAGAGGGAGTGTGTGAAGTTACAGTGGAGTTTTGGTTTGCTTTACTATTAAAGGCTTTTGTGTTTCTTCTATAGTTACTATAGTATGTTTGTGTGATAGTGGTTCTATTGTTATTCAGTTCTTACTCTGTTTTTCACTACAAAAATAGACTAAGTTTGTTTCTATTATGTTTGAGTGACTATTGGGTAGTGAGATTGTTAGTACGTTATTATTTTGTATGAGAAGTATTGTATTATGTCATATTCGAGTCTTTAGGGTGTTATTAGGGACTAGGGTAGTGGTGCTCAACCTGGTTGTGGTCATAATGATAGTAACACCCTAAGGTCCATTGATGACAAGCTTGACAGGTTCATAAACCTTGTTGAGAATTTAGTTACAGCAATGTAAGTTAGCAGGTAACAATCCCATGGAATGCCACCACAAATTCTACCTAAAAATATTCAAGAGAAGGGTTATGGCCAAGGTGGTCAAGCCTATTGACTAGTTCGTCCCCTTTGAGTTGGAGGAGCTATTAGATGAATACTGGAGTTAGAAGAGATTGAGGAAAATGATGAAGAGTTGGACGTTAAAGAGTTTGAGGAGGAAGAAGAAGATGTTGACTATTACCGAGTATAGGGATGAGGACGTTGAGCTCCTTAAGGACTAGATAATGTCAAGGTTCAAATCTTACCCTTCAGTGGAAGTGGAGATACCGATGAATACTTGGAATGGGAAGAGAAGGTTGAGAAAGTGTTTGAACATTATAGGAATGTAGATGTTATCAAAGTTTGACTTGCTGCACCGGAGTTTACAGGGTATGTTACCATGTGGTTGAAGAATCTAAATGCGACCAGAGCAAGAGATGGAAGACAAGGTGTTAGGACTTGGGATGAGATGAAGAGGTTGTTAAGAGGTAGATTTATGCCCGAGACTTATTTACAAGATATGCTTGCAAAGTTGTAAGAGCTTTGCCAAGGAAGCTGATCTGTAGATGACTATGTGAGAGTTTTCCAAATAATGATTCGAGCCAATATGGAAGAGCCAAAGGCTCGCACAGTAGTGAGATTTATTTCTAGGCTCAAGTATGAGATTTGCAACATTGTAGAAGTGCAAGGGTTTTATACCTTAGAAGAGGTTATTAAGATCACGTAGAGGAGAAATGTTCCAAGCCGACCTGGGTTGACATTTCCGCGAGCCCCAGTACCATGTTGACCTATTTAAGCCGAGTTGAAGAAACCATACCGAGCTAAGGAAAGGAGTGATGGACTTGATGATAATTAGGCTAAGCTGATCAATTGGGCTTAACCAAGGTTAGTTCGGCTTCGAGAACATACAAGAAAGGGCAAACCTTCAAATGAAGGCTAATGAGGTAAAATACTTTAGATGCTTAAGCTTCGAACATATGGCCGCTAAGTATTTGAATCGACGTGTCATAGTACTTTGAGGAGATATAGTGGATAGCACTAACGAGAGCGAGCTTGAGAAGGAAGAGGATGTTGGAAAACCTGAAGTTAAAGAGGAAGAGCAAACTTATGTCTATACTGACTAAGGAGAAGTGATGACCCTAGTTTTGAGGTGAGTATTGACCTCCTTGTTGAACTTGGAGGAAGACTAAAGGGAAAATTTGTTCTACACCAAATGTACCATCAAGAGACAATTGTGCACCTTTATAGTGGACGAGGGAAGTTGTACTAATGTAGTTGTATAGTCCTTTGTGTAGAGGTTAGGTATGCTAACCTCCAAGTATCCCCAACCTTATAAACTACATTGACTTCATGGTAAGGGTGCTTTGCACATGATTGAACATGCGACCATACTGTTTAGTGCTGGGAATGTGTATAGGAATGAAGTAATGTGCGATGTTATCCCCATGGAAGCTTCACATCTACTGCTTGGACAACCTTGGTTGTTTGACCAATGTATTACGTATGATGGGTATAAAAACACCTATGCCTTTATTAAGGATGGAAGGAAGATTGTGTTGCAACCTCTGACCCCATCCTAAGTAAATGAAACACATAACCAACTCACCCAAGCTAGTAAGAAGGCCTTAGTTATGAGTCGAAGAGAGCTCCAATTTGCTAAGAAGGCTGATGAACCAATGTTCCTATTGGTTAGGAGATTGTTAGAGATGAGGGAATTACAAGATGTTCCAAAAGAGATCTAAAGCTTGCTAAATAAGTTTTCCGACCTGTTTCTGGAATAACTACTTAGAAGATTGCTGCTAGTCCACGATATAGAGCACTGTATTGATCTACAGCGAGGCGCCATCCTACCAAACCGACCTGCATACAGGATGAACCTTGAGCAGGCTACCAAGCTAAAAGACCGGTAGATGAACTCATAAAACGAAGATATGTGAGGGAGAGCATGAGCCCTTGTGTTATGCTAACTCTACTTGTTCTGAAGAAAGATGGTTCATGGTGCATGTGCATCAACAGCCAAGCAATCAATTAAATTACTGTCAAGTACAAATACTTGAAACCAAGGCTCAATGACATGTTAGATAAGCTTCATGGCACAAAGATATTTTCAAAGATTAATCTACAAAGTAGCTACCACCAAATTTGCATGAGGTCGGACGATGAATGGAAGATTGCCTTCAAGACTAGGTACAAACTTTACGAATGGTTGGTTATGTTGTTTGGACTTACTAATTCGACAAGCACATTCTTGAGGTTAATGAACCATGTAATGCAGCCCCTAATGGGAGATGTATGGTCATATACTTTGATGATATAATGGCATATAGTGTCAACCTAAACGACCATGTTCAACATTTTCGCAAAGTATGTAGCATTTTACGAACTGACAAGTTATATGGAAATGTGAAGAAGTGTATATTTTGCTAGAGAAAAGTGATATTCCTAGGGTTTGTAGTGTCGAGGGAAGAAATCCAGGCAGATGAGGAGAAGATTTTAGTTATTCTAGAATGGTTGACACCGAAGAATGTCATTGAGGTCCAAAGTTTCCATAACCTAGCTTCTTTTTATAAGTGATTTATTAAGGACTTCAACATAATAGCCACCTCATTGACTAAGTTAAGTAAGGAGAGTGAAGGATTCAGATGGAATGATCGAGTTGAGTAGAGCTTTAGAGTGATTAAGGAAAAACTTACCTCGACACTTGTCTTGTCATTGCTAAATTTTGACAAGCCCTTTGAATTAGAATGCGATGCATCGGGAGTTGGAATTAGTTCTATCCTAATGTAGGAGTGACGACTCGTTGCTTCCTACAGTGAGAAACTTAGTGGTCCTGCCTTGAAATATTTTGTGTACAAGAAAAAGTTGTATTCTCTTTATTGAGCCCTTACAATTTAGGAACATTATTTGCTGCCACAAGAGTTTGTTATTTATACAGACCATGAGTCTTTGAAGTATCTGGGGAGTCAGAGCAAGCTTTCAAAGAGGCAAGCCAAGTGATTAGAGTTCATGGAAGGTTTCTCGTATGTCATCCAGCATAAGAAGGGAAGTACAAATGTGGTCACCAACGCTTTGCCACGACAGTAAACATTGCTGACCACTTTGTAGACAAAATTGTTAGGATTCTCATTAAAAACTGAGCAATATACTCATAATTCTCATTTTGGCCCTATCATAGAACAATGTAAGGACGGAATTGCTGTCAAGGGATATTATCTAAAAGATGGCTACCTGTTCAAGGACTGAAGGCTATGCATACCAAACTGTTCCATGTATGAGCTGTTGATTAGGAAAGCTCATAGTAGAGGATTATCTAGTTATTTCGAGGAAACCAAGACAACCAATCTATTTAAGGAGAACTTTTACTGGCTAGGTTTGGCTAAGGATATCCATAAGATAGTTAGTAGCTGTGAAGTGTGCAAACATGTAAAGGGGAAGAGACAACCCCATGGAGAATACATGCTGCTACCAACACTAACCTCACCTTGGACTGACCTCAGCATGGACTTTGTCCTAGGGTTGCCCCGAACATCCAGAGGTAGAGATTCTATTTTTGTTGTAGTGGATCGCTTCATCAAGATGGCACACTTCATTTCATGACATTGAACTAATGATGCTCTATATATTGCTTATTTGTTTTTGCAAGAGATTGTCCAATTACATAGGGTATTGAAGACTATTGTCTTAGATAGGAACACAAAATTCTTAAGCTATTTTTGGAAGACCCTTTAGAGAAGACTTAGAACTAAACTTGTATTTAATTTCAATAGCCACCCTTAGACTGATGGCTAGATTGAAGTGGTGAATAAGACGTTAGACAATTTACTCAAAGCTGTTGCAAGGAAGAACTTAAGGGATTCGGATCTGTGCTTACCCATTGTGGAGTTCACGTACAACCGGACTATCCATAGCATTATTAGGAACACCCCATTTGAGGTCGTCTATAGCCTTAATCCCATTATTCTCTTATAATGATTAACACCCCAATAGCTACTAAAGAGAGTCAAAATGGAGTCAATCAAGCCCAAGAACTGCATGAATTATACCAGTTTGTAACCAATAAGATAGCTAAATTCAATTAGAGACAACATGAAATTGGTAACCGAGGCCACCAAACTATTTCCTACCAACTAGGAGATTTAGTATGGATACACCTTAGGCAAGAATGATTCCTACACTTGAGATAGAAAAACTATCTCCTTGAGCTAATGGTTCATTTAAAATCCTGAAGAAGATCAACTGCAATACTTACCAAACCAAGTTACCTAATGACTACGGCATTTCTTCCACTTTTAATGTGTCCAATCTATTCCCTCACCAATTAGCGGAAGATGACCCTGTATGTACCTTAGAAGAGAAGGCAAAAACCACTTCAGATTTAAGGGCAAATCTTTTCGACCCCTAAGCAGATGATAGGAATCGACCTCCTAGACCGATCACAAGAAGCCGAGCTAGAGGACTTTGAGGACTCGTAAGGAGAATACTAACTCTAAGCCATAGCTGAGACGAGGATTCCTATCTTGAGCTAACCTCCTACCAACCTATTTGTCAAATCCTTACGTATGTCAAAAGTGTTCCTGTCTAACAACGAGGTCCTAATCTAGAAGACAACCTTGAACTAACTGAGTCGAGCTCCCTAACCGACTATTGGTGTTTGACTGACTTCAAGTCAGTTGATCTCTTTACCAGGATGATCGGTTCCCAACCTGATCCAGATCAGGTTGACCCCTAACTGCAATGCATCCCTGCCTCCACCTACGTTGTATTATATTCTTGATGTCTAGCCACCAAGTGATATGTGTCTTCTGACACAATGTTCCAAAATGATTCTTTTTTTTTTTTTCCCGCACTGAGTATTTTTTTTTCTCATTTATCCCTTTTAGTATGTGTCATGTAACCTAACTATAGAATACCCTTTTTATCTTTTCATGTACGTAAAGTAACCTTAGTGGATGGGTATATAAACCCCTAACTTTCTTATACATATGGTGATCTCTTTAATATAGAAATTACCTACTTTGAGTAACCTTAGTGTTCTTGTTATTATTCAACTCTTATCTATTCCCTTCGGTAAGGAGTAGTGGTAAGTGACCCTTTAGTTCGGACTGGTGTGTCATAGGCAAATTATAGGTTGAGTAAGATCAAATGGTGTGTCACATCAATTCAGTAACTACTCAGGCTTTGTTAGCTTTTTCTTTTGTTTCTTTCCAATTCGCTTCGTTGTGGTGCTTCTCTGTATATCCAACCTCAGAGCCACATTAAGTTGCCATTGAGAAACTCTTGGAACTTCGATTATCCTTTGTTGATGAGTTTTAGAATGTAAGTCATCCTTAAGTATTAGGAACTTCAGTTGTCCTTTGTTATAGTTTAGGAACCTTCATTATCCTTGATTTAATTGAACCTAAGAACTTTGGTTATCCTTTCAAACACTTTTCTTCCATTCGCATCACCTAAGCTCCCAGTAGATGCTTAGGATATCTAGCTTTTTGTAGCACTCCTTAAGGCAATTTTACCCCCAAGGCAAAAATAGTGTCTCTTTTTGTTTTTGTAGCAAAATTTTACTCAAATTTCATCGCAAAGAGAGGTAACTATAAACACTCTATTTTTGCCCTACCTCTTCCCTTTTTTTTAAAAAAAAATAAATTAGAATAGGGTAGGGAGTCCTAAAATTGGAAAAATAAAAAAAAAATTTAGAAAAAGTACAAAAAAAATGAAAAATTTAGAAAAATAAAAAATATATAAAATAAAGTTTATGGGGAAAAAAAGTTTTCAATCATTTTTAAGGTCATTAGGTCACCTAGAATAGGTCATCTCATCTTTAGGTCAAAAGTTCGTATTTGCGATTTAACCGTTTTCACATTATATTTGAGAATATTAATTTTTTTTCTTTTGAAAATTTAATATTCGAACCATAGTTATTTTTTGGTTTGTGAGGATGAAATTAATTTGAGTTAATCATGGTTTCAAATGGCGATTCAATCAAACTTAAATTAATTGATTTATGAGGAAATCAATATTGAATTAACCAAATGACTAGAAAACAGTTAAATTAGACTTGAAATGATAATCATTTCTAACATATGTGTACTTAATCATGGAAATTATCGCATTTTTAACTGGTTAGTTTAGGTTTGATTTGAGCCTTAGGTTGCAAAACTGGTTTAAGTAGTTTGAATCTTTAAATGAAATTAACTTGCACAAAATGATGAGAAAAGTAGTTGGCCAAGACATGTTAGAGCTCCTTATAAGTCACAGGTTCCATACTTGCTCTAGGCATCATGTACCTTATCTTTTTTAATGAAGCAAACACGCACCATGTGGTACATTCTGGTTTAGCATTGACTGGTCAGACCTTCTTCTCCATGGATTGAGCTCTTAATGGTTGCTGTAATGAAAGAGAATTGGCCATGTGATCCTAGCATTTTTTTTCATCCTATTGAACTCATTTTTTGACCAAGTTTTATCAAATAAAATGTAGTAATTAATAGAGGACATGGAGTACTTTTGAATAGTACTCGATTTATGCCCAAGTTCGCCTATTTTCTAGGTCAAAATTGAATCCACAAATGGGGAAAGTTTTGAAGGTTTTAATTATCATTCTAAGAAAGAAGGAAGATCCAGAAACAATCTTTGGCCATTATTTCTTAATAATTTCCACATTTTCATTGATTTCAGATCAAACACCCATTAACTTTCAATCTTCAAATTGATGGCATTTTTTACTTTCCTAAACTTCTTTGTGTTAGGAACAATATAAAAAAAAAGGCTTAGGGATTGTTTTCCATCATCAATTCACTCTCAAATTACTCCATACGAATTTCAATCACAATTTTCTCTCTTTAGCTCGTGTTTCTTTCTCTCTTTAGAAAGCTCCATTCTTTCTTGTTCTAGAGTGGAATTACCATCACTATTGGCTTTCCTAACTTCAAAAGCTCTATAAAACATCCTTCACTTCCTTCTAAGTGCTCCATTGCTGCTCCAAGAGCCACCTTAAATTCATCACTACCGCAGCTTAACTCACCAACACTAGAAAAACCACTTCCTAACATTGTGGCATCATCCTTATACTCTCATTCTCCAATACGAAACACATGAAAACGGCCTCTCCAATTTAAGAATCACACCAAAACTACTTGGAGCAACCCACTTCATTACTGCCATCTTCTTCTTCTTTCTTCTTGGTACGACCCAGTTTTCTTAATTCGACCCACCTAATGACTCGACTTGACCAGAAGTGTGACCGATCTACTGACCCGTGTGCTGCATCTACGTCTAGCTCCTTGTCTTTCTTTTTTTAATTTCCATTTATTTACTTATTTATTTATTTTTGTTTGTTTTATTATGTTGTAAATGTAATATGAAAAAATAAAAAGAAAAAGAAAAGAATAAGAAAAAAGCGAAAAAGAAAGAAAGAGAAAAAGGATAAAGAGGCATAGTTTATTTATTTTCTTTTTTTTTTTTTAGTCAAAACATTGTACAAGAATAAAAAAAAATAAAGAAAAAAATCATAAAGATAAATAATAATAATAATAAAGACAAAAAAGTTTATCACTTAGAAAAATATCCTTTTTCCAATAAAATAAATAAACTCTTTTTAGATTTAGGACTTCTTGTAGAATTTTACAAAAGTAAAATATCAATCTAAGACCCTTTTCTTTTATACATGTTTTCTATTATTTAGATATCTTCACCATGATTTAAACTTCTTTCCAAAATTTAGGGTTCTTTTCTATAATTTAGTCTTCTTTTCAATAATTAGGCATCTTTTCCATGGTTAAAGTTTCTTTTCCATATGTTAGTCATGATAATTGCATATGTCATGGAAAGTTACATTTAAGCATTTTAGGATCTTTCTAAAAAGTTCTATCATTTGGAATATTTTTTTCCAAATAAATAAAAATAAATGGAAATTTAAAAAAAAATTAGGATATTTTAGAATTTTTCCAAAAATAAGAAGACCAAATTAGGACCCTTTTCTCTTAGGTATTTTTCTTAAATCAAATTTAATAGCTAAAGAACTTAAAGTCGACCATTTTTTAAATTTAAAATAAATTAACCCGATAACATTTCTTAAACAAACTATAGAAGTTTGATGCCAAATAGCAGGTACTTAGGTACTCATATGCAAAGATGGAGTGACTTAAAATATGGAAATTTTTCTTTTTCCATTTTTTGTAAATATTTGTTCGATTTATCCTTTTGAAGATTCAATCATATTAACTTAATTGTATGTGACTATATTTTATTCTTAAGGATAAATTTGAAAAATAAACTTAATTTTGAGAGGTTAAAAAGTGGTGCTAGTTAAGAGTTTAAATATTTTACCGTTGGACTAAAAGATCTTTGGTTTTTGAAAATCTTTTTTTTAAATTTATTTTCCAGTAGACTTGTGGCTAGGTTAAATTAGTCCATCTAATTGATTTAACCTAACTTTCTTTTTTCTCGACTCCGATTAGACGGCAACTTTAAGGATTTACAAAATTCTTTTAAAAAGCCTTAGTTTTCCTTAAGCCTTAGGCGAGGATCAATATTGAATAGTTACGGTTTAATAATGATCGATTTAGGGAAAATAATAAAAATTAGGCAAAAATCAGGCTCAACACCTACATAAAAGTAAATACTCAAAACTTATTAGGAAAAACCTTCTATGATTCTCTTTAGGTTTTATAACTTTCCTTTTCCTTTACTTTCTTCTTCTTCTTCTTCTTCTTCTTCTTCTTATTCTTCTTTTGTGTTCTCCCTTTTTTTTGTATTTTTAAAAAAATTTTCCACTTTTGTTCTTCTTTTTTTTTTTGCTTTCTTTTTTGTTTTTTTACATGAAATAGCAATAAAGAATAAGAATAAAAAACTGAAAAAAAAAATGCATATGGAAACACAAGGATGTTGATATTGGAGTTGGAAAGTAATCTACAATGTAGCAAAAATATCATTTTTAGTAAGACTACAAATGATAGAGTTTGATTGTAACTCTTTATTTTCAAAATTGAAAAAAAATTTCTAAACTAAGAGTCTTATTTGCTAGATCTTCCCTTGGTTGGTTGGCTAGATTTTACTTTATTGCTTCTCTTCTTCCTAAATGGGTTAGGCTCTATTGGTGCCTCCAACTCTTGAATCCTCTCATGAGCTTTTGTTAGCCAATCCTTTAATGTCTTAGCTTGCTACTTTACTGCCTTGTATAGGGCCTTTTAGATTCTTCCTAACTTGTTCGCATCTTTATAGACAATTTCCAGATGGGCTTGTACTTACTTCATGTAGGTTTCCATTTTAAGGGTAAGATCCTTTAGGGCTAGCTGTAACACATCAAGGGCCTTAAACTATTTCTAACCCGCTTCCTTGAGGTGTTGGTAGATGTAATTTTTGATGGTCCGATTCTTCTTAGCATTCCTTGCTAAGTCCTCCAATTGGAGTGTTAGGGCCAATACTTGTTTACTCCACAAAGTTCTAATGGTAAGTCGGTGGGATACCTTTTCATCTATCATAAGGTGGTGATCGTAATAACCCATAGTTACTATGTCTAATGAGGGCTTATGGACTATAGTCTAGATGGGCTTGCCTTGTTGGATTGTAGTAGCTGGATAATAGCTTTTGCACCAATTTATCCTAATGAGTGCAAATGCCTCATAATCTCTACAACCTCTTATCATCTCCTTAGCAGCATACCATCTAACTACCTAAACTAAGTCTTTAACATTGAAATTTTGAAGAACCTTAACCCAACAACGAGTGGGAGCCTTTGGTAACTCACCCATCATAAATGTCGGGATTATATCAATTTTCATAACAAACTCAGCCTTATAGAACTTGAGTTGGTGAATCGCTATGTAGTTGACAAACCAAATCATAAGCAGGTCTGGGGAAGTCTTCATGTCTCCATGTCTCCATATCTTTTGTTCTTGAGGTGATTCAATAATCTTATATGCTTGGTTAAGAGGGCTAAGACATATGATTTCCCTTCTAGAAACTAGGCCACTATCTCTGCAACTCTAAAGTGGATATTATATACTCTTTTTAGAAACAAGATGATCCTAAATACCACTAAAATGTATGCATGGCATTAGTTGTGTTGCCATCCTTGGTAGCCTCCTACAAAGGACGCTGCGCTTCTCTTGGAATCTGGACTTTCTTATAAGCCAATTCAGCAAATTAGATAGCTTAAGGTATCTCCCATTATTATCCTTCAAGGCCTAGTTTATTTTGTTCTTCTTTAATCCCACTAAGTTACTAAAGATGCTACAGGCACCTTTTTTGAGGTTCTAAAGGCAGATCTCACTCATATTGGTAGGGGCCTTTAGTAATTGGGTATATTCTTCAATCAATAGGCATAATTGATGAGGCCTAAAACAAAATGCCATAAGTTTTGGGTTCCAAAAGTAAACTAAGACTCGTATAAAAGTGAGGTTGATAGAAATCTCCATTAGGGACATAATGTACTCAATCTTTGCTTTGATGTGGACTTACTGCTTAAGGCTAAATAGTTAGAACACTCTCTTGAACACATCTTTAAGGTCCTTGGGCTTATTAACATATATCTCTTTCTTCATTGCCTTAAAAATTTTTAGAAAAAAAAAGGAATAAACTAATTTACACATCTTTCTTTTACAAAAAAAAAAAAAAGAAAAAAGAAAGAAAGTACAAGAAATTACAAAGTACATTAATTTTACAATCTTCCGAAAAACAAAAATACAATATGGACACATCAAATTCCATCATGCTGCAGCCTTTGACTTTAATGGACTTGCCTCATATGATTTACCTGCTGACTCATCTAAGCTTATGAATACAATAAGTTAGGTGTAGACACTTCATTTTTGCCACCTTTAGGATTCTTTTCTTATTAAGCCAGATTTGAAAATAAAATAATAAAAAATAAATAATGATAAGAAGTAAAAAAAAAAAACTAAAATTAAAAAAAAAAAAGTATCAAGTTGAGTCAAGTCAATTGTTTAGGGTTGAATAAAATAATGGTTGAAGAAGTACATTCAATTTAAAAAATTTCAAGTCTTTAAATAGTTGGACTTCATTAGAAAACATTTTTTAGTCTAATATAAAACAAATTTTCATCTAAATTATATTGTGCTAAATAGACTTAGAAATTTTAAATGGGTTAGTGTATATTTTGGGCTAAATTAAGATAGTCTAAATCAGGCCTAAGATAGAAACCATAAATAAATGTGAGGTTTCTAGAAACTTGATCATGGATTGGATTAAATCTAGAATGAATTTAATAAATCCAAATAAGATATTATCATATCCTTTGAATATTGGATTTGGTAAGATTGAATCTTCACAACAAAAAGATCCAAAAGATTCAAATTTATGGTTTATAAATAGTACTTTTTGGCTATAAAAATTTTTGAGATTTTTCACTCATAAACCCTACAAACACAATTACTGCACGTCTATATTTTGACATCTGACAGACTCATATATACATTTGCATCTCATGGTCAACACATGTACAGTCCCCAATCACTTACACATAATAGACCTACTCCAATATGATATTGTATATACTGCACAAACATGCTACGTTCAAAGTCTACTGCACATACACCCCTACTGCACACACATAATCTTCACTCACATACACTAAACATGTCTACGTCTCCACAGTACTTCGTGAACATAACGCAACACATACATACATATGTCCTGTACACTATCCAATCACTACACTCTACAGCACTTCATGCTAATCAATCACTCAAACTGGTACGGATTGTCGTAGATGAATACATGAAGCCAATATTACCCATAACTAACAGGGTAGGTCTAAGCTGCAAGATGGTTCAAAGAGTAAATGGTAATTGAAGGTTGAGTAGGGATTCCCGTACATTGACGAAGGATATGACACA
The DNA here is from genome assembly GCA_024138015.1 of Lumnitzera littorea. Lineage (NCBI taxonomy): Eukaryota > Viridiplantae > Streptophyta > Magnoliopsida > Myrtales > Combretaceae > Lumnitzera > Lumnitzera littorea. The sequence continues at coordinate 31,778,846 of JAMXBB010000012.1, forward strand.
CCAACATCTTATACAAGCTCAGGTTACACTTGATATGACGTATAAGTATAGCTGGAGGTTACTCGCCACTAATCCATGCTCAATAGGCTAGATAAGAGAAGCTCAAGAGTAAGAAGGACACTTAGCTCGAGAGAATAAAAGTTCAGTATATTCTTAGTATATGATGATGCGGCGATTACATTATGCGAGTATTTATAGGGAAAACATGTAATTGTGCAAAAGAATATTCATTGTCAGAAAAAGATAGTACGAATGTTAGAAAAGGATAGTGTACGCGTGTTTTATTATCTGTGGTCCCAATAACACTGTGAGTCGAGTAAGGGTAGATCTTGATCAAGTCAGTTCGGTGTCGGCATTTCGATAGCTCGAATAATTGGTATTGGACTAGGTTGGCTTAAGGGCAACTCATTTTCGGGGTTGACCTTGGATGTTTGGCTCCTAATTACTATCAGCTCAACTGGTACAGTAGAGATTATAGTATTTAGATTTGGCGCTTAGACTGTTATAAAGTGAAGGATTTAGTTTAGTACGTCAGCTAGTCACGTTGGCAACATCTTGGATAATGTGGAGAGCAAAGTAGCTCGAAAGATCGGATTGGGGTAAGCACTACTCCTCAATGCTTTACTCACCTTAGACAGATCAACAAACTACTTGAGAAAGCCCTCCAGCTTGGGAGCGCATGATCGGTCCTTGATCCCTATCATCCCTTCAGGGTTATTTGAGATTTGGGATCAAATCTGGTTTAGCACCAGGTTACTTATCTTCGAGAGTGCAAGTTTGGAGGTCAACAATGTTGAAGGAGTTTGAGACTCCATATTCTTCGGGTAATTCAATCCTATAGGTATTAGGATTGATCTTTTCAAGCACTTTAAAAGGTTCATTGGCCTTAGGAGACAACTTGCTTTTCCTTAAGTTTGAGAATCATTCCTTGTTGAGGTGTATCTAAACCAAATCACCTAGTTGAAATTCTCTCTTCCTCCATCCTCGACTTCACTTCTCAAGCTTGATATTAGCTTGACCCAATTGTTCTATAACCTTCTGGTGCATAGCTTTGATGGCCTCAACTCTTTCGACGGTTAGCTAGTCATCATTAAACATCGGTTGAGGCGCTAGGTCCAATGGAAACTCAGGGTTAAACCTATAGGCGACCTGGAATGGAGACATGTTTGTTATATTATAGGTGGTCCCATTGTAGGCGAACTCAATGATTGGTAGGTACAGATCCCAGTCGACTATGTTTCATGTGATAGCAACCTACAACAAAGTTCCCATAGTTCTGTTGATAACTTCGGTTTGTCCATCAATTTGTGGGTGGTAGGATGTGCTGTACAATAGCTTGGTTCCCATTTACCTCCACAGTATCCTCCAAAAGTGGCTCATAAATTTTGGGTCTCGGTTCGAAACAATGGTTCTTGGAATTCTATGCAGCTTGATTACTTCTTATAAGAAAAGAAAAGAAAAGAGATAGCCGAAGTGTTGTTAGTTTTGGAATAGGGCATGAAATGTATCATCTTGCTAAATTGATCCACAACTATTATGATGGAGTCTTTCCCTTGAGACGTCCTCTATAATCCTAACATGAAGTCCATACTTAGCTCAAACCATGGTTTGGTTAAGATCGGCAAGGGTTAGTAGTGTCCTTACTCGGCATGACTCTTCACCTTTCGATAGGTTGCACACTTTTCCAACACAGATTGGACATCTCTCTTCATCCTTGGCTAAAAGAATCTAGAGGATAGTATCTCATAAGTTCAGCACTGGCTAAAGTGTCTTGTCAATCCCCTTCCATGCGCCTCACACACTAGCAGTTCTCTCGTAGAACAGATTAGGATACATAGTCTCCTTTTCTTAAATAAGTATTCATCTTCCCTGTGATAGTCATTAAGTGTCTATCATTCCTTACATCAGGCATAGATAGGAAAAAGGTGTAGATCCTCAGCATATAGATTCTTTATAGTTGAAAAACTAAGTAGCCTTGTTTATAGTTTAGTTAGGAGGGTATATCATCTTGATAGGGTGTCGGCCACGACATTATTTCTTCCAGTCTTATATTTTACGACATAAAAAAAACTCTCCATGAACTCAATCTACTTCACTTACTAATAACTCTTAGTTTAAACATATTTCACATGGTGATTTCATAGTATTTCCTTTATATCTTTGGTTTTCTTTAAAGAAATTGATACTTAATTGAGTAAAATTTTGATTTCAAGGTTTGAATGCGTTCTTGGATTGAAAATGAAGAAAAGGAATCAAGTTTCACTCAATTTGGAGTACAAATGAATGAGTTATGAAGTTTTGAAGTTTTGAAGTTATACAGTCTGGGATACAGTCGTGTCCTCAGGCTGTGTACATCCAGGAAAATTTGCCAAGGTCAAAAAGTTACACAACATGGGGACACGACTGTGTCCCAGGCTGTGTCTAGTGACAAAAAAAAGAAACCTTACAATACATTATAAAAGGACTTAATAGAGTTTTACACATAACATTGGACATTCGAGAAGTGAAGAGACTTGAAGAGAAGGGGAAGAAAAAAGCGAAAACAACACTCAACTTCAAGATTGGAGAGATTTTTTATCAACAAAAGGGGTTTTTCATGTTTTGTTTCATGATTTTGTTGGAATTCGTTTTTAGTTTCATTACGATAGCTTAAGATTCTTGTATTTAGGATTATAGAACCTAGGGTTTTATGTGACTATTAGATTGATTGATAATTTTCAATAAAGTTTCTATCTTTTCTTGATTCAATTATGTTATTTAATTGTTAATTGATATTTCTAGGATATTAATTTATGATATTATGCAGGATGATTAAGAAATCACATGTGTAATGAGATCTTAATATAATTGGAGAGAATTATATGTATACTTAGAGATAAGATACATGTTTCTTCCAGAAAGTTGTTCTTTTGTGGGGGAATTCATTATACAGTAATGCGATTCTAAATTAGTTACTAAGAAAAGAGATTCCGGTAAATAATTTAGGATTAGGGTTAATATGCTTGAGAAAAGTGTTAACTTTAATTGTGAATCCCTCCGATCAAGAATAATAGAGATTTAATTGGATAAATTTTAAGTTGTCACATGTTAAACACTAGGGAAAATAATTTCTAAATACATTGTTTGCTTTCTTGAAGTTGTTCTTAATTTTATCGCTTTCTAAATTGCTTAATCAAGTCTCACAATTAGGTTAGTTTGTTAATTTTAGTATTTTTAATTCATTCAACCCATCACAATTTTCGGTTAGATAATAAAGCTAAGGTTAATATTAGGGATTGACTCGGACTCACATCTGCTATATTAAAATTGATAGGTACACTTGCCTGATATCACTTACCTTCGAGACAACTTTGGTTAGCTCTTTAGATACCTCAAGGATTCATGATCGATGTAGATCACAAATTCCTTGAGCAGCAAACAGTGTTGTCATACTGTTAGGGCTTAAATTAAGGAGTTGAACTCCTTTTCATAGATAGAATAATTGAATGTGGCTCCTTCAAGTTTCTTGCTGAAGTACACAATAGGTTGGTCTTCTTGCATTAGCATAGTACCTATGCCTAGTTCGGACGCATCACACTTTACTTTAAACACCTTATCAAATCTCAATAGAGCTAAGATGAGGCCTGTAGTTAGCCTCTCTTTTACTTCCTTGAAACTCCTCTTCCTCCTCTCTCTCTCCATTTGAATTTTATATTCTTCTTTGACGGTTTGGTAAGCGAGATTGTAATCATACTGAAATCCTTTATGAATTGGTGATAGAACAACATTAGGCCATGAAAACTTCTCACATCCATAGAACAAGTTAGTTCAGGCCATTCTATGATTGCTCTTACCTTCTCATCATCGACTCGGATGCCACCTTTACTCACAACAAAACTCAAGAAGATCATCTCGAAAAGGTGAAAGTTGCACTTCTTTAGGTTGGCGTAGAGTTATATAGCTCGAAGTTTTGCAAACACTTACCGAAGATGCTCTTGGTGAGTCTCTAGGTCAAGACTGTACACCTGAATGTCATCAAAATAAACTATGATAAACCTTCCCAATAATTCTTAAAGCACATGGTTCATTAGGCGCATGAATGTGCTCGACGCATTAGATAGTCCAAATGGCATTACAAGCCATTCATATAAACCATATCTTGTTTTGAATACGGTCTTCCACTCATCACCTTCACGCATTTGAATCTGATGGTACCCAGCTTTAAGGTCAATCTTGGAGAACACTCTTGCTTCGCTTAATTTGTCTAGCATGTCATCAAAACTAGGTATAGGATACCTGTACTTGATGGTGATTCGATTGATTGCTCAACTATCTACACAAATCCTCTAAAAACTATCCTTCTTCAGCACTAATAAGGTCGGTACAGCGTAGGGGCTCAGGGCCTTACGCACATACCCCTTCTTCAGTAGCTCGTTTACTTGCCTCTACAATTTGGCAGCCTATTTAGGATTCAGCCTATAAGTAGGCTTGATTGGCAGTGCGGCTCCTGGTTGTAGGTCGATCGCATGCTTGAAACCTTAATTTAGGGCAGACCGTTCGACAACTCCTCTAGAAACAAGTCAGAAAATTCCTCTAGTAAGTTTTTTACTTCGGTCAATAGCTCTTCCTCCTCGGGTCTCATCTCTAGAAGTCTTTGGATAAGCAAATAGGTCGGTTCCTCTATCTCCATTTCTCTTTTTAGTTTAGCTTAGGTCAATACCAAAGCCTCTTTCTTCAGGGTTTAGCTAAGTTAGGACTGCAAGACCTTTACCTACTCGGCAGTCATGAGACTCAATTTAAATCTTCTTCCTTCATGTGTCGTAGAACATGTATTCTTCTTGCCGTCATATATAACATCCATAGTTGTCCAAGTAGAATGTGGGCCGTACACATGGGCAACATATCACAAAGCACTTCGTCTCGATATTTTCTAATGAAAATTGGCATGGACACTTATTTGTTCACCTGTAGGGCTCCCTTATTGCTAAGCTAATGAAGCTTGTAAGGTCTTGGGTAGGGCACGGTTGGCAATTTTAGTTGCTGGACCATAAATGCAAAGACTGCATTAGTACAGCTCCGGCTATCAACTATTAAGGCACACAGCGACTCATTCACCTTGCACCCGATATGAAAGAGATTTTCCCTCTGTTTGTCTTTAGGTACAGGGCTGATGCTCATTGTCCTCCTCAATACTAAAGTGGTCGACAAAAGGTTGCCTTCCTCTCCGAAGATGACTTCCTCCTTAAATAGTCTAGTATGTTTATGCTCTTTCAACTCCTCAACTTCTTCATTAGTGTTGTTGACCTTAACAGTCGACACCTCGCCTTAGATTACCATTGTTTGCTTGTTCGGATACTGAGTGGCTATGTGTCCAAATCCTTAGTATTTAAAACACTTAATCTCACTCATCTTTCTCCCTGAACTTTGGCCCTTCTCGAACTTTCTCGAGGGTTCCTTCTCCTTAGCTCAGGTAATTGGAACAGATCGGGTGTCAATAACCTTGCTTGGTTCTATTTACATAAGTTTGCTTGAAACAATTCGGCTGTTACCTAGTCAGCTAACAAGTGGTAATCTTCCTATTCGATACCTTTCTATCCTCTAAGCAGCTTAGATTAAGTCATCAAGTGTTCTAACATCTAGGGTTTCCAGAATGTCCCCAATGTCATATTTTAATCCACCAATGAGTCAAGATACAGTTCGGTCCTTTGGCTCTATGACTTCACATCGAATTATTAACATTTGGAATTCCTTAATGTAAGCATCTACACTCGATCCTCTTTGTCTCAGTTCATATAGTCTTTTAAAGGCATCCTACAGATAACAGCTCAGCATGAACCTCCTCCGCATAACTCTCTTCATTTCATCCTAACTCCTAATCTCTTGTTCTACTTCCCTTCTTTTGGTGGCTTGTAAGTTCTTCTACCATAAGGTGGCATAACCATTGAACTCTAACATAATAAGTCTAATCGTTGCATTATCAGGCACTTCGTGGCATTTAAATTGCCTTTCAATCTTATCTACCCAATCTAAGTAGTCTTTGACATCACCACTTCTAGAAAAAATTGGAACATGCATTCTCAATCCTTAGACTTTAATGGTTCATACATTTCTTTCCTCATGCTTATAGTACTCCTCTGCCTCATCATCTCCTTTTGCTTCTTCCTCAATCTCTTTAAGTGCTAGTCTTTGTCTAATGTCTCTATAAACTTCTCGAGTTGAGGCATTAACTCGACCAAACTGTCCATTACCTCACCCTTGTTGTTCACCTTCCCTAGTAGGGCTATTTCTTACTCGTTGTCTGTCTTCTTGGACAACAATCACCAAACTAGCCACTAAGTAGTAAGCCTATCTAAATGGTCACCCACTGACTAAGGTGTAAAGTTTCCTTCCTATCCTTTGCCATGTTGAGTTCCACTTTCTTAGTTTCCTAAAATTTCTTGAACACTTGAGTTTGACATTGATGGATTCACTCTAAGAGCACAGAAACAGAATCTGACTTCGAATGTAGCTTAGCCCTTTGATACCAAGATGGTATGGATTGCTGTAGATAAACACATGGAACCAATATCATGCATAACTAATAGGGTAGGTTTGAGCCGTGAGATAGCTTAAAGAGTAAATGGTAGTTGAAGGTTGAGTAGGAGTTCTCGTGCACTAACGAAGGCCTCACACCAACTCAGGACACACTTGATATAATAGACAAGTATGGTTAGAGGTCACTTGCTAATAGTTTATGTTTAATTGGCTAGATAAGGGTAGCTCAAGAGTAAGAAGGACACTTAGCTCGAGAGAGTAAACGTTCAGTATATTCTTAGTATATGATGATGCGGCGATTACATTATGCAAGTATTTATAGTACCCAGTTAAGGTAAGTCCTAAATAATAGAAAATTACATAAATGGATCCCTAGCTGCTAAAAAAAGGAGAATAATTTATAGGGAAAACACGTAATCATGCAAAAGAATATTTACTATCAGAAAAGGATAGTACGGATGTTAGAAAAGGATAGCGTGTGCACATTTTACTATCTGTAGTCCCAATAACACTGCGAATCGAGCAGGGGTATATCCCGATGAAGTCAGTTCGGTAGCTTGGACAATTGGTACTATCAGCTTAGCCTTGGCACAATAGAGATTGCAGCATTTAGATTTAATGCTTGGACTAGTGTAAAGAAGAGGGTTCAACTCGGTACGTTGGCTAGTTACCTTGGTGACATCTTGGATTGTATGAAGAGCAAAATAGCTCGGTAGATTAGATTGGGATAAGTACTGCTCCTTGGCGCTTAACTTACCTCGAAGAGATGGCAAACCACCTGAGAAAGTCCTTAGCTCAGGAGCACATAATCAATCTATGATCCTTATCACGAACAGCCCATACATCTACAATTAGCAGCTCATACACTCATGTACAGTCACAGCAATTCACATATACTCTTCTGATTACGAGCACTTCACAGCACTATCTAGCATATGCACATCTACTGCCGTATGTTTAGCATGCCGTACATCTACTATCTTGCGCACGTCCAGTATACCGTACGTAGTAGCATGCATAATCTACTCCCCGACTAACACTCACATACTGTTGCACGTCTACTGTCTAGGCAATCTACTACAGTCTGAACAGTGCATTCACACACACAAACGCCAAACAGTTTGATTCGATTGTGGTGATCCAACCCGTTTAGGTAATTGGGTAAATTATTTTTGTTATTTATTTATTTTGTTTTTAATTAATTAATCACTTTATTTTACTAACTTATTTTTAGTGTAGGTTGTTTAATAATTTTAATATAAACTATATGTCATGCATTTTAATTAAATAAATTGTTGTTCTAGATAAATTTCATGTTTGAAGGTATGTATGTAAATTTTATATTCACATAAATCTTGCATTTAGAATTTAAAAAAATTAATTTTCGACACGTAGTAGTTTTTTTTTTTTTTCTTAATAAAAATCTTAACTAGATTGTTTTTAAGATTTAGTTAGTTTTTTTTTTAAATATATTCATGAAGATATGATTGATTAGTAATTGAGCTACATGTTTAGGGTACTACTTAGCTTATCTTACAATGCTATGGAGTGTTTGCAAATTATTTTGTTACCATCTCAATGGCTTAACAATGACTGGATATAAACTTCAATAAGACATGCATTTTAACTCATTAGGAGCTCCATTTAAGGTTATGGCACCAAATACTAACCTTATGGATAAGAATTAGAGCATTCTTTTCCCAAACCTTAGCAAACTAACTGACAAGTGAAGAGGCCATGGTAGGGTCAATAATGTGTAATATGGTCTTTGATTAGAGCTAGAGTGTCTTTATTGTATGTTTGTAGATAGTATCATTTGTGTTTAATCAACTCCTCAAAACTTAGGCTAAAGTGTGATTATTTTCTTTAGCCTTGTATTGGACTTGATAACAAAACGTCATTTTCTTGAAACATTGCACTCAATAAATGATTGAAAAACCTTGCCTATTGTCATGTGTGATGTATAATCTTATCTCTTACTCCTTATGAGGTTACATTTTGTCTACCCCTTTATTGACTCTTTTTCAAGCGTTGACAATTCAAACTTAGACAACCTAAGTGATCCAGGCATGTGCTAATGTGAGATTGAACTGATCCTGAAGTTCTTCTCTATTATTGTAGCTTATGAGTCTTTTAAGGTTACATGTAAACTTGTGCAGTTGTTGCAAATATAAGTGACTATTGTGAATATTTTCTTTATGAAGTAAAGTAACAACTTATTTTAGTATTTATATTTGTTATGCTATTGCTTATTGAAAAGCTTCAAATTAGTTTTGTTGTAATGCTTTGTGTATAAATACATCTATGATATTTGGTAGCACCTTTTTCTATGGTACTTCTATATTTGCTATCTTGGTAATAAAAGTGAATTGTTGCAACAATGCCATGTTTTATGTTTTGACTTAACAAGTAGAGTATTGTAATAAATAAAAGGAGAAAAAAAATAGTATTACTTTGATCTTAAGAAGGAATTGCCTTTTTTTATTTGGTAGCAACAGGAATTTTGTAGGTCAGTTATCTTGCAGAAATACATACAATAATAGTTTTCCAAGGAGATAGTTATTTTATTTTACTTTTATGAAACCAACCAAATACATTGTTAATATTTTTCAAGGCCATAAAGAAGGTTTTTAAATGAAGATATGAAGGAAAATTGATAAAATATATTTTATTTTCTTACATATAACTAGAGGAAAAAAAATTGAAGCAATGGCTTTTTTAGTGATTGCAAATGATGAAATTAGTGGGAACCATTTGTTAGACTATTCGCAATCCTAGGAAATTCTATCAGGTCAATAAAGTGTCAAATTAGTACTTTAAGAAAATTTTCTATATAAAAACCTCTTCACCTCTCTTGTGTTTAGATTAGTAGAAATCAACCCAAATGGAAAGAAAACAAATGAAATGGGAGGAAATGAGATGTTTGGCAACTTAAAATGAAGGGCGGAAATCGATAGAAACGGAATGAGGGTAATAGAAACATTTTCACTATTTACTCCACTTCTAAGTGAAAATGGGTGGAAATATATTATAATTACAAAATTATCCCTAATAATAATATTTATCACTATAAAAGTAGAGGTCATTTTATCTAATACTAACTTTACTTCTTTTCATTTTCTTTTGTAAGACAAACCAAACATAGGAAATGGAAGTTACTTCCATTTCTTTCATAAACAAAAAATAAAATTATACTTCATTCCATTTCTATTCCTTTCTTTTATTCTTTCTTCTTTTTTTTTTTTTTTTTTTTTTTGTAGTCATATGTACACATTTCCCTTTTATAAAAAGTTACCAAACATATTTTTCATCTCTATGTCGTTTAAGAAAATCCCTTAGTATTTTCTAAAGTATTTACAAGTCTAAGTGCTATCATATTTTTTTTTTTTTTACACATCCATGATAGGATCCTTAAGCCTAGAAAATAATGCCAAGGTCCTACCATTGAGCATCATGCTATATTACTGCATACTTTTTTCTTGGAAAAGTGTACATATAGAATATAATATTGTTCACAATAGTGTGTTCACATCTTTTCTATAGCAGAGGTTAAGATGGGCTAAGTCATTATCGAACATGGAACTTAGGCTATTGGATAGTTGATCTGATTTGAGTTGCATCAACTATAACTTTTGATAAAGTAGTAAAACTTTTGATCTTATAATTGGTATCAAAGCCAAGGCCATGGGTTCAATTCCCAATGAGCAGAATGCTAGGGGGGAGATTGTTTGTATTGGTGTATCAACATCTCACCTATGGTAGAGGTTAGGATGGGCTAAGTCATAATTGAACATTACATTTGAGCTATTAGATAGTTGAAATAATTTGAATTGCATGTCATCATTAGCTATAGCTTTTGTGTAGTTATAAAGAGCTCAATCCTATAAATATAATAAAATATAATATAAGAACTAGTCTTTAATATTAATCTTGTTATACTTGAACGAGGAGGTTGAGCTAGAAGTGAAAAGAGACTAAGGGTTGAGAGAGTCAACTAAGATTGAACTAGAATTAAACCGAGGTCTACAAATATATTATAATATAATTCGTATTTATTTATAAAATAATAAATATTACATCATTCCTTGAGAATTGAAAGTTGAAAGCCTTTTATAATTTATTTTTGTTTTTCTTTGATTTATATTTATTTTCTTAGTAAATTGGTGTATTCTTTAGAAAGTACAAAAGAAAATAATATATTTTGACTGACAAAAATCCATTGGGTTCTTATAGGATTGGTAGGGTCAATCAAGTTGAACTAAAGTTACTGTCATTGAGGGTTAAAAGAGCGATAAGGACTAATTTTATAGAGGGGTCAAGTCAAACAGAATTGGATCGAGTGAATAAATTTGGGCCTAACAACACTGTTTAATATTATATATATATATATATATAAAGGTTCCTTAGCAAAGTTTTTGGTCCAATAATGTATTTTCAAAAGCACAATGTACCTAATACTCACTTTTGATAAGAAGACATTAATGGCCCAATGGCACAATTGGTCCCAATAGATAAACAGTGGTCCATGTAGTAAATAGATGCAAAAACCATGAACTTTTGCACGGAGCTGATATTTCAGTAAGTGGGCTGATCTAGGCTTATGCATTAATTCCCAAAGATCTCAAAACAAATGACATTCTAAAAGCATCAAAAGCTGAGATACTCCAAAAGGTCCAATAGATGTGACCAAATAACTGGGCTGGAACTGGGCTTATGAATCATGTCTAATAGATGAAAACGAGTGACACCCCAAGCTCATGAAAATGTTGGGGGTTGCAATTTTTTGATTTTTTTTTTTAAAGGGACAGAGCGGCTAAATGGGTCCTCAATAGATTTATTGAAGATTCTACCGTCAATATCAATCAATAACTGCAATAGTGATATAAAGTTCAAGTTTGGCCAAAGATAAAAACTAAAAGATGTGGTTCCTCTCCTTCTACAAGTAAATCACCTCAATAGTAACTGCGTGATTATTGCTTAAATCACTAATTCCCCAATAATAATCGGGAGTTTTATGAATGAGTATTTTCTGAGCACCCGATATAATTCTAAGAGATAAACCTGTCTTATCTTGGGAGATTGATTATAAAATGTATGAACATTTAAGTATATAAGAGTAAAATATTTTTCTTTTCAAACTTTTAATATGTATCTAAGAAATCCATATAATTTTATGAAAAGAAATATTCAAGATATCCACCTATATAATAGCATTACTATTAGATCAAATATCGGCGTCATTGTCAAATTATGCATTTATCAAACATCGATATCACAATCAAATTGAGCTTTGACTGATTCTAAGTTTTGTATCCAATTAAAGATTGCATCATGTTAATATCACATATGGCAATATTTTGGACCCACCTTCGGTAAATGCAAATTCACAAATTTCGGATCACTATCCTACCCGTATTGAGTTATTTGGGTTTTGTCAGCACACTGAGTCTTTTGAACAAGATTGGTCTAACAAGTGGGTTATGGCACCAAAAATCCTATATACACATGATACAACTTGTTGAAAATATGATGTATTGACGCGATCCCACCGTTCAATAATATGGTTTTATGCATATTAGTAAAATGATATGTTTAAGTATAAATTAACGCGTCTGCATTGCATATTCATCAGACTAATATATAAAATAAAGCTACCATCTTTTATCGAACTACAACTAAAGTTGCGTTACACAAATATAAAATTATAGCATATGTATCATATGGTCATAATATGATTCTATTTGATGTACTATTAGAAGAAAATCATGAAATGTATGGGGTAAATTGTATAAAAGACTCAATTTGTTTACTTCATCAGCTTTTAGTCTCTTACTTTTTAAATTGATTGTTTAGAGCCCGATTTTTTCGAAAAAGTGATTCTAAACTCTTATATGACCCCCTTGAGAAAAAAAAAATAAAAAAAAAGAAGCTCTTCTATGACCCCTTTGTTATGTGCATTTTTTTCCCATTATTTTAATATGCGTTTACTAGTTTATCTAAGGGATAAACAATAACATGGGATCTAAAAACACGTCCTTTTTCATTTTCAAATATATGAAGGGTTAAAGAGACATGAAGTATACATGAAGGCTTTTATATGCAATTTACATTAATATACATGATTGATCATGGTCAACGACATAATACCGATCTAAAGGCAATTTTATATAGATACCGGGTAAGCAAAAATTATTGATTGATGAGAAATCAATTTATCATTAATATGTCTTAAAGTCAGCACTTTATATTCTCATTTTGAAGTGCCACATGGGTCAGTTAGCTCTGTTTAGGTTTTATGTGACTTTACTAGGTCGATTGATGCATCTATTCGGAATACAAAAGTATACTAATAAATAGGTTGTGTGTCATGTCAATTTATTAGATCACACCCAAAAAAAATTGCTATTTCTAACTTCCCTTCATATATAAAAAGATTTAAAAAGCTCATAAATCTCATATCTTATGCTTAATCTTCAATTGTTCCCTTTAAACTTTAGTTGAATTAGAAATTTAACATTTGGCTTGTTTAAAATTGACTTGCACAAATTCCCTCTAAATTTATCTCTTTCTTGAAAATTTAATTTAACACAAATTAAGTTTATGTTAGATTCCAAATTCAACTTTTAAATAAGCACTATCTAAAACGAAACTTAAAAGTTCAGGCCAGTTACTCCCACGAGCATGTTTGGTTCAATGTATTTAGTGCATCCTCAACTTAATTTGCTAACAAGTTTGAATTACAAAATAAAGGAATTAGTTTCCTATGAGTCCACCAAAAATTGAGAAAGGATCACATGAATAATGCATGTTACCTCTCTCTCTCTCTCTCTATATATATATATAACTACTTATTATATTTTAATATATAATAACGATAGTGAATAGTTAAAAAAAAAAAAAAAGAAAAGAAAAAGTAACGCTCGCTTTATTTTCTCTCCCAAGACTACGCGTCCTTCTTCTAAAACGAAGCATGAATACCAATTGGATTTTAATTAGAAGTAAATATCCATCGGACACTGCCATAAATGAAAATAATTGTTCCCCACACAGAGCATTTTAAGAACAACCATGATTAGTGACTCCAGAATTAATATTGGACCCACGGGGAAACCAAGAAGAAAAAGAAAAAAGCTTTACCATCTATGATGCCCCACCATCACATCATTGATAGACTCCCACCACCATCTTGCCCTTTCTCTTACTATGATGATGAGACCTAAAGTGGACCCTAATCCATCAAAAACAGTCTCATCCTTGTCTCAACTACATGGTTCAATGGACCCCAATTACCACATGGGTGCATAGTGTGCCTTGCCGGTCTCAGGGCTCTTCTCTAGTTCCTACGGTTGAATTTATGAACGCACTAAAATTAAAGATAATGGAAAGGTTCGCTAACTTTTTGTTTTTTATACGTTAAATCGCGTACGAATTACTTTATATGAATTCATTGATACATATATACACATTCTAATATAAATGTACAGATTCTTGTGATGTGAACATGTATTAAAATTTGTAAGATATATCAAAATTTATATGTTTACATATATTCTAGTAATGGAAACGTATATTAAAATTTACATGTTATAACAATATATATATATATGTATGTATGTACCGTAATTTTGCAGGATAACTTCATATGAAGTCTTCTGTACATGATTTAATGCAAGTAACTCTCTTAACTTATTCTATATAATGTAGGATTAAAAATTACAATTATCTTAATATTTTATTTTATATTAAATTAGTTTTTACTGTAATTGTGTTATATTTATTTGTTTTTGTACTCGTGTTTTAATCTTATTGAGTTTGTATTCGTATTGTTATATTATTTGTAATTACAAACTCTTAATTAAACTTTTTTAATTAGAAAATAAACTTGAAATTTTCAGACCATCTGCAATTTTTTTCTCTGGGGTAAAACTAACAGATGGTGAGCACGTACATGCGTTATTCGCTGATTTAAATAATTTCTTAATGTAAACTCATAACATGTGATATTTTGAGAGTGCGAAAATGTGACATTCGGGCTGGCGATTGTTATATTCGTTCGTAATCATTAGGAACTTTGTCACTAACCTGGCCATCTGAATAATTGGAGTCAACATCTTATTGGACCAGCAACATCGGGTTGATTTTTAACATACATGTGCAATATGCCTAACAAAGATTAAATATGTCACTTGTAGAAATGCAAACAAGTTGTAATCACGTGGAACTCCAGGTTGAGATGCTTCCGCATTTTGCTCTAGATAATGAAATTAGGGTTAGCCATCGGTTAGGGCTTTTCTAGTGTCCGGTCGAATTTTGTTTTTGTCGTAAATGTATTTAATTTTTGTCTTTTTCTATGCTATTTCTACATTTGCTATCCCCGGAGGGGTGGTGGCGCGCGGGCGCAGAGGCGTGGGGGAATGTTTCACCTTACTGCTTTTTATTTTTTGAAAAATGTAGAACGGTTTTCAATGTTTTCAATCTATCCCTTATTTCTATCTTATATTTACAAACAACTGCAGTGAACAATAAAAAAGAAAAAAAAAAAAAAGGGAAAGAAATGCAAATAAGACATCAAATCGGATAAGAGAGATCATCCAAAGGAGGCCAAAAAAACAACCGGAAGAAAAATGAACAATTCACAGAGGTTAATTTATATTTAAGGAACATTTCAATCATTCGAGATATTAACATATTAGACGATTGATAAGATTTTAACGGAAGAATGTATGTTGGAGAAAAACATGGGCTAATAAAAAATAAAAATCAACATAAATTGAAATGGTTAACGACACATATTACAACAGCGTAAGCCATGTAAATAAATGAACTTTCCAATGAGAAATTAAAAGTAACGAGGAGAAAATATATACAACAGAAAGTACTTCTTTATGTTATATGCACTTGGAATTGTATATATGGAATTTTATTTGTACCAAAAGAGTTAAACTAAATTCTGTTGGCAAAAAAGGAAAAAAAAAAATTCTGATCAACATGCCATCTTATTCCATCTCTTAGTCATAAAAGACAAATATATATTCATATACATAATATTGGCCATTTAAACATACAAAATTAAAGTGAAACGAAATCTATGATAATTTTTTTATAAAATTGTAACAGGAAATTTCGATAATTTAAGATGCGAAACTTTATCTTTTGAAAGAATTTTAAAATCCCCCTTATGCATCACGTAAGTTCCATCTAAATCTTTTTCCCCGCACCACACCACACCACCCCCAACCAACCAATAATTTCAAATAACATCCCTTGTAGGAAACCATGATGTTTCCTTTGTTAATTACACATTATATATGTATATACATAACAGTGATACCCAATATATTCATAATTCAATCTGCAAGCTTCCAAAGCACATTATACATACCCACAAAGTGGGAAAATTGTGCTCCATCATTCCTTTCCACTGTAATATTTGATATCGGCAATTTGTGACCATTTCCATGTTCCCCGTGTTGAAGGATTGAGCTTTCCCTTCTTAAATTATGGTAGCATTCCTCCTCTTGTTTCAATAATGTTAAAATGAGATCTATATTACATAAAATAATAACCAATACGTTTGATTATCATATTTTACTATAACAATATAAGGAATAAATTCCGCTTTACATATCTCTTTAAAATTTTGCAAAACTGTATTTTCGCTTTTGATACTTTGCTCTCATGTATTGTATTTCTATCCATTATGATTAATTAGTGGACACATATCAATTTTTGTTTGGTCCGTAGAAATTAATTAATAATATTAATATATTTAATTAAATAATATAATACAATTTATTAAAAATTGCAAAGAAAATAAAAGTAGTAAAATGGCAAAAAAGGGAAAAAAAGAAAACTAGGGGTCCTTCTCGTCCACCACCTAGAAGGAATTTGTGTGAGCCTCATAGGGTGGGGGTCAACAACTGCTGTAACATAGTTTTGTCGAAATTCGCCATTTTAGCATGGTGGATCATGAGCTACCTACTTTACTATACGAATAGAGCGGTAAGTGGTTATTTATTATTAGAAAAATACAAAAAGAAAAGAAAAAATAAGAGAAAAAACCGTTGAGCTATTTAATTCAATGAAGACCCAACAAGTTATTTCTTCCTTCTTCTTCTTTTTTTCCTAACTTTTTATTATAGTGAGACTACTATACGTGTATAGCACAATCTATGTATAGTTATAGATCATGACCTACCTTCATAAACTAACTAATTATACCTATTAAAGGCTTGGGGTAATAGGTAAGGGCCTCTTAGGTTTTTTATTCCTTTTTCCCCTTGCCACTTAATATTTTTATTTATTGATTTTTTCACAAAATTTTCATAAATTTCTTATAATATTTAATTACATATATTTAATAATATTATTTTATTATTTAATTATTGTAGACTAATAAGAAGTTGATGCATCTCCACATATTAATAGTGATAAATAGAGATAAATCATATAAACGCAAAATGTGAAAAAAGAAAGTACAAGTATGCAAAATGAAAAAGGATGGAAACTCAAGTATATAAAGTGAAATCTATTATCGAAAAAATGTTACCTTTTAAGATTATTTAAGTAATGCTTTGTGGTAAAACATTTATCTTGTATGATGATTTATTGATAATAGCTATTATTAAGTACTTGTTAAGTATATATAAATGGATATATATGATAACAATTTGGATATATCGCACTTTAAGCTCTATTAACTTATATGTTGTATATATATCATTTTTCAACCTTCAACAAGTATACTTATGGCCTATCAATATATTTGATTAATTTTATAAGAATGGAATAAAATAATTATCTCCCCTTATTGTGTTAATATATATTACATTCAATTAGCAAAATAATTATTTCATGGAATTCTAATTATTATCAAATAAGGAATCACGGTTCTTTCACAAGATAAAAAAAGTAAATATTTCTTGGTCCTTCCTATATATTCTATATATTTTATTTATGAGACCTTAATCCAACAATTTAATTCATGTAAAAGCTTTTATTTCTCTATTTTATTAATAATTGCAATACAACTCCTATTTTATTCTATTATGCCAACCAAATGTGTCATGTAACTCCAACGGTGAGTTTTTAAATTATCATCATAATCACCCGATAAAAAGACCTTCAGCCTGACTGATTCAGTTAAATTTACATTTTAATACCTAAGAGGTAACTAAATCAACATAAATCTTAAGGAGGTTTAGCACAATCTAATCTTATTGCCTTAAGATACATTGATGTTGTTTGAGAGATAATTACAAATATATCCCTTAAATTATTAGTTAGATAAAAATAGATCCTTTAACTTTTAATGTTGAACTCACCTCTCCATAACTTTGAACATCATGCAAATATCCATAAAGTTGTTGCTAGTATTAGATAAACTTTTATAAAAATTTAGCACGCTATCTTTTGAGACTTATATGCACATTTATTCAAAAATTATGAAATATAAAATCATATTGACAGTTTCACTTGATTAAAGTTTAGAAGATGTATTTAAAATTTACCTTTCATTTAAATATTCATAAATTCATTCCAATTGCCACCATGAATCTATCAAATTTTACATATTATATTTTTATTCTTTTAATTTAGTCTAACAGATAGTCTGTCCTTAGAAAAAAAAAAATTAGCCTAAAATATAAGAAAAAATCACACTAAAGAATGAGCTTTTGAGTGTTAAGTTGAAATAGAGGATTATTATATAAATGGCTTAAGTAGAAGATTGACATACATTCAAGTTGAGTATGAAATAAATTCATGATAATCTCATAAAAAATTGCATTTCATGTTATTTATATTTCCTTGATATCCCTCAACAAAGATCCTTTTAGATGTTACAGATAGCATTTTTTGCAGCAAAATATAGTTTATATCCATGAACACCTATCAAACTTTTTCATTCAATAATTAACATTACCTTAAGTTCCTTTTGTCAAATTACTCGCAAACTTTTATAATTAACATATGGGTTAATTTTCCTTTTGTCAGTATAGGAAAATGGGTGTCAATCAAGTGAACCAGTCAACATTTGACAAGATAGAGGGAGCGGTTAGGGACCCATGCGAATCAAAAAGTAAGAGATGGAAAAGGGGTGGGGGGTGGGGGGGGGGGAGAGAGAAAGAGAGAGATAGAAGCAGTGCCAGAGAGGTGAGGGGTTGGGATGTCTGGACCACCAGGTGCATCGGGAAACAACTCCCGCGCTGTTTTCGCGAGTCCCTCATCCGAACCACCACTCACTGACTCATTCTGCACCGTCAGACTCAGAACGACAGACAAAAGACTCTAGACCCACAAACTGTTTCTTATGAATGACACTCCACACGCATCAACCTCACTTCACTCTCACTCCTGCTATCACTTATCATTTTTTTAATGATCTCACAGTGTCCTCTACTGTTGTTCTGTTCCATGTCTTGTAACCTCAAACTTCAGTTTCAGTTTTTTGAGTCATATGTGTTCTGGCATTATCTCTATCTTTTCTTATCAGTTCTCACTTCCCTACTGTTACTTACCAGTATTATTACGTAGTGCTACGACTACCTGTCTTTTTACTTGGCCTGTAATTGTTCATATATTATATTATATGTACGTCTATCTCTAGACTATTAGACTTCCTTGTCCAACATTTACCTAATTTTGACTGGACTCCGGTATAGGTGTAATGTTCGTAACCCTCGACCTTTATAACTTATTTTCTTTCTCGATTGCTTGTATTTTCCTCCTTGTCAAACATAATCGCTGATTATACCATGAAAAACATTTTGGGTTTATCATCAATCAATGTCAAATTCATATCGTATCACAATCACTTTTCTATGTCAACTCATCAAAATAGTGGTCGGTTATCAGCAAGAATGTTAGACTAACTAAGAAAACCTTTTATTTAGTATGATATGTTGGCTTGTAATAGTAGGCTACACTAGTAATCAGGCACTACAAGTTGACTTGACATTGCATTATTGGGGATACATCATGCCGCATCAGCGTTTTTCTTCATAAACATATGCTGAACTTTTGAACTAGTGAAGAGTATTGGTTCTAATTTGTAATTTGCATCCCACTTAATTCAAGATCTACTCGAGGCGAACGAATCCTTTACAAGACGTGGTAAAACATGTTCTAATATTCCACTCTACTAGAGGGTTTCTAAGTTGAACCAAATCCAACATGAGCAGTCGACCTCCATAACAAATGTTTGGAATTTGGTTTTTCTGTTTTATTTTGTAATTTGTATGATTCTCTCTTTGGCTCAATGGGTTGAGGGTAAATAAATTTTGCATACCCATGTTCCAGGTGAGGAAGTTGGGCATCATTACGGCCTTAAAAAACCTTTTTTCTTTTTCTTTTAATTACATATTACAACAATTTTGATAACCTTAAAAATATTTTAAAAGTATTAAATTAAGCGATTCATGAATTGAATGACATTATGTATTTTTTTTAAGACATGGATTACCATGTACCTTTTTGAAAGTAATGGATCATTCTTGTAAGAAATGAGGAGTTTGAATCACGAGTAAAAATTTTGCATTTACGGTTTTAGAGGGGGGCAAAATTAATTCATACGAGATTGTGTATAATAAATGTATTTGAAGCGTTTAACATCTTTTACTAACGACTTTAGGAAAGTGGCATATCACTTCACAAGAATCTTGCTTTATCTAGAGTCCTTCAGATGTGGGTTGCCACATGCATTATATAATTGATTAAATGTTTAACGTGTCAAATTGATTATGTAATTCAAATAAAATGTTTTATAACTTTTTCTTTTACAAATTAGCTTTTCTATCGTATAAAGAGTAGGAGAAATTACATCAACTATCTCTGAAACTTTTTTATTGCATAGATATCCCAGTTTTTTTATTGTATAGATTGTATAATACTTAACTCCTAATATATTTCAAATATATATATATATATATATATAAATATATAGATATCTATGTGGGAGATTCAGTTACATATTAGATGGATGTAAATGCACAATTTAAAAAATTGGAGATATTAATATAATTTCAAAAATTTATAGGGATGATCAATATAATCTATTTTAAAGGATATAACAAAAAATGGTCAATAAAAGAAATATAAATAGCAACATTTTTTAAGAGCTTTAGCAATATTTTGACGTGTATGTGGATATTTTTTATAGTTATGGGAAGGTGAAATCACAAGCTAGAAGTTGAGAAGATTAATTAGATACCAATAATTCAAGATATGTATTTGCAAGTAGATATAGTAATTTGGACATACCAATTAAACTATAAATCATATATCAACCGTATCATAGAGGTTCTAAAATTTTTATATTTTTCCATCCTATACTTAGTTGACAATGATCTATTAGAATATATGAGTTCCTAAGATGCTATATAGTCATGTACATATATGTATATAAATTATATGCATTAATATACAATTATTATAATATTATTTATACGCATGTTTTAACAAGGAACACTGACTCACTCTCACAATATAATTATTCACCAATATTATAATAGCATTTGTTTTAGATTTAAAATCAAGTTATGAGAGCAAAAACCTATTTGCAAGTATACGCAATTATACACGTAATGTAGTACGATTTAAGCAAGGTCAGATTTATTGGAAATTTTAACTAGATATTAGATTATAGCGATTCTACTTTAAGTTAAACTTTTGAATTGAGCTTCTTGATAGAAATTAATTTAATCAACTATAACTGCAAACTAACACCCAAATTAGCATAAACGATTATCAGATGGAAATCACAATATCTAAAGACATTAGATTATGATTTTGCTTGGATTGTGAATACACCATCTTTTAGATGGTAAGATTTTTGCCCCCATAATATATGTTAAATTATCTATTTGGATTTAACTAAAGTCACTAAAATTGGCTTTGTTTTTAAGTTTTCAAGATTCTTATTATAGTAAGAAAATCTCTTTGAAGTCGTTTCTATAATTTATAGTTAAATAGCCTATTCATCTTACAGATTTAACTACTTTAGTTGAATTTGAGATTTGTGTATATATCGATGCCATTGTTCAAATTCAACCACATCATGAAAGTGAACTCTAGAGTTAATCAAAATTACTTATATTTATGCCAATTTAGTCGTTCTAGATTAAGTTCTTGAACCCTTAAATCTCCCTAAGTATCTACAGCTTTAACCCTTATAAATTTGGTAATTGAATTATGAACCTAAGATAGCTAAAACATCAAATATTCATAAAGCCATCATATACAAGAGTAAATAAAACGATATCACAATCCTATTATGCTACTTTAGCTAATAATGATAAGACTAAAATCATAAGAATAATCAAAACCCATTGCAAAATTCAAATTAAGGAAATAAGACACCAAAAAAGGGGTTCAACTCCTCTTCAAATTCATTCCTTATGTTCCTTAATTTTTTTTTTAAATGAATTTTGATGCCTATATTACTATGGAATATAAGTACACAAAGTAAGCTTTATTAAATTAAAGTCACATGAAAAAGGAGAAAAGAGAGTATAATTGTGTAAAAATTGGATAAATTTTCCATGCATATTCATGAAACTTATTGTTTCCAGCATAATCACTTCATTAGAATAGCCTAAATGGCATCCAAATGCCCAAAATGGCATTTCTATGGCATGGTTGTGCTTAAAACCCTTAAGGGTCGATGGCTTTAACTAGATAGCCTAATGTAGTGTCTAGATGGCTTAGGTTTTTTTCACAGACTTCGTCTAGATAGCTTGAAGTGGCATTCAAATGGAGTAGTTGACTTTCGTTTGGCTTGAGCTTCATTAGGTGTTTGGGTGGCCTAATTAGTTGTTTGGATGAAGAACTCTTAGTTTGCAAAAATGTAAAAATTAGCCAATTTTCCTTCTTTTGTTGATTCCTTACTTTTAACTTATGCATTTAAGTTGTCTTATATGAAAGAACATCAAAATGTACATGAGTGTAATACAAAATTTAGGAAATAAATATGGCAATTTACACACTAATCTACAACCTGCAACTTAGTATTTTTGCCTGTCTTTTAAGTAAAACACAACTTATAATTTTAAGCATAATCTTAAGGACAACAACAACTTTAAAGTTTCACTGATATAGGTAATACGGAATATAGAAAAAAAAAATGCTCCAATTTGTCAATTAAGGCTCCAATAAGAAGAATCAAGCGATTAGTTTGCATTCTTTGTTTGTTTTAAATGCTTAGTGTAAGTAATTTTTGTACACAGTTCTTATTTAATCTTTTCAAATGTTTGAAAAACACTAAAAATTGAAGATAAACAACTAATCCATCCATAATAGTCCTATGAATCTTATAAGTAAAGTTCCAAACCTAAAAACTAAGTTTAATATTCAATTAAACAATAGAGAGTTGCATGCACTTCATATACTAAACTAAAGTGTATACTTTTCTTTCTTTCTTTCTTTATTATTATTATTATTATTTAATCTTATTGAGCATGGTAATGTTAAGTAAATTGTACAATACATCAATTCATCCCCTAGTTCTTTTTCTTGAGAATTTCATATTTTCTTTTTCAACACTTACACTTACCTTTTAGGACCTTATTCTTCCCCTTTGGGCCTTTAGGGGGACGGGGGGGTGACAAACGAGGATGTTGGCATAGGTGGGTTTCGAGTTAGTGTACTTATTATTTGTGTAGGATCATTTGTTGAAGCCACCAACAAATATTGTATTTTTGCTTTTCTCAATCAATTTTTTTCTTTTTGTCTTTGTTATTGGTTAAAGATAAGTTAAACCGCAACTTTATTTCTTTTCGCTTAGAAAATTTTTAAGAGGTAAATGAGTTTTTTAAGATTTACTAAAGATTACCAAACCACCTAAAATGTCTAAGGTATGAATACATATCAAGGTTAGTCTAAAAAATGTAAATTACAGTTCTCACAAAATGGCATTGCCTTAATTATGAATTTCAAGATTTGGATTTAAATAATGTGTAACTAAATTGAATATGGATTTTGTCTCTTAATTTTTATCAAGTGGTTAATGCTCATTGTGTGATTATGTTAAAATTGTAAAAAATTGAAAAAATTTGGTATATTGCTTAATTTGGAGTAAACACAACAAAACTTTGTGTATGTTGTTAGTTTTACCAAGTATTGATGCTAATAGATCAATGCAACTTGATTATACATGTATAGAAATCAATAATACCTAGCCTCTAAGATAAAATCTGCTATAAATTAGTGACAACTTAGGATTTCTTCCAATCAAAATTCCATCAATTAACCACCCTCAACTACATAAAACTCACGTTTCGTCCCCCCAACTTTTAAGACATGTAATATCCTCATTAATTTAGCTTAATATGAGAACAAAGAAGAGGGAAGAGAGCGAGACTTCATTGGGGTGATAATTGATTTATTAGTTATTTTTTATCGCTAATGAACACTCTGACTGCTTACATATACTAAAGCAACCTGATACTTCAATAAATTACACTCATAAGCTTCAAAGCTATTGATTTTGACATATTTGCATTGGAAACAACCATATCGTAGATACAAAACTGAAATGAAAATGAAACATAAACATAATATAAAACAACATCAATTAAAGCAACCATGAACAACATCTACTTAGTGCTTAGTTTAAAGTTTTCATCCCAACTTTTCTCTTCAATGTTCATTCTAGATCTCGAAGATCTAAGACTCTAAGATGTACAACTATAAAAGTAATACTTCATCAGCTTCCATTGAAATAGATCACTTGTGTTACCTTTGATCCTTACAGCTCTATAGAAGTACTTAGTTAATCACGAATGGTCCTAGCTACCTTTACCTAAGTTTGCTAGGAAATAGTTTCAAGTGACAATTGTGAAATAACACCTTCTATCTAATTTAGACTCTTAATGAAGAATTCTTTTATCATGTCACCTAGGGCTGTAGACAAGCCAAGTCAAGCGAAGCCAAGTTGAGTTTTTGTTGAGCTCATTTAAAAATTATAGAGCTTAAGCTAACTCAAGCAAGCTTGAAAATTGTAGACTCAAGTTTGAACTTGTTAAGAAATCTAAAGCTTAAGCTTAACTTATTTAAATAAATGAACCTAAGCTCAAGCTCCTTTCATTGAATGAGTTTAGATGAGCTCAAAATTAATTCAAAATTTCAAAATCTACCTCATTTTTTTTTTATCCTTTTTTCAAATGAAATAATTCAAAATTTTATGGTTTTTGGTTATATTAATCATATTTACTTTAAGTCATAGTGTTTGTTCTCCCATTGTTATATTCTTACTCTTATGATTTTAATAAGCTTTTTTAATTTTACAAGTCTTATTCTTACATTCTTATAAAGTATTTTTAAAACACTACGATTTTAATATAATACATCGGCTTTTTAGCTTAATTGCTAGTTTAATAATATAAATAAGCCTACTTGTGAGTTAGCTTAATAATATAAACAAGCTTTCTCACAAACTCACTAATGAGGTTAAATAAGAGCTCAAACTCAGTTTGTTTAATTAAACAAGTTTTATTTTAAATGCAAACTTGACTTATTTAAGTAACGAGCTCAAGCTAAGCCATGTTTAAAGTGAGTCTAACTCCAATAGCTGGTGAGCAATTTGGCTTATTTAGAATACCAATGTTTCCTTTGGTTTTTTCCTCGTAAATCCTACTGTTCTCAAATACCTCACCATGTAACTAGTCTAGCACATTCAATGAACACCATTAACATTTAGTGCATTGTCCTTGCATGATGTACTAATGATTTTCTTCATGATTCGCTTTAGCTTCATATTAAATTACTCTAATTAACCATTTTTCAGAAGGCCATAAGGTGCCATCACCTTTTGTGTCGATTTGCATTTTGCAAGAAAGCTATCATACAACTTATTGTCTAAACAAGTACCCAAATTATTCATAATTGCTCAAGGTGTCATAAAACTAGTGAAAAGGTTCTTCTTGAGAAATTTGAGTACATCCTAGGAATCGTTTGTAGGGAAAACAATTGCTTCAACCCATTTAGAAATGTAGTTAACTACAGTTAAGATATATTTGTTTGTGAAGGACGGGGAAATTGTCCCATGAAATCAATACCTAAAGCATCAAACAACTCTATCCCCAAAATTCCATATTATGGCATTTCAAGCCTTTTGGAAATGTTTCAAGTCCTTTGACGTCGAGCACAACCCAGCACAAATGCACGTTACAACCTTGAAATAGTGTGAGCTAGTAAAATCAATGCTGATAGACTTTCACTATGGTCCTCAGCGTCGAAATGACCACAAGCTTATGGCGATATATGTCAAGGTGTTGCCGAGTTCGCATTTAGATACACCTCGTCAAATTACTTAGGTAGTGAAGCTTTTGAAAAGATACTACTCCTCCTAAAAGTAATGTAGAATGTTAGATAAAACTTTCTTCCAAATGAATACAAGCCAATATTTCTAACAAGAAATATACAGTAAAACAACAAACAGAAAAGTCACTTTGGCCTGGGAATTTTTTAAAACTAGATTGAAAGAAAAGACTTTTAGTTCCTTCCGTTCACCGTGAGGCCCGATTTTTCATTTCCATACCTCTAGCTATGAGTATATATTTGCTACTCACCCCCATAAATATGATTCGTTTCCAAGTAACACTTTTGTTGGTCCACGTATTTGGCAACACGGGAACACACATGTTCATCTTCTTGAATTGCCTGTTGGTAGCCAAGAAGATCATGGCACGACCCTTGGTTTCTAATAGATAATATTAGGGTAGAACCACTTCCATAAAATATAATATTTATTTCTAGCCACTCTGTTGAGTTAGAGGAGTAAAAGGAAAAAGGAAAAAAAAAAAAAAAAAAGAGAGAGAGAAGGAAATGTCCTGTGGCTTTTTAAATTAAAACTTTTCCTCGAATTCCTTTTCCCACAATTAAGTTCTTTAATCAAAAGCTAGCTTTTCCAAATCCCAACACCAAAATTAAATTTGCATGACACTCCATAAAGTGCATGCAGTTAGGGCCATGCAATGAAAGGAATATTTTATGCGTTTATCAGAATAAGCAAAGTGCACGTAAAATCACAAAACAGGAGATGTCAAAGAAAGGATTTTTACGTCTTTATGAATTCTGAAGCCACTACCATCAACGTGATGAGTCGATCATGCTGCTGCTTAAAGGTAACACCAAAAGAATCTAAACCCAAGCGCATATTTGCATAACTCATGGGGAAGCATTATGTTATATATTTACTAGCTTAATTCCACATTTTAATTGTGACAATTTAGTGATATATACTAGAAATATAAGTCCCGTACAAATTGTGGAAGAAAATAATAGTACTTTATCTATTCTGATATAAATCCATATTAATTAGAAACCCTTAAGTTATTTAAAAATACTATTTGAATAGCTCTCCTAGCTATTGTTTTTGTTGAAATAAACATTGAAAATGGTATCAAAGACAACTCTTATTAGAAGATATATTAAATTGAGAAATTAAGAAAAGGAGAATTGGTGAGCTTGAGAAAGAGGGGATTTGACGAGGATAGAAGATAGTCATGGTGTGGGTATTATTGAAAAAGATTTAATAAATAAAGAAAATGCCCTCATTAGTAAATTTCAAGGAGAGGAATGGATGCAACTAGTTTTGCAGTGATGAGACATTGTAATTAACATGTCTTGCAAAAGCTTTGTCAGACATAGAATATTGATTTTAAGGTAGGTCTTGTCTCCAAAACTTTTGTATGCCTTGTTTAATGAGAGGGAGGCCATTTAAGGTATAATCTTAGAATCTTAGATAATTGTGACAAATTTTCGAATAAAAAATGAATAGAAATGATATAATCAAAATATATCCGGACACTTAAATTGGAAAATAAAATAATATTAGTGGAAGGAGGAAAAAAGAAAAGGTCGCTTAATATGGACACAGTAAATATATACACTTATAAGTAGAGGATTGGGTATGGCCGAAATAAAAACAATTAAAAAAAAAGGTAGAGGATTGGGTGTGTCTATATACTTATAAACATTACAAAAGAAAGAAGGTAACGGATTGGATATGTCTATATATACATATATACATATACATACAAAACCCTGTTGGATTTCGGGTAAAGTGAAAACGTAAATTTGAGATATGTTTTATAATATTATAGTGATATTATCTAAAACCTCAATAAAAGGATTCTTTTACTAGAATTATCATGTACCATACGGATTATAACCATGTTCATATATTCAACATTTAATATAACAAGAAGATTACGTGAGTGAGTAAATGAATTAGGACATTTTCTCGAAATACTTAAGGATTGTGTATTTAACCTCACCCACCGCTAACCCAATACGAGCTCCGCCAACCACCATGGAAGACCACCAGCCAATCACCTCCTTGAACTGCCACGCACACTTAAACCAAACAGCAACCAACTTGAGCCACTAGAACCAAAATCCATATACCCTTCTTGAACCAAAATTGAAAGTTTACAAACTCAAAGCAATAAGACTAGATTTATCCATTTGATCTGATGCCGTAGGTGCATCGCTGGGATTGGAATTTTTCAAATTAGGAAATTTCTAAATTCCCCTTTCAAAAGAGGTTAATTCAATCATCAATTTCTCACTCAATATTTTTCTCTATGCATTTCAAGGGATCCTTTTTTTTTTTTTTTTTCCCTCAAAGAGAAAAGGGTGCTTTTTTTCTTTTTGGTACAAATTGCAAACAAATCCCCTTAGTTATTTGTTGGATGTGGATAGGCTGTTAAACTTCTAAATAGTTCCGAAACTGTTACCATTAACTTTTGGGTCTTTAAGGACAATTTGAGAGTTATTTAAACACTTCCTAAAGTTAGATGTAGGTAGACCTTTTGCTTTCTTAATAATATTTGGTTTTCCCAAAAAAGAAAAATTAGTTAGAAGCCAAATCACATTAAGTTTAGAGGGTCTATCTATATCTAATCAATAATTTATAAAGTGTCATTTTAATTATCCTTTAATTGCTCTATCATTTCATGGTACCACATGGATAAAAGCTGGTATACCACTCCAATCATTTGTCTTTCTTAATGTTTCTATTTATTTGATGCATCCATACTAAGAAAATTTCATAATTCACTAATGTGTTATATCATATAGGCACGATATTATAAGAGAAATATTAAAATGCACTACATGAGTACCACATGACATAGTTTTATTCAATCAACTGATTTTGACAAATTTAAGAATTTAATTGCTTAAGTGAAAAATTAATAAAGTAAAGTTAAATGGTTAAGCAAATTCAGCATAATATATCCTTGGATTTACATTTTTTTTTGTAAAGGCTCTCAATAATGGTGGATAAAATGAGCTTTCATTCAATTTAAGGGCCGAACTAAAAACCCAATTACTTTTATAGTTCAGTTTGTAATCTTTATTGAATTGAACCAAAGCATTATGTATCAGTTCATTTGACATTGGTTCCAAGTTGGTTTGCCATGTGTGTGTGTATGAATGCTTCATTTTCAACTTATCATCTCTTATTATGGTTGTATCTTGATATACTTATCATTATTTGTCTTTAAATTGAATTTTTTAATTACCAATCATTCTTTCTTATGGTGAACAACCAGATACCAAGAATTATATAGTTGGAATTTCTAAGATTGAATAACATGGATTCGTTGATAATAGAAAGA
Source organism: Lumnitzera littorea (assembly GCA_024138015.1). Taxonomy (NCBI): domain Eukaryota; kingdom Viridiplantae; phylum Streptophyta; class Magnoliopsida; order Myrtales; family Combretaceae; genus Lumnitzera; species Lumnitzera littorea. The sequence continues at coordinate 31,807,981 of JAMXBB010000012.1, forward strand.
TAAATAAATTGATGAAAATAAAATCAACAACATAGATAGTAGCATGATGAATTCTCCTAATACAAGTTAGGATTTTCTTTTCTTTTTCTTTTTAACAATACGGTTGCATTCAATTTAATGCGGATCCACAAACCGAACCACATCTTATAGTGATTTGATATGAAATTTGGCTCGATTCATTTCGGACCCATAGTCCTTGGCGACATGCTTCCTGACATATTATGCGACTTGCAATTCTACTTTATTGAGCTTCAATCTTCCTGATGCCAATCATCCTTCCTCTCTTACCCCTCTCTGTCAAATCACATCTCAAATCTCAGCACCATGAACCAGCTAAAACATATAGCTTTCTAATCTCCAGTCAATGCCTAGTGCTTAATACTGTTATAATAATATGCCCTGTTTAGGCCCCTAAATTATCTTCTTTTTTTACTTAAAAAAGGGAATCTAATATCGACCATGCCTCTTATTTCCTGTACATGTATGATGCGGGTACTCTAATAAACATCATTAAAGATTATAATGATATAGGTTTACTTTTATTATCATATTAATTGTAGTTAAAAATTTAAAAAATTAAACAAATAGACTATGATTTATATGGTTTTTAATTATCTTATAGCTCTTGTAGCTTATTGGCATCGATGCTATTCTTCTAGCGGGATAGACAGAGTTTAAATTCCTCATCTCTCATTATAATTATCCAAGAAAAACAAAACAATCTTTTTTACACCCATTTAAAAAACCAACCTTTGTTCTTTTTCTATACCTTTCTTCTTTTTATCATAAATAGACTCCTGAAAGGAATATCTTATATAATCTCACCTAATAAAGTAGGGACAGTTGTTTTTAGCTTTGCTTTAATTGCGTTTTTAAAATATGCTTAGCAGCTGGATGGAGGATCAAGGCTCTAATCTCATTGGTGGAGGAAGCTACCTTTGTGGACTACATGTTCCCACGTAGCTCCGAAATGTGTGATGTGTGATTCTTACGCGAAGCAACATTATCTCCTAGGATTCCTGTCATTAACTTTCAATTAGTTGCTTAAACTATAATTAATTAGTGATAATCCTTTTGTAGTTATCCCTCATGTGACCTATTGCCAAGAGCCAAAGTTTATTGTACCATTATATAAGGTACCATGTTATATCATATAACTTCTAATCATCTCTTGAATAACTGAATATGCAAAATGATCATGAGACTGAAAATTGAGATGCCGAAAACCCATCCGAGTCATGCATTTATGACAAGTAGATAGAAGCGTTATGACATTCATGGATGATTTGATCGGAAATCCATTTCCAATCTATTCATCTCTCGGTATTAATACAAGATCCCACTGAATATATGTCTAATTGCCTTCATTATTAGGGCTTGACGGGACTTACAATTTGTAAGCAGATTGGATTAGTATGGTTTTATACACGAAGACAAAACGTTTGTTTCCGGCCAAAAGACTTTGCTTCCGTTTTTATACAAACAACGGAACAACTTTAGGGAATAAACGATAATAGGGCTTAAAACAATATGATTGGGGATGAATTGCAATCACCTTCTTCAAGGAATGAACAAAAAAACAAGGGACTTGTAAACCTCTAGCGCTAAATGTTGCCGAAATTATTAGCTAATTTATTAGTTGAGCTATCATACATCAACCGGAAAACTACATCCGCTTCATTTAGCGGAATCATTAATATATTACCAGCGTTACGGTATTGTCCAGTTGTGACTCGAGCGGTACAGGAGGCTTCTTTGTTCGGAGGCAATTTATGGGGGCAATAATACATTTCCTCAACAAGTATCAAAAAAGAAAAAAGAAATAATTAAGATGGCTACCAAACGTAGTGAGTCAAAATGGTATAATATTGAGTTTAGGAGTGATAATCATATTAGTGCGCCATTTTATATCTATCTCAATTTTGTGTTGTATCCATATTAATGCCAAAGTACATGAAACTAAATAGAGTTCACAAACAATTAGTTTACATATGATCTATTTTTTTGTCAAATGTTGTGATCTATTTATGAAGTCTGTTATGTGACTTTTGTATTTTTTGTGTCACTAATTGTATCGTATTTATTACGTGTTATCTTGTTATATTAAAAGTTGCTTGTGTTAGCTAAGCTTGACTTGGAACTTTTCAAATTGTGAAATTGTAGCTCCATTAAAAGTGGTAATCGAGTCTATGGTTGCAAACAAGCTAAGCCGAGTTTCTGAAAGTTTAAGCTTAATTCGTTTAAAAATTATCAAACTCGAGTTCGAGTCGAGCTTTTAATTGAGCCTATAATTGAGGCTCGAGTTGTCTTGAGCTCAAACTCGACTCATTTAATAATTGAGTTTAAACCAAGTTGAGCTTAAAGTAAGTCGATCTCGAGTCTACTTATAAGCCTCAATATACAAAATAAAGAAATATATAAATAAATAGATTAATGAATAGAATAAGGATTAAATTATATATTATATATTATCCTATTATATATTATATATATCATATAAATATTAGCCTTTAGATTTTAATAGTATATAGTATATAGTATATAGTATATAATATTTTTAATGCATATAAAACTCAAAAATTTACTCATGAGCCTAAACAAGTCACTTGCAGGCTTGCAAATTTGAATTGGAGCTCAAGCTCAACTTATATACTAATCGAGCTCAAGAAAAGCAGAGCTTAAAACGAGTTAAGCTCGAGTGACTCGTAAGTAGCTTGGCTCATTTACAAACCTACTTAAGTCTTAACTTTACTCAATTGTTGTTTATCTAAAGAGATAGTTGCCTTTTAGTTAAAATAATATTCATATCCAAACTTGAACTAACCTTCATTAAAAGTTAAGCTTTACTTAAGCTTAATAGAGCTTGTAAATTAGTCATGAGCTAAATATTATAAAGCTTGAACTCAACTAGCTAGGAAGACTAAAATAGCTTGAATCAAGTTTATCTTAACTGTTGTATAATTGAACTTGAGCAAATAATGAGTAAAACTCGAGTAATTTACAAGTAGATTTAGCTTATTTTCCATCCCAAAATATAACAAGTCGAAGGGAACTTTTATGTATTGCATCAATGTAATGTGGATGAGCTAAACTGAGCCAAATTAAATGAAGTTTGTTTTGCTAAAATGATTCATTAGAAAGTAATAATATAAAAGAGGATAAAATACCAAACTTTCATGTATTCATCAACACAACATGTATGATCTAAATTGGGCCAAATTTAAGAAAGATTGATTATGCTAAAATGATGCATTAGAAAGTAATAATATACAAAAGGGTTGAAAAAGCTAAGTAACATACGATCTCAAATGTCATTATCTCTCCTTTGTTTTTCCCAAAAGATAGAGAATAGGAAATTGCACCTTGTTAGCTACTTCTCTAATACCTTAACCACCTCCTTTCTCTACCATTTTCTCCTTCCTCTCCGTCACCCTTATCAAACCCAATAAGGCCCCCATTTTCTAGAGTAATAACACTACTTAAATCTAACCATTTTCAACTTTGGAAGTTTGGTAAGTGATCCTCTTCACCATTGCCTCTCCTCTCTCTCTTCACAACTTCCTTTAACTTCATTTTTATCACTAGTGCAAGTTTGTCTGTTATTTTTACTTTCGTTTAGTTAATCTCCATATGGGTAATTTCTCTAATCAAAGGATCATATTTTCATTCTCATTGGAAAATTTGTTTAGTAAAAGAGATGCTTTAACCCCTTAGTTTGTTAAAGAGATGTGTCTATTCTGAATCGTTTCTTCAAACCATGTATCTTGTTCAGTTGTTGGTAATCTATTACATTATAATGCTCTTGCTACTTCAAAAGTACATGGTAAGGTAGCCACACATTGGTCTTACGGCGTAACATCTCCAATGATGGACAACTTACTTACCACTATTATATTGGTTTTGAATTTGTTGTAAACAACTTAAAGTATTATTTTATCAAGACTATGTGTGCATTGGTCTCCATTTTTGTTTCCCTTTTGTTAGGTTTAAGAAAAAGAGTATATAGGATAGTAAAGTGGTTGTATTAAAAAATCATATCAACTCATTAAATAAAATGAGTTTGCTATTCTAAATGAATAAATTGAGTATCACCTCCAATATAGATTTGAAAGTTCATAATTTAGTAGTTTCAAAGTAGAGGAAATGATTAGCTAATATACTAATGAAAAAATATAGTAATGAATTGAAATTGTGAAAACTATTATGAAATCATTATAATAATCTCTAATAGACGTGTATTATTGAGATAAGTGAAAACTATTCAAATATATTAACTTCGTATGTGGAAATCCATATGGAAAATAAATACAAGATAAAACTATATGTTGCAATCAGTCAAGACATTGAACTACAAAAAATTTCTAACAAACTCGAATAAAAAATTTCTAATTGATTCAAAATAAAAAAAATAAAAGGAAATAGATTTAGTGAGAATATAAAAATTTTTAGATAAAGATAAAAGGAAATAAGAAATAGAATAAAAAGGAAATTTTTTAATTTTTATAGAATGTTTCTTATCACTTATGTTATCCATTTTTTTTTCAATAAAAAAAGACCTTTTTTATTGTTTTTATCTCACACAAAAACAACTTCTTATATCCTAAGAAATAGAAATATAACAAAGAAATATAAATTTGATTAAGTAAATTTCAAAGTGAATGTATTTAATAGGCTAAACCCATGCTTCAAGTTGTTTCATGCCATAAATAAACTCGAATGCTCAAAAAATCAATTGGGTAAGCAAATTCACATCTCTTACAATAGATACAATCCTTGGCTCTTGGACCAGAAGCGATTTGCTTAGCTTTACATCCATCCTAAGGTATCATTTCTAATACATCTGTTGGGCAAGCTTGAACATAATGAGTACATTCTATACATATATCATAAATCTTTACTGAATATAACATTGCATTTCTAACACATCTGTTGGGCAAGCTTGAACATAATGAGTACATCCTATACATATATCATAAATCTTTACTGACTATAACATTGGATCTATCAATTTGAAAATACCATAAATCTTCAATCTAGTAAATTGTAGATAAATCATATATTTAAACATCAGATGAATTAATGATTTTACTAGAATTTTTGTAATCAATCAAATTCAAAATAGATTTATGAGATTGGGCCAAGATACTTTGATTTCTTACCTTTTATCAAATTTACATATCATACATGCTAATTTAAATTGATGAATAGTCTAATTTCTATAATTAATACTGCTTATCTATTCAACAAATTCGATTGATTGATATAAGTTGATTTTCTATTATGATAAATTAATGAAACAATAGCCAACCCTATAACTGCTTTAGTGGCTGCAATAGCTATAACAAAAATTATGAAAATATCATATATATATTTTCTATTATATAATGTTTATATATAAATTAATATTAGAATAGAATTTATTTTAATATAATTCTATAGAATTTTAATAAATATTCTAAAATATTAATAATTAATAAATATTATAAAATTTATTATAGAATTTTAATTTTAATAAATATTTTATTTTCATATAAAATGAATTATTTAAATTTCTTTAAGAATAAGAAGTTCGTTACTCAAGAAAGTTTCACAAGCCCCTTATCCCAAAAAAAAAAATAATAATAATAATAATAATTTTTTTTGTTTTCTTTTGTAAGAAGTGTAAAAAAAGAAATTCTTTATATATACATTCGAACAACTGTTAGTCATATTTTTCTTTTTTGAGAAATCAAAGAAACTATAAAAGGGTTTTGTTAAGCCTGCTCATATGGTACCTAACCATATAGCATCTAAGTTAAGTAATTCTATGACACTCGTATAAGGTCCAATCTCTCTAATTGAATCGAGACCACAGTTCTTAGATTTCTATGTGAATTAAAATCAAGATAAGGAAGTTTTCTAATCATTGACTCAACTCATTATCGAATTCCGCTTAGTAGAAAATGGAGGTATTTATGGTAAAACGAGTTAATTTAACATTTTACAATAAAGCAATAGATGGAACTGCCATTAGAAGACTTATTAGCATATTAATAGATCACTTCGGAATGGCATATACATCACACATTCTGGATCAAGTAAAGACTCTAGGTTTTCAGTAAGCCACTACTACATTTATTTCATTAGGGATTAATGATCCTTTAACGATACCTTCTAAGAGATGGTTAGTACAAGATGCTAAATAACAAAGTTCAGTTTTAGAAAAATACAAATTCGATAAGGGGTTTTTTTTTTTTCATGAAACTCCATCATTGGTATTATTCATATTAGAATAAAAAATAGCAATAATATTGCTATTTGTAGTTGATATTTTAATAAAAAAAAGTAACTATTTCTATAATTTGAAAATTGATTATGATAAATTATTATCATGAGTTATAGTAATTAGAGTTATAAAATCTAAAATCAAGTTGAAGACTTATTTATTTTTATATTTTTATATAGTGAATAATGATAAGATGAACTCCTTTGAAAAACATTAGTGCACGTATAAACGAGGTGCTCTATGAGCTGAGCTATATAGCCCTAGTGTTTGTTATACATATCATATTATGTAGATAATTTCTTGTCAAGATAAATAGTACATGATTCAACATACATCTCTTTGATTGGTATTGCTTTGAAGGAATATTAGATCTGTAATCCATTAATGGGATGAGTTCCTCTTGTATGAGACAAATGTAAGCATTTCGATTAAGGTCGTATTGTATGTTCTACCATATATGTCTTTTTCATTCCATTGAAAATTGCTTTTACGGTATAGACGCTTATGACCTCCCCCTCTATGCCCTGTGGTAATGATTCTTCTAACATTACGACCTTCACTACAACAATGTTGTCTATTGATCTTGCGAAGGTAAGTTAACTCCAAAAACCCGTCTTCAGTTTGGATTGCAAGCTACAACTTACTTGCATGAAACCGAAATCACTAATAATCACCGGTAGTGAATTCGTTCCTAAGCCTTATATACATCACCCGTCATACTATGGGAGCTGGCCATGCCCAAAGTTGTTACCATAACCGTAAGGAGGGCCATTGAGTTCGCCACCATATAGCTTAATAGTTACACCCACTTGTTTGGCACTATAATTCGATTCTGCCCTTTTAAAAGGAACATCAGCTTTAACAACTTTGTCTCCTTCTACCAAAACAACCGAAAATGTTTCAAAAAAATTAGGCATACTGTTGCGAACCGTGACCAAGAACAGACAAGGTTGGTCACTGGATGGATCCAAGTTTGTAGAAAGCTCAAAAAAAGGTTAATAGGGAAAGGTACGAAAGAGTAAAAATGACGAATGAAATAGTAAGCAAAAACCCATGAATAGCTCAAGAGGATATGACTCATCAAAGGAACTTCTGAGAACTCATAACACAATTCGATATAACACACGAATTGATCCAATAAGGTTACTCGCTACCTAACCTTGCTTAAGCGAAAGGATAAGAGTAATGTCAAGAGTAAACAAGCAATGTTTACATAAGGAAGAAGATACTCAAGTATATTGAAGGTCATCTCCTCTACAGCTACAAGTATAAGGGTATTTATACTTGTAGGTTAAAGCAACTTTCCCAAAAGGGAAAAAACAAAAAGGATATTTCCTAAAGAAGTAATATACATGATACAAAAGAGTAAAAATGAATATATAAGGAAAATAATCATTAGTATTACAGATTCTACACATTATACTATATACGTAACGATGCTACATTGGCAAGGTTGTTACGAGATGTAGACAAAAATTATGGACAAATGGGTTTGTTCGAGCAAAGATAGCTTAGTCAGTTCGGTCTCTCTCTCTCTCTCAGCTTTTCGGTAAAGAAGATGCTGAGTAATTAGTCAGCTCGGCGCTGGAGGGTATTCATCAAATCGACATACAACAGAGCAATGGGTGGTCATATAGCACAGCATTAAAGGTGACTCAACAAGGAAGTACTCAGCCTCGACAGAGATTGGTTGGAACAGGAGGATTCGTCGTGCCAGCCTCTTTAGTCCTTAGGCTCAGCTGTAGGTAATTGGTCCGGTAGCCTGATTCCCATCATTCCCTCTAGGTTGTTTTGGATTTGGGATCAAATCCGAATGGTGTTCGCTTAGTTCTCCGTTAGGGTGATATGGACTAAGGTCGGCAATATTGAAGGCGTAAAAAACCCCATAGTCCTTAGGCAGTTCTAGCTTGCAAGCGTTGTCACTGATTATCTAGAAGATTTTGAAAGGTCCTTTCGCTCTTGTAGACAATTTGTTCTTTCATTTGTTTGGGAACCGTTCCTTATTGAGGTGTACCCATACTAAGTTTCCCTATTGAAATTGTTTGGTTGACTTACCCTTGGTCTTTTCTCACATTCTTCTGGCAACTTGGTTGATGTGCTGAGTGACCTTGTCATAGATGTGCTAAAGAGATTGTGCTCTAGCTGAAGCGTCAGGGGTCCTCTTACGCGAATGCTAATACAGGAGCATGGTCGAGGGGCAATTTGGGATTGAATCTATAACTACCTCGAAGGGAGTCTACTTAGTGGTGTCATATATGGTTCAATTATAAGCGAACTCAACCATTAGTAGGCAAACGTCCCAATCAACCAAGTTCTTGCCTATTGCATCTTGGAGTAGTGACCCTAAAGTATGATTCACCACCTTTGTTTGGCAGTCAGTTTAGGGGTGACATGAGGTACTAAAGAGTAATTTGGTTCCCAGCCGATGCTACAGGGTTCTCTAAAAATGGCTTAAGAACTTTGGGTTTCTGTTGAAGACTACACTTCTCGACACGTTGTGTATCCGCACGATCTCCTATAAGAAAAGAGAAGCAATAGCTAAAACGTTGTTAGTTTTAATATAGGGCACAAAGTGTTCCATCTTATTGAACCGATCTATGACGACCATCCCAAAATCTTTGCTTCGAGCAGTTCACGGCGGTTCGAGAACAAAGTCTATACTCAGTTCACTTCATGACTTTGTCGGAATAGGTAGGGGCATTGCTTTCCCTTGTTCGACTCAACACTAGACCTTTTTGCACACAGTATAGCTTTTGATAACTCGGTGCATATCTCTTCGCATTCTTAGCCAAAAGAATCAGCCATTCAATAGTTCATAGGTCTTTCTCTCTCCCAAGTGTCCGAAGGGTCCTCTGCTGTGGGCTTCCCTAATTAATAATTCATATAGGAAACAAGTATGCACATACAGTTTCTCCCCTCAGAATAGATAGTTATCCTCTACATAATAATCGTCCATTATCCTTCCATCTAGGCATCGCAAAATTATTGGTCCAAAGTATGGATCCCCGGAGTACTGTTTTTTGATACTTACGAAACTAAACAGCTTAGTCTGCAGTTCTGATAAAAGCGCATGTCTCTTTGAAAGAGCATCTACAACTATGTTGCTCTTTCTCTGCTTGTATTTAATTACAAAATTCAACCCCTTAAGGAATTCAACCCATCTCGCTTATTGCTTCAACAACTTGGTTTGACTTTAGAGGTACCTCAGCGATTCATGGTCAGTATATATGACGAATTCTCTCGACAGTAAGTAATGTTGCTATACTTGCATTGGTCGGATCAGTGCCAAAAGTTCCTTGTCATATACAAAGTAGTTCAGCTATGGTCCTTGGAGCTTCTCACTATAGAAGGCAATTGCTTGGCCTTCCTACATCATGATAGCACCTATTCTAATGTTCGATGTATCGCATTCTAGTTCAAAATTTTTGTCAAAGTCAGGTAGTACTAACACCGGGATAGAGGTCAATCTTTCTTTTATGTCGGCAAAACTCCTCTCCTCCCTTTCTCCCCATCGGAAGTCAGTGTTTTTCTTTGTTAGCTTAGTAAGTAGCGTGGTGATGGTACTGAAATTCTTGACAAACCTTTTATAAAACAAAGCCAGTCTGTGAAAGCTTCTTACATCAGTACAAGTAGTAGGAGTTGGCTACTTGACAATTGCCTTGATCTTCTCACCATTTACTTACAGGCCTCCTTCACTGACTACATACCCCAAGAATATGACTTCCTATTGGCAGAAGCAACATTTCTTCAAATTGCTAAATAGTCTCTCGGCACGAAGGATATCCAAGACTGCTTTAAGATGTTTACAGCAACTCAACATATTGGCATTATAGACCAGGATGTTGTCAAAATATACCACGACACACTTTCCTGTGAGATGTCTCAGCACATGGTTCATAAGTCTAATGAAAGTGCTCGAGGCATTCAACAAGCCAAAGGGCATGACCATCCACTCATAAAGTTCATGTCAAGTCTTGAACACAGTCTTTTACTCGTCTCCTAACCTCATGCGAATTTGATGGTAGCTAGACTTAAGATCAATCTTACTGAAAATTTTGGCTCCACTTAATTCATGCAACATGTCTTCTAGCCTCAGGATCAAATACATGTACTTGATTGTGATTTTGTTCATAGCTTAGCTATCAACACATATCCTCCAGGTTCCATCCTTCTTTGGCACTAGAAGTGCAATTCTCTCACGTATTCTCTTTTTAATAACCCATTGACTTGTCGTTGAAGCTTAGAAGCCTGCTTAGAATTCATTTGATAACCTAGCTTGTTTAGCAATGCAACACTGGGTACTAAGTTAATGCAGTACTCTATGCCTTGGGTTGGGGGCAATTGTTTAGGTAATTGTTCTGAGAACCGGTCGGTATATTCATCCAACAGTTCCTTTACCTCCTAGGGTAAATCATCCCACTCCTTCATTTCCAATAGTCGCCTAACTAATAGGAGGGTCGACTCATTAGCATTAATGGCCTCTCAAAGCTCGGCTCTACTCATCACTAGAGCTTTCTTTGATCCGTGAGTAAGTTTCGTTTGTAACTTGTGAACTTCTCTTGGTGGCATCGAATTTAACGCGATCTTCTAATCATCCTTCTTAAACATATAGGTATTCTTGTAACCATTGTAGATGACTCTCCTATCAAATAACTACGGTCTTCCTAGTAATACGTAGGAAGCACACATAGGCAGTACATCGCAAAGAATTTGGTTAGAGTATTTGCCGATAGCGATCGGCAAAAGTATTTACCAAGTGGCATGTAATGATCCCTTCTCACTTAACAAATGCAACTTGTGTGGCTGATGCTACATTTATGTAGCTCCTACTATCTACGATGAAGGCGTACATTTGATTGTTCACATTGTAGGTGATATGAAATAAGTTCTCTCTCAACTCCTCTTTTCATAAGGGTTCTATGCTCATAGTACGTCGGACAACCATGAGTAGCTAGTCCAAGTCCTCGGCATACGTGTCTTCTTCAATCAACTCTTTCTCGGCATTCTCATTCTTAATAGGAACCTCCTCTTTGGGTTCCTCATCTGTACTTTCTATGTCTTACTTTGGCATGTCTCCCTTAATGACCATCGTCCTTCGGTTTGAATACTGAGCAGCCATATATTTGAACCCTTGATACTTGAAGCATTTGATCTGGCTAGTCTTCTTGTTAGACTCATGCCCTTTCTCATACGTCCAAGTCAACGCCACATCTTTTGCTCGGCTTAGTACTTAACAGAGCTCGGTGACTTGCTTGTCCGGGTCGGCTAGACGGTATTTTAGTCGTTACTTGGCGCCTATTCTACCTCTCTACTTGCTGGGGCAATCCTAATAGCTTCATCCATTATGTCAAATCATTAGAGCTCCACAATGTCTTGGATGTCTCCTCTCAATCCAATAATAAACCTTGAGACTAATCGGGCTGGTGGTTCCTCTACTTCGCATCTTATCATAAGCATTTGGAATTCTTGAACATATTCATCAATAGTTCAGCTTCCTTATCTCAGCTCCTAAAGCCAAGCGAAAGTATCTTGGAGATACATTTCCGATACGAATTTATTCCTAAGCACTCGCTTCATCTCGGGCCAAGTGTTAATCTCTCGATACCCTTCTCTTCTTCTCATGGCCAGAAAATTCTTTCACCATATGGCGGCATATCTGGAGAATTCAACAGCAACAGTCTTCACTTTCTCATAGTCTTCATATTGATAGTAATCAAATACACACTCCACCTTCTCTTCCCAATCCAAATACTTGTCAGCATTCCTAGATCCATTAAAACTCGGAATTCAAAGCTTCACATGGTTAGATGCTCTAGGGACTCATATACACTCCTCTTTAAAATACTCTTTTTCCTCCTTATTTAGCTCTCTCAAGTCTATCCTTCGCCTTACTCATTCGCCAACTCCTCCACCTCGAACTAGTTGAGTTAGGTTTTGACTTCTAATAAGTTAAAAAGCTTATGAAGTGTTTTGTATGGCCTTAGTGGGTCGGTAAGACAAGGCATGAACAGTTTAGATCAAATCTACCAAGGGGTTAGCTACCTCATCAAGTCTCTTATCAGTGCTTTTGGGAGTTCCCTGAAATTGTTGTCCATGGTGGACAACTTCACTGTCATCACCAGCATTAACATTTATACTTAGGTCTATCATTTTTCCTTATAGTTTTAGATTCAAATTCAAGCAAACACTTCATAAAGTGAACAAATAACAGTACAACAGTCAAATGAACACAATAACTTACTCTGTTTCTCACACACAAAACAAAGTATAACAGAATTCAAGAAGAACTAACTATAGCTCATACAAAACCTTCGCTCTAATACTAAGATATTATGAACCGTGACCAAGAATAGACAAGGTTAATCGTTGGATGGGTTTAAGCTTATAGAAAGCTCGAAAAGGGTTAATAGGGAAAGGTACGAAAGGATACAATGATGAATGAAATAGTAAGCAAAAAACCACGAATAGCTCCAGAGGATATGACTCACCAAAGGAACTTCAAAGGACTCATGGCACAATTCGATATGACGCATGAATTAATCTAATAAGGTTACTCGCCACCTAACCTTACTTAAGGGAAAGGATAAGAGTGATGCCGAGAGTAAACAAGTAGTGTTTATGCAAGGAAGAAGGTACTTAAGTGTATTGAAGGTAATCTCCTCTACAATGACAAGTACAAAAGTATTTATACCGTAAGTTAGGGCAACTTGCCCAAAAGTGAAAAGACAAAAAGGACATTTCCTAAAGAAGTAATGTACATGATACAAAAAGGTAAAATTGAATATACATGGAAAACAATCATTGGTGCTATAGATTCTACACATGATACTGTATACGTGGTGATGCTGTATTGGCAAGGTTGTTCGAAGATGTAAACAAAAAGTACAGACAGATAGGTTTGTCCGAGTAGGGATAACCTAGTTAGTCCGGTCTCTCTCTCTTGGCTTCTCAACAAGGAAGATACCAAATAATTGCTCGACTCGATGCTGGAGAGTATTCATCAACTCGACATATAATAGAGCAATGGGTGGTCATACGGCATGACATTAAAGGTAACTTGATAAGAAAGTACTCGGCCTCAACAGGGGTTGGTAGGAATAGGAGGATTTGTCGTGCCAATCCCTTTAGTCCTTGGGTTCAACTATTGGTAATTGGTCCGATAGCTTGATTCCCATCACATATGATGTACAAAAAGTTCACATCCTTCTTTATCTTTAAAAATAAGATGTCCTAACCACCCAACAGCTATTCCATCCTCATTGTCCATTGAACTTGCTCTAAATAAGCCCCCTTTTGCTAGATTATTACCGATGTAATCATAAAAAGCCAATTTTTCTAGAATTTTAGACCCAACTTTTAATAAACTTTGATTTTTGTCATTTGATTTTTATTACAATTTACAATTTATATATAGAAAAAAAAAATTAGTAGATTTATTGACTCTATTAATGGTTGAAGGTTTCATTAGGCTTGTTCATCTAACTTTAAGCTTTACCTTAGGTTTGAAAAAAAAAAAAGAAAACGTGAGCTAAGAGGGCGCTAAAGGTGGCTTTAGTACTTGCATTTCAGCGTTCAAATTAGTTGGGTGGCTTGGAAGGCGTAAAGAACCTTTAATATTAATACTAGGTAGAGTTGAGAGTTTAGAAAGAATTTGGGAGAGAGATTAGGTCTAAAATTCGAATTAGGAGTAAAATCAAGAATAGACATCAAGATCCCCGTCCATCGAGGTATTTAAGGGGTTTTATATGTTGGAGAAGGCCCTTAAAATCTGTCAATGTTAATGAGAATCGAATCTTTGATCTAATCACTCATAATCAAGCATAACAACCTTAGAACCTTATGCATTGAATCTTGGTCAACTATTTAGCTAAGGATGAGATTCACTTCCTTTCTCATAGCCTCAATCTCTTTCAAGAGTGCACCTATTAATACATTCTCATGTGTAGACGAACTTTGATTTGTTTCTAGTTCCTTTAACTTGTTTACGATGTTGTCGGGCTACATTAGCTCGACCAACATGATCTATACCTAGTATCTGACTTGCTCAAGTTACTACATCAACAAGCTAAACCTATTTTCTTCTTAGCCTACCTCATTAGTTTGGACCAAAATCATTAGAGTTAATTTTTGTCTTTTTTGCTAAAGTGTCGGCCTGTCTTATACTAACATGTGTCTCTAACATTTGACAGTGCACATGGATCCAAAATACTAATAAAAAACATGTTAATAAGTTTAAATTGTGAAAACTACTATGAAATCATTATAATAATCTCTACTAGGCATTGATTGTTGAGATAAGTGAAAACTATCCAAATATATCTCTCATGTCATTCAATCTTTATTATAATTTATGATTTATATATAGAAAATAATTTAATAGATTTCTTGACTCTATTAATGATTGAAGATTTCCTTAGGCCTGTCCATTAAACCTTAGGCTTTATACTAAGCCTTAACAAAAGAAAATGTGAGCTAAGATGGTGTTAAAGGTGGCTTCAACGACTGCATTTTGGCACTTAAGTTAGTTGGGAGGCCTAGAAGGTGTAAAGAACCTTTAATGTTAATATTAATATTGTTGAGAGTTTAAAAAGAGAATCTATAAGAGATTTAGGTCTACACTTTGAATCAAAAGTCAAAATCAAGATTGGGCATCAGGATCCTTGTCCATGTGGGTATTTAAGGGGTTTTATATGTTGGAGAAGACCCATAAAATCTATCAACATTGATGTGAATCAAATCTTCGATCTAACCACCAATCCTAGCAGTCAACCAAGGATGAGATTCCCTTAATTCCTCATGGCCTCAGTCACTTTCAAGAGTACATCTACTCATCCATACTCATGTTTGAGTTGAGCTTTATTCCATTTCTAATTCCTTCAGCTTGTTTACGATGTGACTAGCTTGAATGAGCTTGGTCGACATGATTAGCACTTAGTATCCGACTTTTCTAAGCTATTGCATCAATAAGGCGATCTATTTCCTCCTTAGCTAACCTCACTAGCTTGGACTAAAATCACCAGAATCAAGTTTTGTCCTTTTTACCAAAGTGCTAGCTTATCCTACACCGACAGATGTCTTTAACATTCAATGGTGCACAAACATCTAGAATAATTCCTTTTGTTGTTTTGTCACTTTTACCCTTTTCAGGGTAATATTAACACATATATTTTACTACATTTTAGATTGTACCATTTGTTTCATATCCCTTTTGATATTTTGCTCCAAGGATTTACTATGGATAGTCATTCCTTTGTAATAGTGAAATTATTGAACTTTAAATATCGAAACCCTTTCCTTGTCTTATGTGTCTTTTGCTCTTAAAATCATTACTCTTATCAACCCTTAGCAAAGGTTATGTTGAGTAACCTTAATACTTTACTGTATGTGTTAAAGAATAGTTTAGGCAGTTTAATGTTTGTTTAGTGCGTAGTATCCACTCAAGCAACTCATGTATTGTTAAAATCTCAATTAAACCCTTAGAGGTTTCTTTTATGTTTAGAAAGACCCATTTTATGGTTTGTGTTTGTGAATTCATATGCTAGTGGTTGTCTCCTTAGGCACATCATCTTTTGGTATTAGGGCAAATGTTTCAAGGAAGGAGTTGTCTTTGTGCATAAGTTATTGTTTATGTGTAATAGAGAGTTGCTAGTGTTAAGTGCTATAGTGTTGAATATTGCTGGTGTTAAGGTCACTGTATAATGTGTGTTAGTTGAAGTATTTCTAGGTAGTTGGAAAGAGAGTGTTATGGTAATTAAGTTTAAGTCAATATAAAGTTGTAGTTGATGAGTGAGTGTGAAAATGTCAAATCCCAGTTTTTGTGGTGGATTCGAAGACATTAAGAGTGATGCTCATGATCTAGTGAATGTTAACTTTCTAGCTGGGTCCACAATGGACTAGACCTATAATCTCATAACAATAGTGGCTAACTTGGCTATCATTCTGCAAAGACTAGTGGATGCTCAACTTGTTGACACTTTTCATGGAGATTTATGAGTTAATTTGGGAGATGGAGTATAAAGAAAGAAAAAGATGTGGTTGATGATGAGGAGAGAGTGAATCTGGTTGGGAATGCTCAAGATGGTGGAATTAAATGAGTTGGAGGAGTACGAAGATAGATAGAGCTAGAAAGCAAGGGACAATTTTAAAGAGTATGGAGAGAGAGAGAAGTTTACTCCTAAAGGTTTAGAAAATGTCAAGACATAAATGCTCTCATCTAAAGGTAGTGGAGATGCAAATGACTATTTAGACTAAGAGGATAAGGTGAACAATAGGTGCCAAGAGTATGAAGAGGCTATAAAAAAGCAATTGACTACCCTAGAATTCATGGGATATGTATCCTTTTAGTGGAAGACTTTACTAGACACTAGGATGAAGAACGGTGAAAGAGAAATCAGGTCATGGACCGAAATGGAGAGGATCTTAAGGAGGAGATTTATAACTAAATACTACACATAGTAGGTTTTTAAGAAGTTACAAAACTTGAGGCAAGGAGATATGTGCATAGATGACTATATTAAGGAGTTTTGATGCTAATGATCTAATGCAAGATCAAAAAACCTAAGGAGAGAACCATAGCTTGTTCTATTATGGGGTTGAAGTATGTAATTGCATGTATATATAAGCTATCTAATTTGAAAACCTTAGATGATGCTAATAGAATGGCTTAAAGGGTGGAGAGACAATGCCCAAACTACCCTTACTAAGCTTAGCATAGTTAACTAGTGTTGTTAAGCCAACTTACCTAAGCTAAGATTGCTAACTTAAACGAAGTACACCAAGTTGAGGTGTTGATTGACTTGATTCAATAATTAGACGAGATAAGTGAAAGGGAAATTCAAGAGAAAAGGCTATAGAAGAGAAGCTATAGATGGAAGATATAGGATATAGTTCAGGGAGGAAGATTAGCCAAATTAAGTGATTCAAGTACCTTAACTTTGGACACATGGTAGCCCAATGTTCAAACATAAGACTGATGGTATTGAAATGAAAAGATCTTACTATAGAAGTGGACAATGTTGACAAGGATGAGTCAACTAAGAAGTTGGCTAAAGAGGAGAAGCTTGAAGAACTAAGTAAAAAAAGAAGAAAAGGCATCAATCTATGTCAAGTGAGGAAAATTCCGTAGCCTAGTAATGAGAAGGATATTAAGCTCGTTACCTTTGTTTAGGGATAAGCAATAGGAAAATCTATTCCATATGACTTACAAGGTGAAAGGTCAATTTTGTGCATTGATTGTGGATGGAGGAAGTTGTACAAATGTTGCTGGCCTATCAATGGTGCAATAGTTGAAATTGTTTGCTTGTAAGCACACCAAGCCTTACAAATTACATTAGTTAAACAAAAACAGTGGATTGCATGTAAACAAGCAAGTGAAAGTACCCATTGCCATTAGAGAAAGATACTAAGATAAAATCCTTTGTAATGTCTTACCTATGTGTGCATTGCAAATATTGCTTAAACTTACCGAGTTATCCATGATAAGTACAAGAATACTTATGCTTTTGTTAAGGATGGGAAGAAGGTAGTATTTGCAACCTATGACATTAAGATAAGTTAGTGAGACCCATTTACAGCTTACTCGAGCTTTAGAAGAAGAAGTCTCTAATCTAAAGCCAAAGTGAACTTACTCAATTCTTGAGATTGAACGAACCTATGTTCCTTACCCAAGGAAGTGAAAAAGTTGATTGATGAGTTTAAGGATCTATGATATGCTGCATCAAGAACAGATAAGGGCAACAATATCGGGTCTTGTCCAGACTTGCAGAAAGCTCAAAATGAAAGGTGATGAAATGCAAAAAAAAAAAAAAAAAAAAAATTGGAAAAAAGTAAACGAGACAAATAAGTAGAAACCATGAATGATTCCAAGATATGACACACTAAGGAAACTTCGTAGACTTATAAAGCTAACTCGATATGATGCACGAATAACTTAGTAAGGTCACTCGCTACCTAACTTTGCTTAAAGGTTAGAATAAAAGTAAGAAGATGAAAGTAAACATACTTATATCACGAAAGGAGAAGTATATTCAATATTTGATGTGTAAGATTATTCCGGCTACATATTACAAAGGGCATTTATACTCGAAATGTTAGGTCATCTGACCTAAAATGGAAACGACAAAAAGGGTATTGTCCAAAAGAAGTAATGTACAAAGAATAATAAAGGGATACAAATGAAAATTCAAAGAAATCAATGATTAGTATAGTAGAGTCCTTTTATGTAGGATTAAACATGTAACAATAGGTCATTGGAGTTGCTTTTAATAGAAACAAACAATTGGTATAGTTAGGATGGAGGTCATTGATTAAACCTGGGGTCCTTTCAAGAAGAAAGGGATGCGAAGTTGTGCTAAGGTTCTTGGCACCAATATTGCCAAGTAATAGGTCAACACAGTTATTGCTAAGTAGACATATGAGGGATTAGACTGTCAATGGAGCATGTTTCAGGTCAATACTCGATTATTGAGAGATGAGAGGTTACTCGGCTTGGCATATGGAGTCAGTCGTCAATTTGGCTGTTGGTTTGGGGGTCACAGGAAGTGTTGAATAGTAGTTTAGTCCCCATATAACACCAAAGAGTCCTTTAAAAATGGCTCAGAAACTTTGAATCTCCATTCGAGACTACACTTCTCAACATGCCGTGTAATCGAACAATTTCCTACATAAAGAGAAAAGCAATAGCTAAAGCATCATTAGTTTTAAAGTAGGGCATCAAGTATGCCATCTCACTAAATCTATCCACAACGACCATCGTAGAATCTTTGCTTTAGGTAGTTCTCAACAATCTAAGGTAAAGTCCCTACTTAACTTAGTCTAAGGTTGGGTCGAGACAGGCAAAGGCATTCCTTTCTCTTGTTTGGCTTAACATTTGGCCCTCTTGCAAGTAGCATAGCTCTCAATAATTCAATGGACACTTTGCCTCATCTTGGACTAAAAGAACCATCCACTCAACAACTTATACGTCCTCTTCTCCCTAAAATGTTTGGAAAGTCCACCAAAATGGGCTTCTCTAACAAGTAATTCTCTCAAAGATTAGGTAGACACACATAACTTGCTTCTTCGAAATAGATACCCATCTTCCATGTAATAGTCATCCACTTTTCTTCCTTTGGTACATTGTTCGAATATAAGACCAAAATGGGGGTCCTGAAGATACTGTTCTTTGATGCTCACAAACCCTAATAGTCTAGCCTACAACTTAGTAAGAAGAACATGTCTCCTTGATAAAGCATCGGCAACTACATTATTCTTGTCTTGTTTATACTGGGTCACAAAGTTAAATCCTTTTAAGAATTCAACCTACCATGCATATCGCTTCAATAACTTGGTCTGACTTCTAAGGTACCTTAAAGATTCATGATTTGTATAAATAACAAACTCTTTTGGCAATAGATAGTACCGCCATACTTAGAGCACTTAGATAAAGGCTAAGAGTTCTTTGTCATATATTGAGTAGTTTAACTGAGGTCTTCTCAACATTTCGTTATGGTAAGCAATTAGTAGGCCCTCTTACATTAAGACAGCATTTATACCAATTCCTAACATGTCACATTCGAGCTTAAAAATTTTCTCGTAGTTGGGTAAAGCTAATATTGGTGTAGAAGTTAATCTTGCCTTTACTTTAATGAAACTTCTCTCCTCTCTTTCGCCCCATTTAAACTCGATGTTCTTCTTTGTCATCTTAGTAAGGGTGTAACAATGGCACTCAAGTTTCTAATGAATCTTTAGTAAAAGGATGCCTGTTCATGGAAACTTCTCATCTCAACAAAGGTAGTTGGGGTTGACCATTCAATAGTAGCTTGGATCTTTTCATCATCAACTTACAAGCCTCCTCCATCTATTACATATCTTAGAAAAACCACTTCCTTCTAGTAGAAACAACACTTGTTCAAATTATTGAATAACCTCTTGGCTTAGAGTACATCAAGTATGGCACGAAGATGCTTAAAGTGACTCGATAGGTCGGCATTGTATATAAGGATGTCGTCAAAGTATACTACAACATACTTCCCGATCAAGTTTCTTAGCATGTAGTTCATTAATCTTATGAAGGTGCTTGGAGCATTTGACAAGCCAAAAGGCATAACTCTCCACTCATAAAGACCAGGCTAAGTTTTGAATGCAGTTTTCTACTCATCTCCTGACCTCATCCAAATCTGATAGTAGTCATACTTTAGATCAATTTTACTAAAGACTTTGGCTCTATTCAATTCATACAACATGTCATCTAACCTAGGAATAGGATGCCTGTACTTGACGGCGATCTTATTCATAGCTTTACTATCTGCACACATATGCCATGTACCATCCTTTTTTAGCATAAGGAGCGCCAACACAACATAGGGTTTGAGACTCTCCCTTGCATACCCTTTTGCTAGTAGCATATTGACTTGTATTTAAAGCTTAACAACTTGTTTGAGGTTCATTTGATAAGTTGGTTTGTTTGATAGGGTAGCATTAGGTATCAAGTCAATGCAGTGTTCAATGCTTCAAAAAAGGGGTAATCCCTCAAGCAATTGTTTAGGAAATGGATTGAAATATTCATCCAATAGCTCTTTAACCTCTAGGGGCACCTTAATCTACTCCTTCAACTTTAGCAATCACCTAATCAACAAAAAAGTTGGCATGTCAGCCTTAATAGCTTCTTAGAGCTCGGCTCTACTAAAAATCAAAGTCTTCTTGGGTCTTCGAGCAAGTTTAGCTTGCAACTTGCTAACTTGACTTAGCATCATAGAGTTCAAGGTTATTGACAAGTGATTCTTATTCTGGTATACGAACACTTGCAACACGAGAAAACGGCTATGGGGGGTGTCGGAGGGTACTTCAACGTAGCCACTTCGATGCCTAAGTTAGTTCTCTACTCACGTAGAGAGAGATATTAAGTAGTTATAGTATTGAGAGAATAGAAGAGGGTCCCATTACTTGGGAGTCTTACTTGATATTTATAGTGAGTCAATAAAGATTGTTCCTACACTGGGCCATTGGATTGGGTCTAAATATTGTGCCTACTAATTTTAGTTGACATAATAATTGTCTAAAAAATGCCTATCAACACTTATCCCCCAACTCTCTTTGGTGACCAAGTCAGAAAAGAGAGTATTCAAGGACGTTGATTTTGTAGGGTTCCTAGATAGGTTTGCAATCCTGGCTTGAAGAGACTAGGGTGCTTGAAGAAGTAAAAAACAAGAGTAACCAAAGCACTTATAAATATTGGTGTGCTTAGAAAGGCGAAGACTCAAAAAGGTTGGGGCACCTATTGAAGCAAGGAGTGCTTGAGAAGGTAAGGGCCTAAAGAGACCGAAGTGCCTGAAGAGGCGAGGGCCTAAAGAGGCAAGGGCATGAAGAGAGCAAAGTGCTTGAAGAGTTTATAGCACCTGAAGGGGCTGATACACCTGAAGAGGCGAAAGCACCTAAAGAGGTCAATATGCCTGAAGAGGCGAGGGCGCTTGAAGAAGCGAGGAGCACTTGAAGAGGCGAGGAGCGCCTAAAGAGGCAAAGGCTTGGAGAGGCTGATACGCTTGAAGAGGTGAGGAGTACCTGAAGAGGTGAGAAATGCCTAAAGAGGTAAGCGGTTGAAGAAGCAAGGAGCGGCTAAAGAGGCCAATTTGCTTGAAGAGGCAAAGAGTGCCTGAAGTGGTGAAGAACGCCTAAAGAAGTGAAGGCTTAGAGAGGTCGATACGCTTAGAGAGGCCAATATGCCTGAAGAGGCGAAGAGCACCTAAAGAGGGGAGAAATGCCTAAAGAGGCGAGTGCTTGAAGAAGCGAGTGCCTGAAGAGACGAGTGCCTAAAGAGGTGGATGAGCAAGCAGGTCATCCATCATCCAAGTTGGATATGATCTGTGCTAAATAGAGCCCTAAAATTGGCTACTCGGCCTCTAATCTGTTAATGCATAGGACTTTGGCTCACTTACGTTTCATCTATACCAATTATAGGATTAAGTATGATTGTTCGGTAACTTTTGGTTGTAAAGCTTAGTGATATGAGTTCGAGACTTAGAAATGGGTCGGCATCAAGACAATTGCTTAACCCAAAGGGGGCTCGTAGCTTAAGCATCCTGTCCTCATGTCAACTAACCATAAATTAAAGAAATTCAAGGTATTTATCTAGCCGTATGCGTTTTGGAGCTTGGATCAAGAGCTTGAATCAGGAGCTCGATCATTTGCCACGTGAAGGGTGGTACTTTATGTGTGTGATAGCTAGCTCAACAAGTGTAAATGGCATATGGTGTACGTAGTTGAATACGTACAATGGGACTTGATACTTGTCACTATTCATATAAAATTCAAATACTATTACCCTATTGTCTTCATCAAGTAGTGTTCGAAGCATCCCATTGCAAAACTACTCAATTTGTGTTGGTTAAAAAGATCAATGCAACTCAACTTCGCTTTGCCTTTATCAGCTTAGCATTCTGACTTACAATCCAGTACAGCTTCACTATCACTTTCATGTACTCAATTTAGTTATTCTGAGCTCGGCATGATAATGCTCAAATATTTGAACAATTCAACTTTTAAGGCCAACTGTTGCTCCACTTGAAAGCTTGGTTTTATTTATTGCCAAGGTCAATAATACGACACGAGTTGAGTTACTCGGTAAGGTGAGTGAATGGCTTAGATGCATAAGTGCTAGTGTAGAGAGGTGGCTTTGGTTAGCATCTTTTAATAAACTTTTGGAGCTGCTTAGGATCCTTGACACATTGCACAAATCTGTTGAGAGGAGCTTGGACTTCAATTTAGCTTGGGATGTTATGGATAGTTTGGCCTTACGTAGTAACTTGAACATACTTAGCTACTCAGCCTTTCAATGAAGAGTACTCCTTGGCCACTCAGCAAGGAGCTCGAGAATTTGCTTTGAAGTACTCGACAACTTGTTGCCGCTTTATTTTACAATACTCACTCGGAACTAAAGTTTTTTCTTGGCTGTTTAGATTGGTTCACATTTAGCTTGATGATGGGGCATTGTGTACTTTACGGATATGCCATAATGGCACGGTAGCAGGCTGGCAAATAGTGGTGGTGCTAAATTCAGCTTCATTAGAGAGACACTTTAGCATTATTAGTCCAAACTTGTCGTAACTTCTTGGTTATATAACACAGAAAATTCTCGGCAATTCATAAGTTTCTCGGCATGTGTCATTGGTCAGCATTGGAGCTTGGCTGGCTCATGCTAATAGCTTTGGTCAACGTTGGAGCTTAGATATGGAGATTGGCAGTTGTGTTACGTAGCACATATAAGGAAGTCAAAGGCATAGAATACTGCTCTGCATATAGCTCAGATAGTAGTGTGCACTGTTCAGGCTAAGGTGCATCTTAATAGAGCTTGGTTAGTATTTACATGTGAGCTTAGTGACTTGTGGAGAAAAGTCGGTATCGAAATTGCCGCTTGACCCAAAAGGAGCTTGGACTTGACCAAACATGTCAAATGTAAATGTTCTACAATTTAACATTTCTAACTCGTCAATGTTTGGTTCAAGCGCAAATGTAGTTTGGTAATCTGATTTTGTAGTAGTCACTGATGACTAGCTCTTGTTATTCTTCATTAGAGTTCTTAGCACTTAGCAATTTGGCTAAAGTGAGCAAAACATCCTATGCTCAGCAAAATTGAAGCCCAATACAAATTGAAATCCCACCTAATTAAGAAGCAACTTGGATAAACTTCTTTTAGCACTCGGCCATGAAGGCATTCTTTTTTTATACTCGGCAAGGAAGTTAATCGGCATCTCAAACAAGTTATTACTTGGCAACTTAGTAAGTGGAGTTGAGGTAGCCTGAAAATAGATTGAAGCAATAATGAAACACAATGGCTTAGCCAAAAATAAATGGAAATTCACATGCAATAATGAAACAAAATGTCATCCCAAGACATCATTATAGTTACACAAATATGTAAATTCAGACACAACAGTTACAGATTGAGCGGTGGTGGTTACATGGTAGTCGATGGATGAAATTGTACTGGTGCATGTGGTATTATGTAGCAACCAAACCAATTCTAAAGTAAAAACTACTAGAAATCATCATCATTTGGTGAATTATAAGCAAATATATCTAGGTATGGAGTAGGAATCAAACCGGTGACTATTGGCATAATAACAGAATGCTGTCCAAATCTACAACTCCAAAAATTCATCATCCAATTGTCATAGTGGATCAATCCCTAAGTATGTAATAGATATTGATCGGTTTTGTGTGAATAACATCCCAACTCCCCCAACATGTCAGAAAATGGCAGTTACATGCCGTCTTCCTTTTTTAAACTTCATAATGCAAATTTAAAGCCGTAGAGGAGAAGCAATTTTCCAACTTAAAATGTCTATCAAATGGGAGAAATGTTTTACCACAAAGTTTTGATGAATCTTGAAAAATGTGAGGAACGGATTGTTCATTCCCACAGATGATGCCAATTGTTGACCGGTGATTCTCGTTTCGATATACGAACACCTGCAATACTAGAAAACTGCTACGGGGGATGCTCCAGAGTGGCCACTCCAATGCCTAAGTTAGTTCTCTAGTCACATAGAGAGAGATATTAAGTAGTTATGGTATTGAGAGAATGTAAGAGGGTTCCCTTGCCTGGGAATCTTACCTAATATTTATAGTAAGTCAATAGAGATTGTCCATAGACTGGGTCATTGGATCAAGTCTAAATATTACGCCCACTAATTTAAGCCTACATAACAATTATCTAAAAAATGCTTATCAACAAAGGTGATCTTCCTTCCATCCTTCTCAAACACATAGGTGTTTCTGAACCCATCATGCATAACCCTCCGATCAAGAGGCTAAGGTTTACCTAGCAATATATGAGATGTACACATAGGTAGCACATCCTCAAGATTTTCACCAAAATAATTTCTTATAGAAATCGGCAGTAATATTTACTGAGTGACATGTAGTGCTCCCTTCCCATTAAGCCAATGCAATTTAAATGGCATAGGGTATGAGCTAATACATAACTTGAGCTTCTTAACCAAGTCGGCAAACATATTATTAGTGTAACTTTCACCATCTATTATAAGTGCACAAACTTACTCATTCACTTTGCATGTGATGTGGAACAAATTCTTTCTCTATTCCTCCTCAGTAGAGGATTCCAAACTCATTGCATGTTGAACAACCAATGTTAGCTTATCTAAATCTTTAGTAAGCACATCTTCCTCAACCAGTTCAGATTTAACCTCAATCTCTTCCCCTACTTCTTTTTCCTCCTCTAGGTCTTCTTCTATGCTGTCGACTTCAATCTTTA
The DNA here is from genome assembly GCA_024138015.1 of Lumnitzera littorea. NCBI lineage: Eukaryota > Viridiplantae > Streptophyta > Magnoliopsida > Myrtales > Combretaceae > Lumnitzera > Lumnitzera littorea. Next base: position 31,833,495 of record JAMXBB010000012.1, read on the forward strand.
AGGCATTTCCCTTAATAATCATAGTTCTTTGGTTCAAACATTAGGTGGCCATGTATCTAAACTTTTAGCACTTAAAGCACTTGATTTAATTCATCTTCCTCCCAAATCCTTGTCCTTTTTCATAAGCTCTCGGCAACACATCACCATCAATTGGTTGACCCTTTTGTTTAGCTTTAACATTAGTTCTTCTACTCAATTCAGTACTTAATTGAACTCGGTAACTTCCTTGAGAGGGTCAACTTGGTGGGACTAGTTGGCTCATTGGATGTTGGCTCGACCTATTCCTCCTATGCCTTTTTATTTGTTAGGCTATTCTTATAGTCTCATCCAATATAGCAAATTGTTGAAGCTCTACAATATCTCAAATGTCATTTCTCAATCTAATGAGAAATCTAGACACTATTTGGGCTGATGGTTTAACCATTTCACATTGAATCATGAGTATTTGGAACTCTTGAACATACTCATCAACAATTTGGTTTCATTGCAAATAAGTATCCAACATGAATATGTTTCTATGTATACCCTTCATCTTAGGATAAGTATTAACTTTCCTATATCCTTCTCACCTCCTTATAATTTGGAAGTTCTTCTACTACATTGCGGCATAACCTAAGAACTTTACATCGGTAGTCCTTACCTTCTTACAGTCCTCATACTAGTAATAATAAAAAACTCACTTTACCTTCTCTTCCTAGTCTAGATAGTTGTCAATGTTTCTAGAACCATCGAAGCTTGGAATTTGAAGCTTCACATGTTTAGTAGCTCAAGGTGCTCAAGTTTACTCCTCTTCTTCTCCTTCATCATCCATATAACCTAAGTCAATCATTCTTTGTGCTCATCCTCCAACTCTTCCGCTTCTATCTTATTGAGTTAAGTTCTATCTTCTAGTAAGTCGAGCAGCTTAGGGAGTATTTTGTACAACCTCGGTTGGTCAAAAGGCTAATGCATGAACAGCTTTAGTTAAATTGACTATAAGGTTTGCCACCTCGTCAATTCGTTCATCCATACTTCTGGGGTATGTTAAGGTTGCCATCCATGGTAGACAACACCATTATTGTCGTCTCCAATACCAATGTTGACACTGGGATCCATCATCTTCTCGACAAAAACTCATTAATCAAACTTAGAATCCATAAACCAATAGACACTGTCCTCTTAAACCAAGCAACTCACATGAATACTTACCTACACATGAGAGTTCAACTAATTGTGAACACGACAACTTTCCTGAAGAACAATAAACCCAGTTGAAACTTGCTCTATTTTGGTATGCACAAAATAGAGTATAACAGAGTATACCGCAACAGCAAACTCTACAGCTCCAATCTTACTCAATCACTTACAGCTAGGTTCTATGTAACTACAACATACGACTACAACAAACACTATTGCTTTAGAAAGCTTAAACACAACTTATCTAAACAAACCTCCTCTTTAATACTAACATGATATGATGCACCAAAAGCGGACAAGGGCGATAGTATTGGGGTGGGTCTACGCTTAGAAAAAGCCCAAAACGAAGGGTAATGAAATGCCAAAAAAAAAAAAATGGAAACAAGTAAACTAGACTAATAAGCAGAAACCATAAATGATTTCGAGGATATGATGCACCAAGGAAACTCTGTAGACTCACAAAGATAACTTAATATGATGCACAAGTAGCTTGGTGAAGTCACTTACCATCTAGCTATACTTAAGAGTTAGGATAAGAGTAAAATGAAAGTAAGCATACTTAACTCACGAAAGGAGAAGTATATTCAATATCTTATGTGTAAGATTATTGTAGCTACACATTACAAAAGGTATTTATAATCGAAATGTTAAGGCATCCTACCTAAAATGAAAAAGACAAAAAGGGTATTTTCCAAAAGAAGCAATGTACAAGGAATAATAAAGGGGTATAAATGAAAATTCAAAGAAATCAATGATTAGTATAGTAGAGTCTTTTCATGTGGGATTAGATACGTAGCAATAGATCATTGGAGACACATCTAGTAAAAATAGACAATTGGTATGGTTAGGATGGAGGTTGCTAAGTAGAGGTATAGAATAAACCTAGGGTCCTTTCGAGAAGAAATGGATGCGAAGGTGTGCTAGGGTTCTCAACACCAATACTGTTGAGCGGCAGGTTGGCACAATCATTACTAAGTAGACATGTCAGGGGTCAGACTATCAGTGGAACATATTTTAGGTTGGCACTTGACTACTAAGAGATGAGAAGTTACTTGGCTTAGCATATGGAGTTGTTTAGTAGTAAGGACTAGATTAGCCTCGATAGGAGTTGGTTAGAAAAGTAGAATTTGCTTCGCTAGTCCCTCAAGACCTTGCTCTTAGGCTTAGGTTAAAGGTCTAGTCAGTCCATTTCCAAAAAAAAAATTGCTAAAAGGAATCATATTGTTCTAAGGTATCGACACTATATTGATTTACAACCAAGTATAATTAATATGAATTTGTGAATGAATATACGGACTTTATATTACGCATAACCAAGGGATGAGTTGAGGTCGTGAGATGACTTAAAAAGTAAATGATAGTGGAAGGATGAGTAAGGGTTCCTGTGTACCGACGTTAGATATGACACATCGATACCTCACACTAACTCAAGATGCACTTGATATGACACACAAGTGTAATAGGAGGTTACTCGTCATTAGTCTACGCTCAAAGGGTTAGATAAGAGTAGCTCAAGAGTAAGCAACAAAACACTTAACTCAAGAGAGTATGTCTGTAAAATTCAATTTGATAACTGTTGCGGCTACTACAATGTATAAGTATTTATATGACTCAATTAGGTTAAATCGTAAGTAACACTACGGGCTAGGCAGGGGTAGGTCTTAATCAAGTCTGGTCGGTGTTGGTAGTTTGGCAACTTTTATTGCTGGTCTTAGACAAGGGTTGGCTCAAGGGAGATTCACATTTGAGTTGACTTTAGGTGATTAGCCCCAGGCAGCTGTTAGCTTGGCTTTGATAGTAGTCAAGTTGATACTATTTTGATTTGACACTAGGAATGCTGTGTGATGGAAGGCTAAGCTCAACTTGTTAATTAGTTACTTAGGTAGCTTCTTGGATGATGTAGAGCACGAAGTAGCTTGAAAAGTTAGGTTAGAGTAAGCATTGCTCTTCGGTGCTTAACTTACCTCGAACAACTCGGTGAACCATCTGAGCGAGCCTTCAAGTTCAGGAGTGCATGATTGGTCCTTGATCCCTATCATCCTCTTCGGGTTGTTTAAGATTTAGTATCAAATTTGGGTCAGCTTTAAGTAGCTCGTCCTCAAGAGTGTAAGGTTAGAGATTGGCAATGTTGAAGGAGTCCAAGACCCCATATTCCTCAAGCAGTTCAATCCTATAAGCATTAGGATTGATCTCTATAAGCACTTTGAAAGGTCCATCAACTCTGGGAGATAACTTGCTCCTCCTCAAATTCAGGAATCTCTCCTTGTTAAGGTGGATCCAAACCAGATCACTTAGTTAAAACTCTCTCTTCTTTAGCCTTTAGCTTTGCCTCTTAAGCTTAGTAGTAGCTCAACTTAATTGCTTTACTACCTTTTGGTGCATAGTTCTGATGACCTTAACCCTCTCTACAGTTGAAGAGTCATCATTTGGCCTAGGCAAGGTTACTTGATCCATTAGGAGCTTAGGGTTAAACCCATAGGCAACCTCAAAGGGAGACATGTTCATCACATTGTGGGTGGTCTTATTGTAGGAAAATTCAATGATTGGCAGGCATAAATCCCAATCACCCATGTTTCGGTTAATAGTAACCTGTAATAAGGTTCCTACTATTCTATTGACAAAGTCAGTCTGCCTATCAGTTTATGGATGGCAAGACATGCTGTACAATAGCTTAGTTTCTATTCACCTCCATAGTGTCCTCCAAAAGTGGCTTATGAACTTTGGGCCCCGATAAAAAATAATGGTTCTAGGTATTTTGTGAAGCTTGATTATTTCCTGCGAGAAAAGAGAAGAAATAGCTGAAGCGTCGTTAGTTTTGGAACAAGGCACGAAATGTGTCATCTTACTAAATCAATCCACGACCACCATAATAGAGTCCATCTCTTGAGACATTTTTAGTAACCCCAACATGAAGTCTATACTTAACTCAGACCATGGTTTAGTCGAGATGGGGAAGGGTAGATAGTGTCCTTGTTAGGCTCGGCTCTTCGCCTTTCGGCAAGTCGTACACCTTTCTAACATGGACTATATGTCTCTCATCATTCTTAGCCAAAAGAATCTCATAGATAGCACTTCATGCGTTTAGCGCTGGCTAAATTGTCCTGTCAATCCTCCTCTATATGCCTTGCGCACTAGTAATTCTTGCATGGAACAGTTTAAGATATATAGCCTCCTCTTCCTGAATAAGTATCCATCTTTCCTATAATAGTCATCCAGTGACCGTCCTTCTTCATACTAGGCATAAATAGGGCCAAAGTGTAGATCTTCAGCATACAAATTGTTTATTGTTGAAAAGCCAAGTAGCCTAGTCTACATCTTAGTCAGGAGAGAATGTTGTCTCAATAGGGTGTCAACCACTACATTGTTCTTTCCATTCTTATATTTTACAACATAAGAAAAACCCTCCATGAACTTGACCCATTTGGATTATCTCTAAGACAACTTGGATTAACTCTTCAAATATCTCAAGGATTCATGATCAGTGTAGATCACAAATTCCTTAGGTAACAGATAGTGTTGTCATACTGTTAAGCCTCGGATTAAAGAGTAGAACACCTTGTCATAGACAAAATAATTGAGTGTGGCTCCTCGAAGTTTCTCTCTAAAGTAAGTGATAGGTCAACCTTCTTGCATCAGCATGGCACCTATGCCTAGTTTAGATGCATCACACTCTACTTCAAACACCTTGTTAAAGCTCAGTAGAGCTAAGACAGGGGCTATAGTTAGCCTCTCTTTGACCTCCTCAAAAATCTTCTTCTCTCTCTCTCCCTATCTAAATTCAACACTCTTCTTTGACAGTTCGATAAGTAAGGCTACAATCGTACTAAAATTTCATATAAACCTAGGATAGAATGATGCTAGGCCGTAGAAACTCATCACGTCAGTTGAAGTAGTCAGCCTTAGCCATTTGATGATCGCTTTAATCTTCTCTTCATCAACTTGTATGCTACCACCACTTATAACAAACCCTAAGAATATCACTTTGGGTTAGCAAAAGTCGTACTTCTTTAGATTAGCATAAAGCTATCTAGCTCAGAGTTTTGCGAAGACTCTTTGGAGATGTCGCTAGTGAGTCTCTAAGTCGGACTATACACCAAGATGTCATCAAAATAAATTACGACAAACTTTCCTGATAAGTCTTGAATACATGATTCATCAAGCGCATAAATGTGTTTAGTGCATTGGACAATCCAAACGATATTACAACCCATTCATATATTCCATGGTGTGTTTTGAATGCGATCTTCCACTCATCTCCTTCACACATTCGAATTTGATGGTATCCAAATTTGAGGTCAATCTTAAAGAACACTTTTGCTTTGCTTAATTCGTCTAGTATGTCATCAAGCTTGGGTATGTGATACCTTTACTTGATGGTGATTCAATTGATTGCTTGGCTATCCACACAAATTGTCCAAGATTCATTAGTTCATCTTTAGCACTAACAAGGCCAATATGACCTGGGGGCTAAGGGACTTGCGCACATACCCCTTCTTCATTAGTTCATCTACTTGTTTCTGTAGCTCAGTAGCTTGTTCAAGGTTTAGCCTATAGGTAGGCTTGCTTGGTAGTGCAGCTCCTGACTACAAGTTGATTGCATGTTCGACGCCTTAAATGGGAGGCAGACCTTTTGATAGCTCATTTGGGAACAAATCGACGAACTCTTCTAGTAATGTTCTCACCTCGGCAATCCCTTTCTTCAGACCTCATTTCCAGTATCCTTTAGACTAGCAAATAGGTCGGTCATTCGAGCTTCGTTTCTCTTTTCAGCTTGGCTTAGGTCATTACCAAAGCCTCTTTCTTCAGGGTTCAACTCAATTGAGATTTCATGACCTTTACTTACTCGACAATTATAGGACTCAATTTCACCCTCCTACCTTCATACTCTAGGGAACATATATTTTTGGTCCTTTATATATCACTGCTCAATTGAACATCCACAGTCATCTAAGTAAAATGAAGGATGCACTCATAAGCAACACATTATAGAGCACTTCATCTCGATATTTTCTAATGCAAATCGGTATAGACACTTGTTTGTTCACTTGCAGGGCTCCCTTATCACTGAGCCAATGAAGCTTATAAGGTCTTAGGTGGGGCTTGGTTGACAATTTCAATTGTTGGACCATAAATGCAAAGGTAGCACTGGTGTAACTCCCACTATCAATTATCAAGGCACATAGTGACTCATTCGCCTTATATTCGATGTGGAAGAGATTTTCTCTCTATTTATCTTTGGGTACAAGACTGGTACTCATTATCCTCCTCAATACTATGGTAGTCGACATAAAGTCGCCTTCCTCGCTATAGATAACTTTCTCCTCAGGCAGTTTGGCCTATCCTTCCTCATTCAGCTCCTTAACTTCTTAATCATTGCTGTCTACTTCAACAGTCAGCACCTTGCCTCAAATTACCATAATTCTTTTATTTAGACATTAAGCAGCCATGTGTCTAAATACTTGGCATTTGAAACACTTGATCTCATTCATCTTCCTGCCTAAACTCTAGCCCTTCTCAAATTTCCTTGGGGGTTCCTTCTCCTTTGTGTAAGTAGTTTAAGCAAGTTGGATCTCAACAACCTTACTTGGTTTTGCTCTCATAGGTCTACTCGGAACAAATTGGCTATTACCAAGTCGGCTGGCAAGTGGTCGGAACCTTCTTGTTTGGTGCCTTTCTGTCCTTTGGGTAACTTGAATTATGCCATCAAGCGTTCCAATATCTAAGGTTTTTAGAATATCCCCAATCTCATACTTCAACCTATCGATGAATCGAGATACAGTTTGATCCTCTGGCTCCACAACTTTTCATCGGATTATTAACATTTGGAATTCCTTAACATAAGTATTTACACTTGACCCTCCTTGCATCAACTCTTGCAATCGTTTGAAGGCATCCTAGTAATAATAGCTCGGCATAAACCTTTTCCTCCTAACCCTCTTCATTTCATCCCAACTCTTAATCTCTCATTCTCTTTCCCTTCTTCAAGTAGCTTGCAAGTTCTTCCACCATAGGGTGGCATAACTAATGAACTCCAATACAGTAAGTCTAACCTTTGCTTTGTCAGATACATCGTGGCATTCAAACTGCTTTTCAATCCCATTTACCCAATCTAGGTAGTCTTCAGCATCACTATTCCTAGAAAAACTTAGAATACGAATCCTTAACCCTTCAATTCTAAGGGCTCACACATTTCTTTCTTTAAACTCGTAGTACTCCTTTGCTTAGTCATCTCCTTCCTCTTCTTCCTCAATTTCTTCAAGTGCTAGCCTTCGTCTAACATCCCTACCTATCCCTTCAGCTCAGGGTGGTTGAGTTGGGGCATTAACTCAGCCAAACTAACCATTGCCTCGCTCTTGCTGCTCACGTCTTCTAATGGGGTTATTTCTAACTTGCTATCTATCTTTTTGGATAACAGTCACCAAACTAGCTACTAAGTCGATAAGCCTATCCAAGCAGTTACCCATTAACTGAGGTTCGAAGCTTCCTTCTTGCCCTTAATCATGTCGAATACCACTTTCTTGGTTCCCCAAAGTTCCTTGAACACTTGAATTTGACATTGTGGGTTACCTTACAAAATTAATGTTTAAAAATTACCACCTGAAGTTCTTTTCGTGAATAACAACAACAAATCAATAACTAATACTTCCAACACCATAACAACTATACAACAAACAAACAAACCACCACACTCTATTTTGTGTATCAGAAACAAGGGAAAATAAAGCATAGAACACTTCTCAACTACTAAACTCCATTGTTAACAATAGAACCTTTATTACATGAGAGTAGTAACAAACCACTCAAAGAACATAGTGGCAGAATCTAACTTTGAACGTAGCTAGGCTATGATACCAAGATTATACGAATTCGTGAATGAACACATAGACCCAATATCATGTATAATCAAGGGATGGGTTCGGGTCACGAGATGGCTAAAAAAGTAAATGATAATAGAAGGATGAGCAGGGGTTCCCATGTATCGACGTTAGATATGACGTACCGACATCTTATACGAGCTCAGGATCCACTTGATATGATACATAAGTGTGATCGAAGGTTACTCGCCACTAGACTACGCTCAAAGGGTTAGATAAAAGTAGCTTGAGAGTAAGAAATAGAACGCTTAGCTCAAGAGAGTATGTTTAAAAAATTCAATCCAATCATTGTTGTAGCTATTACACTGTACAAGTATTTTTATGACTTAATTAGGGTAAATCTTAGGTGAGAGTAAATTACAAAAAAGATTCACACTAGTAAAGGAAAAAAGAGAATAATTTACAGGGGTATTAATGTAATCATGCAAAATGAATATCCGTTGACAATAAGGACAGCACAGATGTCAGAAAAGGATAGCGTGTACATGTACACAATTTTTCTCATTCTATGGAGTAGAATGAGTAGTTTGGTTCAATGTTGGGAATGCTATGTGACTGAGGGGTTGGCTCAGTATGTCGATTGGTCATCTCGACAGCTTCTTGGATAATATAGAGAGTGAAGTAGCTTGGAAAGTTGGGTTAGAGGAAGCATTTCTCTTCGGCACTTAACTTACCTCGAATAGCTCGATGAACCATCTAAGCAAGCCCTCGGGTTTGGGAGTACGTAATTGGTCCTTAATCCCAATCATGAAACCCTATTAAGCAAACTAGCTTACATAATGAACTCGAAGCAAGCAGTTGAGCTAAAGAAGCAAGTGGATGAGTTGATGGAGAAGGTTTATGTTAGAGAGAGCCTTAACCCATGTGCTATGCCATCTCTACTCATCTTTAAGAAGGGTAGATCATGTTGCATGTGCATTGACAATTGAGAAATCAATAAGATTACCATTAGTATTAGTACCCATTTTGAGGCTCAATGACACATTAGAGGAGCTCCATGGAGCATGAATCTTTTCAAAGATTACCTGAAAAGTGGATAACACCAAATTTAGATGAAACTTGAAGATGAGTGGTAGACTACATTCAAGACAAGTGGTTGTTTATTCCCTTTTTTGTACTAAATATGTTCATATGACTCATGAACCATTTACTATAACCATTGATAGTAAGGTTTGCTATTGTTTATTTCACAACATTCTGGTGTAAATGCTAATTTCTATTATCACGTTGAGCACTTGAGATATGTTTTCTATATACTTTGAGCCAATCAGCTCTTTGGCAACCTCAAGAAGTGTAGATTCTTTCTAGAGTGAAGTGGTTTTCTTAGGATATGTTGTTTTTAAGGAAGGAGTAAGCGTTGATGAGGAGAAGGTTAGAGCTATTTTGATTGGCCTACCTCCATGAGTGTAACCAAGTGACAAGCTTCCTTAGTCTAGCATTATGTTATAAGAGATTAATCCACAACATCAGTAACATTGCAATGCCTCTTATCGAGTTAATCAAGAAGATTATTAAGTTTAAATAGGGACATTGAGCTTCGAAAAGTTTTGAGGAAATAAAGGAGGAGCTAGCTACAACCTTGGTGTTGAGCTTACTCGATTTTGATAAGATCTTTGAGTTAGAATGTGATGCATTATGTGTTAGAATTGAAGCTATGCTAATGATAAGAGGTGATTTCTGGCCTACCACATTGAGAAGCTTAATGATGTCCATTTGAACTATTTCATGTATGAGATAGAGCTTTATTTGCTAGTTTAAGTTCTATTGGTATGGCATCAATACCTACTACCTCAGGAATATATCATTTACATAGACTATGAAACTTTGAAATACCTGGAAGGTTAGATGCATTAGTGAAGGTAAGCTAAGTAGGTAGAATTTTCGAAAGAATTCTCATATGTTATCCAACATAAGAATGGGTCATTGACACCTTATCATGTTAGCATATACTACTCATAAACCTACATACTAAGTTGTTAGGATTTTCAATTATCATTCAGCAATATGCTTAAGACCCTCCATTCAATCCCATTGTAGTTAACTATAACAAAGAAATTTCCATGGATAGTTGTTACTTAGTGGATGGATATTTATTCCATGGAGGAAAATTATGCATTGCAAGTTTTTCCATGAAGGAATTTCTTGTCAAAGAAGCTCATAGTAGAGCATTATTTGGACATTTTTAAGAGAAAAGAGTGCATGAGATGTTAAATGAGTGATTTTTCTTTCTTAGCACGATGAGAGACGTCCATGGGATAGTAGAGAAATGCAAAGACTGTAAGCAAGATAAAGGGATAAGGGAATCCTTTAAGGATTACTCACCACTACCAGCTCTAACCAAATCTTGTGAGGATGACAATATGGAGTTTATCCTAAGGTTACTTTGGACATTGAAAAGAAAAGACTCAATTCTGGTTGTTGTAAAATATTTCAATAAAATAATCCATTTCATTATGTTCCATAAAACAAATGATGTCCTTTATGTTGCTAACCCTTTCTTACCAAAAATTAGTAGGTTGCTTGGCATTCCCTATAGCATCATCTCAAATGGGGATACTAAATTCCTTAGTTTCTTCTAGAAGATGCTATGGAGAAGGCTAGGTAGTAAGCTCATATCCTGCACCATTTACCATCCTTAAATGGATGGGTAAAAAATGTGGTCAACCAAACTCATAGAGCTTTAAGCTACATTGTGATGAGTCTTACTAATTGGAATCTATGCTTACTTATTGTAGAGTTCACCTACAATAGGTCGATCTATAGTACAAGCTCCTTTTGAAGTTGTATATGGATATAACTCAACCATTTCTTTGGACTTAATAATCATACCAACCTTCATAAAGGAAAGCTTAAGTGCTGTTGACAAAGCTCAAGAGCTTTAATGACTACATTAGAAGCTTCCTAAATATATTGTAAGGACCTATACTAAGCAACAATAATTAGGAACTAACGGAGAAAGGTAGTAATTTTCAAGCCTAGAGACCTAGTTTAGATCTATCTTAGGTAACATCGATTCCTAAATAGAGGAAGAACAAGTTGTTACCCTAAGTTGATGGCATCATCAAGGTTTTATAGAAGATTAATGATAATGCCTATAAGATCAAGCTACCTAAACACTATAGTATCTTTACCACCTTTAATTTAGTTATAAGGCTCATTAATCCACCTAAGCAAATGCAAGGGTATAACCTAAAGCCTTAAACTCCTTAATACGTAAAATAAGTACAATTGCTAACCCTATAAGGCAATTGATAAAAAAAAAAAAAAAATTAGCCAATGATGACGTTAGGACCTATGAGAGTTACAAAGGTTAGTTAAGGTAGGAAATCTTAATGCTCTAACAAAAACTCAAGACATTAAATCATAGTAGAAACATAAAATGATTTGTAGAATTGGAGCACGTAGGAATAGTAAGGGTTAGATAAGATAGAACCACATAAATCAATAGTAGAAATTAGTAAAAAAAGGAAAATTGAAGAAATAAAAAGTAAACTTGACATTAACCAAGTAAATAAATTATTCAAAAAAAGTATACTACAATCGAATATATTAAAAAGCTAGAGAAAGGTAGAAATTACTAATAGAAATAAGAAAATAGTAAGAAAACTAATTATTATAAGGTAAAAGATAAGAAACTAACAAAAAGGCATTTACCATAGATAAAAGTAGTAAAAAGTAAGAAAAACACCAATTTCCCCCTAAAAGTTAAAAATTACTAAAAAGTAAAATAGTATAGCAAATAGTAAACTAGTAAGGTAAATAAGTAACAAGCAAAGATAAGAAGCATGATAATGACCCATGCTCCTTGCACACAAAAATATCATCATGACATGTCATAGTAAAAATATAGGAATATTTTTGGAAAAGTGAATAAAATACTAAAATAATAAGGTAAAATAGTAAAATATAAGAAAATACCTTAAAGTGCTAAATAATTGTCAAATCACCCCTACAATGGCAAAAATGTTGTAACATGCCCTCGAAATATCTAACAACTTCTAGAAAAAGTAAACAAAAATCTGCAAAATCTAGAAACTATTAGAATTTGTCCACCTTCATCTTCAAAAGTTCACCAAAAATCACATGCATGTCTAAAGATCAAGAAAAATTAAACTGACATGTGCTTATATGTCAGGTACATGTAGTAATTGATCTAGATTTTTTCCCTCAATAAATAATTAGAAATTAATTTTTAAAGGGTTAGTTCTCCACCTATAAATTATGCATAAGCCTTTCCTCTCATCTACAGCATTTGTTGGCCCCAAAATTAGTAAGGAGGTGATCTACTATTGTTTAACAACCATCTAAGGTAAGCAGACAAACTAATGGTGGTGGTGGTCAAAGGCACCTGTCTTGGTTGTTTGGGTAGTTTTTTATTTGAATTTTGTAGAAGCTTCATCTCTTGTCTTTTTAAGGAGCCATTTTAACTATAAGTCCTTCATATCTTACCTCTTTATGGTATTTTCCATGGATTTAATTTTACATGTTTAGCATTTTTAAACTTTTTAAGAATTTACCTAATTTATTGAAAAGTGCACGTTATTGAGTAAATTTGCAAAGCCATAGCAATTGATCTTATAATCCCCAAACTTTCTTCTAATAGTTCCTTATCCCTAATATGATTTTTAGAAACTATAGTTGCCATTTATGGAGCTACTTTCTAATTTATTTGGTGTTATTTCTTAATAAAATATTTATTTTTTCACTAAATATTATATTTCTGAAATAATATCTACTACTAAATTCTATATATTTTGACTACTTCCATACTAATTCTAAGAGTTTCGTATGATATGAGGCTTAATTTCTCATTATTTTAATCCATCCTTGTATATATGCCTAATTATAATTGATTATGTACTGAACCCCTATTTTTCATAACCCCTATAATAAGAAATTTACATAACTTTGAAAGTGTCATCAATTCTTTACCTTTTTCTATATAAAATGACTATCTTTTAACACTTCTTTTAAAACCTAACTCCTTTTAGTTGAAAATCAATAACTAGCAATACTACACTCAAATCAAAAGATTACTAATTAATTAGAGTATCAATTTCACATGAACTAAATCATGCTTTCCTTTATCACATGAATAAGGATTTGTTTCAAAACATCTTTCCTTATCCTACCCATATAGTCTTTCATAAGGAGATATAAACTCACTAACAATCTCGCTATCATACCGATAAGACAATCGCATTAACCATCAAGATATGAATATATGGGATAATAGTTTTTGAGTGAAATTGTAAATAAGCCTCTTAAACTTTGACTTAAGTGTAAATTGATCCCCTAAACTTTCAAAATATGACTTTTGACCTCCTAAACTTTCATAAATTAACAATATATAGTATATTTCCTTTTTTAATTAAAATAATTCACACTATAGATAAAGTTTATGGGTTTTTAAAATATATTTTGATAAGTTCAAAGGGCATTTGCACACCAAAATCAAAGTTTAAGAGGCTTACTCTCTGATAGATTCATCTTCTGAATTTTACTTGAAACCTTGCTCTGAACCTTTTATTATAAGCCTTTTTCTATACACTAATTTAAACCTATTCTATAAGATCTCTATAATTACTTAGGAGATCTCAAGAACAACATGACCCAAGTAAGTACTTGCTTCACATCAATCTTAATTGCATTAACAAGGGATTAAATGTTGTTATATTGTGTGTGTACATGTGGTTGTCACGCTTGTAATAGCTGAGCTTCATGCTTAGTATGAATTGCTTTTGTTTTCTTTTTTTTTTTATTTTTTACTTTACAATGATGTAGAATGATTATATTGCTTGTTCACCTTCAAAATGTGACATAATCCTTAGTTATTGGTCCCTATTCATAATCAAGAAGGAAATAGTGGATTAATTGTTAATTGAAAACTAAATCTTATCCAATTTTTGCTTCCAAATGTTTAAGATTAACTACTTAACAATAAACTTATTTTTCTTACTTCTAACATATCAGAAATATTAACAAATTTAAATAAACGATATGCATGCAAAAGCCAAATAATCACTTCTTCTAATCTAACCTTTTATCTTAGGTTTTGTTATATCATGTTAAGCTTTTAATCAAATATTGATTTACATGCAATACTTGTGATTAGGTCATACTAAATTAATCATGCTCGCACATTCATTCAATTATGTAAATAATAAATAAATTGTAGGTAAATAAAGAGTATTGAGATAAAAAAAAAGCAAGCGCCGAAATATAGTAGCTTTGCTTTCTGCATCAATTCACTCTTCTAGCTGTAGCAGGGAATATGGTACTCTACATCATAGTTCTACTATTTGAAATAAACTTTATAATGAGGTCAACAATTCTCATGAATTTGGCTTACCTCCTAACTTCTTATGCTTGGAAGTAATTTCAAGTGTATAAAGTCTCATTCACAAATTCTCTGAAACATTCTCCTTAATTTTGAAAGAGATTAATAATTCCTCATGAATTGAATTCCTCACACTTTAGCCTAATGATCAGTAGATAATAGATAGTACTATTTAGCTGGAGTTTCTCACAAACTTTTTCTCAGCTCTCTAATCATAAAATCATGTAGTAACTCAATTCTTAAAGTATTTAGAAAACTTGTCTTGTGCGGATTTTTTTCCTTTTAAAAACTTTGTTTCTCTTCCTCTACTTTTGTTGTTCTCTTTGTCACTTATATTAGATCTAGCTTAAAAATTCAATACTTATATCTTTGATAATAGTAGTTATGCTTGTAATCTTTGTGATCCTTATCTTGTCATGTTCTCAAATTTGCTTATTTGTTATTTGCATATGTAGGTAATCTTTCCTTTTGTTATTGTCCTATATTCATTAAAAATTATCTTCTCTAAATACTTCATTGTTTTTGTAATTCTCATATTTGTGATAAAATATCCCTTAGATTGATTAGTCATGTTGCCTAAATATATCTCCATGGCGTTGGGTCTTGACTTTTAAAATATTCTTTTCCATTTTTCTTTTAATATTTGTCTTATGCTTCTATTATGTCTTTATATTTTTTTATTTGTTCTTTACTTCTAATTGTTTTCAAACCATATACCCTTGAATTCTATTTTTGATCGTATCTTTTGTTTTATTCAAACTTTTCTTTTCTTCCTTCATCTATAGAATAATGTAGTCATGTCTTCATCAACTTATGTTAATACATTGACGTTTCATATAATGGACATTTTTTATTTGGTTCTATTAATAATTTCAGTCTACATCCTTTGCTGATATTCCTTTTCTTTCTTTCTTTTTTTTTTTTTTGTTCTGAGCTCACATATTCTTTCTATTAATTTTGGTCTTGTCTTTCCTTATCAAAAGTTATATCACTTTCATCCTTTGTTTCTAATCAAGTCACATTTCTTTCAAGATTATATTTCTCTTTAAATTGCTTTACTTGATAACTTAATTAGTAATATTAACACATATTTTATTGTCATCAATATACCTTTCGTTTGGGTTCTAACAATCTACTCTTTTTTTTTTTTTTATGATGACAACAAAATATCTATCTTTACAAAAAATGATGATATATGTGTTATAAATCTTCTGGTAAGTTAAAAAAATTATTAATCTTTAAATCTCCCTTCATATTCTTCTTTTGTTTTTATATACTTAAAACTTAAATCCAACTTATATACCTTTTCTTCCCCCCCTACCCACTTTACGAATGATTTTCCTTTTTTTTTTTTAACATATGATTATTTTTTTATAATTTCTATTATATTTTACACTTTCTTCCTATAATTTTTTTTTTTGTACTTTCTTTTCCTTTTCATTATCATCAAAAGAAATATATGTAAGTGAGGGTTATAATATTTATAAATAATCTTAAAGAATACTTCTAATGAAAAAAGGTTTTATGCTCATGAAATATTTATAGTAATGAGGACCTAACTATTTGAGCCTTGAGATAAATTCTTTGCCAAAGATTAATTACATATTAGTATCTGACTGATGACATAAATAGTGTTAAGCTCGCATTCTCTTGAATATATTTAAAATCACTGGTTTTGATATGTCCTCTATAACCTTGTTAGTACTATAAGTTTGATGATTTCACATGTCTTATTGAATAAGACTTGTTCTTGTAATGATATCTACACTCAACCAATCAATTCACACATAATATTTTGCATACACTTTTCATAATCAAAATATGATCTCAAAATAATTGATTTTGCCAATTCCTGTTCCTATTCTTGTTCCTACACAAATTTGTTACTACATGCTAATAATTCCAAAACAAAATAGTGAGTTCTACACAAACTGATCAACTTTTGCAATAAGCATATATTTGCATAAAAGAAAATAACATAAATAAGGATCCGGATATAGTTTTCAATAGGTAAGGTTTTAAGAAATTCTTATGTTAAAATTAGAAAAATCCTTTTGATTTTAAGATCTTTTTTATTTTTTTAAAAGTAAAGTTGATTTCTTCCCTTAAATACAGAGCAATTTTGTCAATTTTTTCTAGCAATGCTTTTCTTTTTGCGTTTACTCCTTTAAGAATTGTTTTAAAATCATTTTGGGGCTAGGTTTCTGGTTGTTCATTAGATGAGGGATAGTCTACTAGATTCTGTATTAAGTAGACTAAGTAACCATGTTTGGAGAGAGGCTCACTTTTGAAACTATCATTAAGGTAGTTGTCCTTTGCTTGTTGTGGTCTTTCTTTCTTTGCTTAGTTCCTTACAGTTGAAGACCTTTCTCAAAGGTCTTCTTCTAACTCAACTTTTGAAATTCCTTTTGTAAATTGAAATCCTCAAATCGTTTCATTGTCACTTTCATACTTTCTTTTCTAACATTCATTTTTTTTTTTTTTGCTCTTTTCTTTAACCCATAAATTCCTTAAGAGAAATTTCATCATCTACATCTACATTGATGGGTTTAAATGATATCTCTAAGGTTTTTTTGGAGGTCATCCTCTAGCTCATGATTTTTGAAGATTGCCTCAACATGGTTATTTGAAGATCGGTTTTCTTCAAGAAATTTTTTCTTTTTTTTTTTTTATTTGAATGATAAGGAGGGTTTTTTTTTTTTTGGATATTTAGGAATTCAAGAAATTTTAACATCCTTCAAAATAAATAAAGGTAGCAAAGTAATATGAGATATAACGTTTAAGATACCGAAAGATATTTTTGCCTAAATAATTAAAAATAACAAAGAATATATTAGGTAAGTACATATTTTGATTAATATGTTTACCTATCTTCCTATTTCTCCTTAGCCATGCTTTTGCAATCTTCTGTTTTTCTTTTCTTATAATTTCCTATTGACTATCTTGATTCTTTCCTTGACATTCTCTCGCAATATGAACTGTTTTATAACATGAGAAGCATTTTAAATTTTTGTAATTAAAATATACCTTACCATTAGCTTTTGCAACCTTCTAATGTCTTGTCTGCTAAGTAGTTCTAAAATATTATGTTCTTTTTCTTGATCTTAATTTTGATTATTGATTATATCTCCAATTGCCACATCTCTTTTGAAATTTCAATATTTTACTCAACTTCTCTTTACTTTTGGTAATATTTCTCTATATGTCATTTACGGTTTCTAATAGTTTCTTAATCTTGTTTCATATATTACTAGTTTCTCTCTATGCTTCGTTTGTAATTACTTCTTTTGATTATCCTTCTTTCTCCTTTTGACATCTCTATTGACTTCCTTCTTATTATAGTTGAATATTTTGTAGCTTAACCTTTTCGCTTTGAGGTTTTTGTTTCAATTCTTTTATCAATTTATTCGTTTCATTTTAGACTAGGATCTCCTTGACCAAGACTTCTTTCTCTTCTTTGAGCTTCTTGTTTTCATCACTGATTGACATGTTTGTTTCTAACAAGTTATTCTTTCCCCCCTTTAATTCCTTGACTTATTTGCTCAACTTCATGTTCTTTATTTTGTATCTAGATAGTATTGACATGAGTCTTTGTAACTCTACATAAATATTTATAGGTTCATCTTTGATCTTTGATTTTAAGCCTTCTTCATAACTTGCTCTTGATTTTTTTTATTCATCATGCAACTTTCCTAAATGATCTTTCTCATGTTTACTTAGAAAATCATTAAATTTTGTTAGTTCATTGATTTATGCCATTTTAAACAATACTATTCTTGCAATCTTTTTCTACTCATATATCAATTTGAGAAGTTATGTATGCTACTACCCCTTTATCTAAACTCTACTTTAATACTAGATGGTAGTCCCAGTAAAAATTTCAAGGGGAGAAAAGAGGGGGGAGTTGGTTTTTTGGGGGGAAGGTGGAAGAACATGAATTGAATGTGAATTAAAATCTAAATTCTATCTAATTTTTACTTCTTAATGTTTAAAATTAACCATACAACACTAAGCTTATTTTTCTTACTTCTTACATTTTAGAAATGTTAACAAATTTAGATAAGAGGTGTGCTTGTGAAAGCTAAATAAGTACTTCTAATTTGACCTTTTATCTCAAGTTTTGATTTATCCTATTAAGCTCCTAATTAAATATTAGTTCATGTGTGATGCTTCTAATTAGGTTATACTAAATTAGTTATGCTTTAGAATTTATTCAATCATGCAAATAATAAATAAATTACAAATACACAAATAGTGTAGGGATCAGAAATCAAGCATTGATATATAGTGGTTCTACCTTTTGTGTAGTCCACTCTTTAAGCCTACGACCAGGGGTATAGTACTTTATACCTTAGTTCCATTATTTAAAAGAAATTTTACAATGAGATCAATAGTTTCCGTGACTTTGCATTGCCTTCTAACTTCCTATCCTCAAAAGTAATTGCAAGTTTATAAAGTTTCCTTCATAAGTTCTCTCAAATAGTCTCCTTAATTTTGAAAGAGATTATAACACCTTTTGAGGATTACAATGACTTTCTTCATACTTTTACTTAATGCTTAGTAGATAATATTTAGTACTCTTTAGCTTTAGTTTCTCACAAGCTTTTTGTTAGCTCTCAGATCACAAAACATGTAGTAGCTCAACTCTTAACTACGTCATTTGCTAATATTTCTTGTACTAGTTATGAGCTCGTAAATTCTTTCTATTAATTTAGATCTCGTCTTTCCCTGTAAGAAGTTATTTCACTTCATCCTTTGTTTCTGATCAATTCACATTTCCTTCAAGATTATAGTTTAGGTTCTAACACTAGTTGGCCTTAATAATCAATACATGCATTGTATCTCCCCCATGATTGCATGATGCTTACCAAACACCACCCATATGGTGAGGAACATAAGAGTTTCCTTCTTTTCAACCATGTAGAATTAAGTAATAAGAGAGGAGATTGCATAAAGGGTTAAAAAGCTATTATGGTAAATAATCTGGAAAGGGTATAGAGGGTAAAAAAGGGAGGTCCATTGCATAACCTTAAGTTGGTAAGCGGTGTTTATTTTATGGCATATGGCAATGGCGTATGGAACTCCTCGAAACCTAAACTAGAGTGGAATTAATTTCTCAAGTATCATGACATATTGGTCAATGTTATGCGGAGGGCATTTTGATTGATGCATTATACTCTAAAAGGTTTTGATTTGGCTTGCTTACATATGATGCTTATCCATTGCTACTTAATAAGCATGTGATTTCACTTATGCCCTTATAGTTTTCCCTTTTACAAGTTAACTTTTCAAAAGCTTAGGATGGGAAAGTGGAGTGAGGTTACATCAACAAAGTTGCTACTAGAGATTTAAACTAATCCACTAAATATTTAACGAAGGCTTAGTTTATGTATTAAACTATTCTTTAGGATTAGTGAGCCATTATTCTTTAGGGTTATTGGTTAGTATAATTCACTTCACTAAGGTTGCCAACTCTAATGTGAAATTTGTGTATATCAATAGTGTAATGGCAACTATAGGAGACGACAACACAAAACATTGGAAAAAATATAGATTTTTGAAAAAGAAGATTATTTAAAAACATATCCCCTTGATTGAACAATGTGTTAGATCATGTGTAGTAATAAAACTAGTGAGTATCCACTAAGTCATTTCTATGAGGAGAAGGGCTCGTCTAGGTACTAGACTATAACTTGCTGCTTTAACCTAGGTGACTTGAATAGGAAGAGGTAAGTTGTAATTGAAAATAAAAAAAAGGGAGCAAAAATTTGTAACTAGCACAAATACTAAAGATGTAGGCTTGTGATATGTTTTTAATGTAGTGGTGAGATTATGTTATTAGGATATTGGGTATGGTTTTAATTAGGTTTTGATGGAATACACTTAAGTTCAATTTCATGTAGAGCGTCTCACTTAACTATATAGCAAAAAATCTCCTCTCGATCTCATTTTTTTCTACATGATCAGTTAAATACTTAATTCCTATAATGAATTAAGTGTTCTAGTTTTAGAAGTTAGGGAGACAATATCCTCTCAATCTTATAACCTATCTTATCTCACTAGAACCGCATAAAGTAGTGTGAGCTTAATAAGATCTCCTCTTGGTCTCATAGTTATAAAAATCCGTTTATCAATACTCTACAAACTTATTGACTTAGGTATGAATTTACACAACTAATCTCCTCTTAGTCTAACAATTATGCAAATATTTTTTTAACTCTTAAGGAACTTCCTAAGACTAATCTCCTTTTGGTCTCATAAGCACAAAAAAAAAAAAAAATCCATCAAGAATTACATTTTCTAGCACCTCAACAAGCTCAAATAGAGCAACAAACATCAAAATCCTAGCTAAGTACACAAACCCATATCAAAATTATAAGAGTTCACCAACTATATATTCTACATTATCACAAACTCATAAGAAACTACTTAAAAACTCCTATTTTTAACAATAACAATAAGAATATTAAAAAATATAGTAGCAACTTCCAAGATTAAACAAAGTGAAGAATTATCTAAATAAGAGTAAGAAGATAAATGAAGAACAAGAGGATAACAAACTTTAATCTACTTCAAATGACAAGAAATAAGCATTTAAATATCAAGAACAAGTGTTAAATGACATAGAAATAGCAATGAAATAGTAAAAACAACAATGAGCATGCAAAACTAAGCTAAACCTTAACAAAATCCTAATTACAGCTTTCTTTTTTCTACGAAAATGTGAGTATTTATAAGATTCAACTATCGATAGATCAATAATAAGGTTTATCAATCAATTGATAGACATATGTCAGTCCTCCATTACCTCCATGTTTTAATGAAACATGGCATTTAGGATTAGGATTTTAGGTCTGCTAAACCCTAATACCTAATTTCTTCTACCGATCGATCGATAAGGTTGGTACTAATCAATCGATAAGGTTGGTACCTATCGATCGATATGGTCGAGTCACTTCTTGATGCTTCTATTCTATCATTGTTTACTTCTCCTGATGGATTACCTAATTGGTTAATGTAACCCTAACACTATAGGGATATCAATCGGTCAGTAACAAGGGCTAAATTCCAACACTTCTTCAATTTTTGACCCCTTAATCAATCGATGAGGGCTACTAAGACCATAGTAGCCCTTGTTCACCTATACGCATAAGATGAAATTAATAAAATTCAATCAAAAATTGATCTTTTTTCATGTACTTTTATCAATTTTGTTGAAGTTGGTCCATCTTGTGCATAAACTCAACTTTTATATAAGATTCATTCATTTTTCTTGAATTTATGTATAAATGAGGGCTTTAAAGTTGGGAAAATTGTGTATTTTGGTTCGTGATTGTCACCCACAACTTAAGAACCTTGCTTGTCATCAAGCAAGCCTAAAATTTGATTTGTGTAAAATAGAGGACAAGCGTATACTTCCTTTACACTCAGTCATAATTGGGAGTATGTCATTTCATTGGAAATGCAGAGTTTGCATGCATTCAATTTTGACATAAAAATTGTTAGAAATGATGTTGAGTTTGTTCTACTTATGACCAATCAAATGCACATAAATCAAAACTATGTAATTAATTCAAGAATTAATGCCTAAAGGAGTTAACTTCCCATTTAGGTTAAGTTTAAGAAATTTGAAGTCAAGCCGAACATTCTAAACAAAATAAGAGATCTCAGTGTTTAATTGGTTAGCCCGATTATACACTTCTTCCTTATTGAGCTCATAAGTATGCCAATGCTATATAAAAAGAGTGATTATTGAATCATACCCTATTTTGTCTCCTCACTTTGGTATAAATTTCATTTCTTACTAATTATTTTCTTTTTGTATTTTCAATTTTTTTTCTATTTCTTACTCTTTTTTCTTTTTCATTTCTCTTATTTTCCTTACTTTTCATTTTCTTTTGTGATGGGCTCATGATTTTACTTTGCATTAACTTTTTCTTGATTCCTATCATTTCTTTTTCATTCATTTTTGCTTATTAGGCATTTACCATACATTTGTCGAGAAATGTCCAGGTAGAATTTAATACCCACTTCCATTTACATGATATTAATAGACTTCTAGATTCCTCAAAGAATGGTGTATGTAAAATAGGTTGACTTATGAAAACACAAAAACCTAACGCAAAGTAAAAACATTTTCCTAACTTCAAATCCTTAAACTATGCCTAAATTAAGCATAACAAAATAAAGCAAAGATGTCATGAATTGATTACGAAGTATAAGCATTCATGACTAATCCACAAGGGAATAAAATGTAAGCCCTAATCACTTCTTTCTACTTTCATTCATACAAACTTTATAAGAATACTGACATACTTAAGGAGAAAAATATTGAGTGTAAGGGAAGTTGGATCTAACTTTCAAAAAAAGACCATTTTGTTAGGTGCACAAAGAGGATAACTTTGCATGAACTAATTCAACAATCAAAGCCTAATCAGTACTACAATTTCAATTTTCATGTCTAACCTTCCCTATCTCCAACTTTAAGGTCAAGAAATATGTACACTAATTCTACACATGCATACTTGCAAAGTAAAAGCGAAAAAGTTAGAATAGAACTCCTCTGGTTTTTAGGTGTATTTAGAGTCATTGATTCCCTTCCAAAACTCCTTTGATGGTGTAATTGGATGATAGATTCAATCTTTCTTTATTTGCTTACAAATGCTTGTGAAACATAAAAAGAAACATTACTAAACATACTTTGAAATGGAAAGACTTGACATAAACTAAATAAAAAGATAAATAAAAGATGATGGGTTAGGTTAACTCCTATCAAGTGCTTATTTTTAAACCTTTAGTCTAGCTTATCAATGTTATCTCATGGTGTATCTTCATCTATCCTATGGGGCTTAGTCCTACAACTCTCCAGCCTTTGCTCGATTCTCCCTACTTATAGTTCCTTCTTTTTCTCTCATGACTTCCTTTTTTAAACTTTACCTCTTGATTGAAATCTCTGTCACCTTTCCTTGATTTTTGATTTTATTCTTTAGCCTGAAGCATCACCTTTTGCTCTTCACTTTCCAAAATAATCACTCCCTCTCGTATGTCCAAAATAGCTCCAAAAGTGGCTAAGAACGTTCTTCCAAAGACTAACGGTTGATTTTCATTCTTCATGTCCATCACAATGAAGTTAATAGGAAAGTGACATGGTTCTAGACTTACTAGTAAGAGATGAAGCTCTCATAATAGATTTGTTCAACCTTTATTGATGGTTCTTATGTAATATGAGATTTCCTTCACAAAATATTCTAACTTCAATTCTTGCATAGCTTTTTCTAACATAAAATTATTTGATGCACCTATATCCAGTAGAACTCTTGGAGAAAGTTTATCCATAATGTGCATGGCATAAAAAATATCCTAAGATCATTTAACCAATATGCGAACTGAAAGTTATAAGCACCTTTCTCTTCAAGCACCATATCAACAATTTTAAACTCATTAATATTAGGTTTCTCCTCTAGATCAACCCTAGTCACATTCTCCGATTCAAACTTCCTAAAATCTTCTTTTGCAATTTTCTTAAAATCCCGTTCTCTTAAATCGTCCTCATTCATTTTTTCACATTCACTAGGATCCACTTCATCCTTTTCTTCACTTAGATCTTCCTTTATCTCACTTAAATCCTCTTTTTCATTATCTCTCCACATTTTGTTCATCATGTTATACACCTCATCGTCATTCAAGGCCACTTTTTCAACTTCTTCTTCTTCTTCAAGTTCCTTTCCCATCTCATCATGTATATATACCTCGAGTTCACCTATCAATTCTTCTTTTGATGGTGTAAACAGATTCTCATCTATGGTCTCAATCTATTCTTCAACATGATCCTTAGGCCTTAGATATGCACCTCCTTATATTTGCTTCCCATAATAGAATAGCTCCTCTTCTATACTAGCTTTTATACCATCCCCATTGGATGTTTTAGCTTGGTCTATCTAGTTTCAATCGATATTGTTAGGTAGTTGCTTTAAGAGTTTCTTGGTCAAGTTTTTGTTATAATAAGGTATCATTTTTTGCAAATCTTGAATTGAAGCCTCTTGTACATTCATCCACATATCATACTTTGAATGAAGTTTCTTATTAATTGCTTAATAGCTTCCTTTTAGATTCTATATAGTTAAGGGTAGAGGTGGTGGTGGTGACTAATGTTAGCCAAATTGCATCTTAAGTTCTTGAAAACCTCTATTAGATCATCTTCCTTGATTACCACCCAAAGATAAGTTTTGATGGTCTCTCTAACTTGGGTTCTATGTGTTTGAGTAAGGGTTATAGTTCCTTTACCCTTTTGATATGCCTTAAGGTCCAAAGGTTGGGTGGAGCATTATACATAGCTTAATCACACTCAAATGGGTATTCAGGCTTGGTAGAACTTAAGAAATAGCAAGTAAAAGGGATTTTGATTATGGATGTAGATGGATATTACGCACTAAAACACAAACACAATTAGGTTTAAGCTCGAAATAGGGTTCGATATGACTTATGAACACTAAATCAACACTTGAGTTTCAAATGGGGGGTTCACTACGATCTCAAGAAGAAGATTGATAAGAGCATAACAAATATTAAAGAGTAAAGCAACACTCAATAATCCGAGATACAAGCTTGAACATCTTACGAAGATATCAAGTATATTTTTATGTTAAAATGTTCAACTATGCTGGCTGCCAATTACAAAGTTGCTATTTATAGTAAGTCTTAAAACCCTAATGACAAAACTGTAAATAATATATAAGTCCTTAAACCCTAAAGTAAGCTCACAACTAAAGTTAAGGAACATATTTACAAGTATACAAAACTGTCCTAAACAATGTATTTAACAGAAAGGTTAGCGTGTAGGGTATTCGAGCTGTTTGGGGTAAGTTGGGTTTAAGTAGGATCAGGTCGACACTAGTTATCTAAGCTGGAGTTGGATTCCTTGAAGTCTTATTATACTCGACCAAGTTCTTGATGAGGTTAACCTATAGTCGTTGAACTTGTACATTTCTCAGCACTAGATTCCTTGTACTATGCTGAGTTGGGCTTTGGACTTGGGACCTCTGCTGTTTGATCCTTAGTCTTCTTGACAATCAACATAGCTATCACCGAGTTGTCTTTCTTTCCTTTCTCAGCCTTCTAGCATCAACTTGGCCTTAGGTAGGGTAAGTTGGCCTCGACTAGGAATAGGTCTATAAGGTTTTTAGGGCAATCGAAGGCTGATTCCTATCATCACCATGAGGCTGAAAGGAAGTTGTCCTTAACTTTAGGTAATAAGCATGGGCCTGGATGATGAACAAGCTCTTCTTCCATTTTCTTTTAACCATAGGTGCCGAGCTACTTTAAATCTCCTTAACACTCATAAAGGTCAAGCAATAGCTCCTCCCATCCTTTTGAACTATATAAATGTTGAAGAAGCCATTACGAATCACTTTCTGATCATACTCTTAAGGTCAGCCAAGAATTAAATTTGCTACATTCATGGGCACTATGCTGAAGTTAAGCTCATCCTCATACTATCTTGCCTTGAATGCTATCCAAGCTCTCTTATGCACATAGACCATACTCTTGTCATTAAACCACTTCAATCTATAAGGTCAGGGATGTAAGTAAGTTGGCAATTTCATCCTTGTAATCAGCTCAATAGAAATAATGTTAATGCAGTTACCTCCATCAATAATTAAGGAACAGGTCTTCCTATTCACCAAACATTATATTTGGAATAAGTTCTCTCTTTGACTTGGGTCTTCTTTCAAGTTAGCTCGTCATGGCAAAGAGTCCGTCCATATCTAGATAGAAATTCACCTCTTTTATGTCACTTCTTGAGCTCTTGTCACTCTGACTCACTACTAGAGTGTCCGATCATTTGTCTTTCAAAGTCATGACCCTTTTGTTTGAATATTGGGAGGTAATATGCTGACATCCTGGGCACTTGAAGCATTTAACTTCTTAGGCCTTGGTGTTGAGCACTCTTTCCTTCTTTGCTTTCTTTTTCTTAGCTTGATTAGGTTAATTGGACTCTCCTTTCTCAATCTTCTTCTTGGGTCTTTTCTTCTCCTCATACCTCTAAGGCTTAGGGCTACCATGTTGAGGTCGGCTAGTTAGCTTCTAGTGCCTTCTTATCCCTTATCTCTTTACCCTTAATGCTAAATTGATCAACTCGTCCAATGAGTTCAATAGCTATAGCTTAACTACGTTGACAATGTCATCTTAGAGTCTACTTAGGAACCTAGTAATAGGATAGTCTTGGGGCTCGGTAATCTCACATTTGGTCATC
Organism: Lumnitzera littorea; assembly: GCA_024138015.1. Lineage (NCBI taxonomy): Eukaryota > Viridiplantae > Streptophyta > Magnoliopsida > Myrtales > Combretaceae > Lumnitzera > Lumnitzera littorea. Next base: position 31,860,139 of record JAMXBB010000012.1, read on the forward strand.
AAGGTTTGAAACTCATGCAAGTACTCTTTGATAGTGTTTCAACCTTACCTTAGGTGTTAGAAAGCATGGAGTATCTCTTGCTTGAAGTAGGTTAGCACAAATCACTAATTCATCAAACATTTCATAAGCCTTTAAGTTCTAATCGGCTCTTCTCCTTCTACATCACGCTTAGCAATTAACTTGTCCCCCCAAAGACTTGCATATTCAACAAGGGATAGTAAGCCTAACTTAAATTTTTTCTAATCGTTTCACTTATAGTACTTAAATAACATTTCTACTCGAGGAACCCAATCAAGGAACTCTTTAAGTCAACTACTACCATTGAAGGTTGGCAGCTTAAGCTTGATGTAGTTAAGTCTTCGACTATGTGTTTAGGGCTCATCCCTAGCATTCTAAGCTAGTCAACTCACCTCATATCGGTTGCTTCTGTTGGAGCTCTACTCAGCCAAATCTCTTCTTAGCTTAGTCTCTCTTGTTGGGGCTCCTTGGTTCACTTCGGAATTAATACTCCTATCATTGCTTCTCCTCGAATCAGGTTGGTCTTCTTCTCCTCGGCTTGGTAACTCTTCCCAACTGTTGTTCATCATCAACAGGCTTGTTGGAGTCACTTCCACTAGTCGGTGTTCAGTCCCTTATTTCACCTCAGCTAATATGTTTATAGCCTTTAACTAAACTAGTAAGCTCTTGGATAGAATCAGTGAGATTTTGAATTTGATATTGCAGATATCAATATCGATATTCATACTTTCTTCAGACATTCTTGTCTGTACAGTAATTCCCATAAAGAGATTTTTATAAACATGTAATGCACTCAACTGTACTTAGAATCACTACAACTTTGATTTCTGTAGCTACCCATGACTTTTAAATACCACTTCAACTACTAAGGACAAATTATGACCAGAGACAACAGCTAAAATCACTACTACTAACCAAAATACACCTGACAGCAACTTAGAAACTATCATTACTTAACACAATATACTTTGAGAACTCAAGTACCACTACCATTGTTACGTATAGTATACTAAACCACAACTGAAATAACAGTTCATAAAAGAGTAAGAACCTATGAATGAAACTTTGAAGAACACTAACATACGTGTGTCGTCAAAACTCTGATACCAAGATGATATGCCCTAAGGTTTAAAGGTTGGTTGGAGCATTATGTACAACTCAATCAAAACCCAAATGGGTATTCAAGTTTGGTGAAACTTAGGAAATAGCAACTAAAAGGGATTTTGATTGTAGATGAAGATGAATATCATATACCAAAACATAAGTACAATTGGGTTTAAGCTCGAAATAGGGTTCGATATGATTTATGAACACTAAATCAACACTCAGGTTTCAAATGAGGGGTTCACCACAATCTCAAGAAGAAGACTAATAAGCATAAAAGAAATATTAAAGAGTAAAACAAAACTCAATAATCCAAGATATAAGCTTAAACAGCTTACGAAGATATCAAGTATATTCTTACTTCAAAATGTTTAACTTTGTTGGCTGCTAATTACAATAGTTGTTATTTATAGAAAGTCTTAAAACCTTAGTGGTAAAATTGTAAATAATATACAAGGGCTTAAACCCTAAAGTATGCCCACAACTAAAGTTAAGGAAAATATTTACAAGTATAAAAAATGAGCTCAATGATGCGTTTAATAGGAAAGTTAGCGTGTAGAGTATCTAAGCTGTTTTGGGGTAGGTCGGGTCTAAGCAAGATTAGCTTAGCAGTTAGCTGTCCAAGCAAGAGTTGGATTCCTTGAAGTATTATTATGTTTAGCCGAGCTCCTACTGAGGTCGACCTACAGTTGTTAAACATATGGATTGCTCAGCACTAGATTCTTCGTAGTGTACTAAGTTAGACTTTGGACTTGAGACCTCAGTTGTTTAGTCTTAGTCTTCTCAACAACTAATAGAGCTGTTGTCGAACTATCTTTCTTTTAGTTCTCGGCCTTTCGACATCAACTCAACCTTAGGTGAGGTAAGTTAGCCTTATCCAGGATCAAGTTTGATAGGTTTTTGGGGTAGTTAAAGGTTGATTCTTATCACCTTTAATTGAAATCCCCCACTACATTAACTTTCTCCTCATGAATTTCTCTTGATGGGACAAAGGGATTTCCAACTTGACAAGTTATGCTCGCATGACCTACTTCTCCCCATACACAACAATATTCCTGAGGTTGCTTATGAATACTAAAGTCGCTGGCTTGGTTAACTTTTTCTATTTGAGTGAGTTGGGCGGTAAGCAAAACGATTTGTTCTCTAAGTCAACTTAATTCATCTTCTATAGTTATACCTGCCACCTTTCTTGCTTATGCTCTCTCTAAATGCCAACCATGAACATAAGATGCCATCTATTCAAACATTTCATAAGGCTCTTTAGCACTTTTGTTCATTATACTTCCTCCATTAGCAACACTAACCATCATTCTTAATTGACTTCCCAAACTATTATAAAAAGTGTTTATTGTACTCTTCATGGATAGACCATGATGGGGCATTTTCCTTAATATCTCTTTAAATCTTTTCAAATAATTGCAAAAAGTTTATATAGGGTAATATCATTTCTCATTTGCATAGTCTTACAAGGTAGGAAGAAGTAAGACAAAAACTTTTGAACAGACTCATCCCAAGTGGTGATTGAATTAGGTGGTTAGGAATTTAGCCAATTTCTTGCCTTATCTCTTAATGAAAATGGAAATAACCTTAGGTAGATAGCATCATCAAACACCTCATTTGTTTTCATAGTAGCACATAATTGCAAAAAGTTTTGAATATGTTCATAAGGGTCCTCGAATGGTGATCTACTGAATTGATTAAGTTACACCATCTAAATCAAAGCTAGCTATTCAAAACTATTTGCTTGAATAATTGGCCAGATCATTGGTGGTGTAAGTTCATTCAAATTCGAGATATAATATTCCCATAGAGCTTGATCATTGCTATTCCTATTCCTAGGAGCTCCATTTCCATTATTACCATTCTCATTTCCTCCATTAAAAGATCCTTATTGATTATCTATCTTTTAACTCCTCTCTTCTCCTTTCTCTTATCCTATGATGAAATGTTCAGTCTATCTTAGGGTCAAAATCTTCATATGCTTCTCTTACTCCCATTCACATACAAACTAAGGATTCCTTAAATCTACTCCTTTCCAACCAACCAAATCACCAATTTACAACTTGCAAATATCAATGCAACTATTTAAATAGCACTCTTCCTAACTCAACAACAAATTGGTTGGTGACAGTTTAGCACTCAAACAATAAATCCAGCAATAAAGTTTCAAACTTTATACTTAAGACAATTGAAATTACCAAGAAAATAACAAAATCAGCTCAATTGAACAAAAAAGCAAATAAAGATTAGAATTTTAACTACTAAACTTCTCAAAATTAACAGTAATTACACTAAGCTACCAACTATAACTAAAGGCTAATCTCAAAGTTCTCCGTTTATCTCACATTAGAAAAATTTTCTTCTCTTCGGCAATGGCGTCAAAAACTAACAATAACACGAAACATTAGAAAAAATAATAAAGTTTTGAAAATGAAGATTCTTTAAAAAAGTGTCATCTTAAGCAACTAGTGTGTTAGATTGTATGCAATAATAAAACTAGTAAGTATTTACCTAGTCATTTCCACGAGGAGAAAGGCCCATCTAAGTACAAGATTATAACTTACTAATGTAATCTAGGCAAATTGAATAGGAAGTGATAAGTTGTAATTGAAAATAAAAACAGGAGCAAAAATTAATAACTAGCAAAAATACTAAAGATGTAAGCTTGTGACATGCTTCTGATGCAATGGTAAGGTTATACTATTAGGATATCAAGCGTAGTTTTTAATTGGATTTTGATGGAATTCACATGAATTCAATCCCAAGTAGGACAATTTACTCAAATATGTAGTGAAAAATCTCCTTTCGATCTCATTTTCTACACAATCAACTAAACACTTAATTCCTATCACGAATTAAGTGCTTTAATTCTGGAAATTAGAGTATCAATCTCATCTTAGTCTCATAACTTATCCTAACTTATTAGAACTGCATAAAGTAGTATGAATTCAACGAGATCTCTATTCCTAATCTCCTCGAGATCTCATAGTTATAAAACTGTATTCATCAATACTTTACAAACTTGTTGACTTAGGCAGGACTTTGTATTACTAATCTCCTCTTAGTCTCATAATTATGAAAATTCTTTTTAACTCTTAAGAGATTTCCTAGCGTTATGTTAATTTTTCGTCATGTGTTTTAATTATAGCAAAAAGAGATATATATGAAAGAAAATATGTTTATGCCTATTCAAGCACACAGGTTATCCTTTAAGTAACATAGGTTAAAAGGATATTCAATTTCTAAATTAGAAGAACAATCAGAAGGTCAATCAGATAATGAATTAGAAGATCTAGAGACAAAAACTGGATAAAGGAAAGTTCCTTGACTGAAACAAATAATGCAAATTGAATTTTATTTGAAGTATTGTCTTAAAAATTTGATAGAAGGCACAACTCCATCTATTGAATATATACGTTCCACAAAGCAGGATAAAATCCATAGGGATTAAATCAATCTATTTCAAGACATAAAGGAAAATTTTTTGAATATGCTACTTAAAGCATTTCCACAATGTTTCAAAATATACAAGGATGTATTTTGAATAGAAGGATATTTAACTAAAGAATAAAGAAAAAGAGAAATCAAATTAATATGATTTATGAAGATTATTTTTTGACAAAGAGTATCTCCAAAGAGTTCAAAAACAAGAAAAGATTCCATATGGTATAGTCAAGGGATTTGGGAAAGGAAGGAATGCATATCATTAATATAAGGAAAAGCATTTCGAGATTACAACACTTAGAATTATGGAAGGAATTACAAAGCCTATATGGAAGTTTGAATTAAAAGAAATAAGATTAAATAAAGGTAGGAAAAATTTTCCTTATAGAAGTCACTTCAAGTATTCAAGGAAAAGATCAAAAGCTAAAAAAATCAAAATATTACTTAGCTTTCCAAGATTTTTCGAACTTGCCTTACAAGTTAAAAGTATATAAAGACTCAAAAGAAAAATATACAAGTGCTATAGAGATCATTTTTGTTATCATTCATAAGGAGCAACGGGATTAGAAGATCGATCATAAGCTTTCTTTATATTGTTTAGTTTTTATGCTTATTTTTTCGAGGATCAATTGTAATATTTCCTCAATATTTCTTTATAATTTGTCGAGAGCTTGTTGTGTGTATTTGAGTGAGACTTTGGTAAATCTCTATAGTTTTGAGTGATTAGCTTACGGTGATTATATGTAAGATAGAGCAGAGGACTTTGTCAGTAGATAGTAGAACGACTCCAGTATAGAATACTAGTTCCCCAATAGTGGAGTTAGAAGAGTACAATAGGCATAAGATTGAAGTCCTATAATTGATTTGCCTAATATTTTATCCCTACTCCTTTATTTTCGTACATTTTATTAGTTATATTTATTCACTTACTTTCATGCCAATCATTTAAGTAATCAAGGGGGTTCTTTTTCTAAAATCTTTTCATTTTAAAATTTTTGAAAAGTAACCAATTCAACCCCCTTTCCCCCATCAAATCCTAACTAAATATACACCCATATCAAAACTATAAGAGCTCACCAACTACATCTTCTACATCAACACAAACCCATAAGAAATAATTTAATTACTCATGTTTCTAATAATGATAGCAAGAATATGAAAAAATATAGCAACAACATCCATGATTAAATAAGGTAAACAACTATCTAAATAAGAGTAAGAAAATAAATGAAGAACAAGATGATAACAAGCTTTAATCTATTTTAAATGACAACAATTATGAATTGAAATCTCAAGAACAAGTGTTAAACAATATGGAAACAACAACAAAATCGAAATTGTGGCTCACAGTTTTCTACATAAATTTGAGCATTTATAAAATTGAACTACCAATCGATTAGTAGACACATGTCACTCTAGCATTACCTTTTTGTTTCAATGAAATGAAGCATTTATGATTAAAGTTTTAGGTATGCTAAGCCCCAACCCTAATTTCTTTAACCAATCAATTAGTAAAGATGATATCGATCAGTTAGTATGGTCGAGTCACTTTGTGCAAGTAGGCTTTGGTTCGCGAGCTAACTCGTTTAACCTGCTTTTTAAATAGGTTTTGGCTAAGGTTTTTGGTCTATTTAAAAGCGGGCCAAAAAAATCCAACCCATTTAACCCATAAGTTAAAATGGGCTAGTTTAGGTCAATCCGTTTAATATATTTACGCCTTTGGCCCACGGGCTGGCTCATTTAACCGCTTTTTAAACTGGTTAGGGCTAAAGTTTTTTTGTCTCATTTAAAAGTGGGCCAAATGAGCTTAACTCATTTTACTTATGAGCTAAAGTGGGCAAGGCTGGGTTATCCCATTTAACCCATTTGTACACCTTTAGGTTGGAGTAACCTTAATGCTTCTTGGCATATCGATCGATCGATAGCAAGATTATCGAGGCTACTGATCAATTAGTATCAGTAGGCCAAATTCCAACACTTATTTAATTTTTATCCCCTTGATCAATCGATGGGAGCTACTAAGACCACAAAAGCCTCCATGTACTTACATGTGTAAGATGAAATTAATAAAATTGAATAGAAATATTAATCTTTTTCATATATTTTTATCAATTTTGTTCAAGTTGGTCTATTTAGTGCATAAACTCAACTTTTGTATAAAAATTCATTCATTTTTCTAAAATTTATTCACAAATACAAGCTTTAAAATTGGAAAAAATTATATATTTTGAACCGCAATTAATGGATCCTATGCTATCATCAATCGCTAGTATGCACGGTGAGACTATTACAATAGAAAGCACTTGGGGCTTGAAAGTAGCCGACTTAAGACTTTGTTGCATTAATGATGATGAGATGAATGAGGACATTCCAAATTTAAGGTCAAATAAAAAAAACCTAAAGGGGATGATCTATCAAATCCTCAATCCAATATCCTATAACTAAGCATGTGGACTTTAGAGCCTCATCCGTATAATCTTGGTCGAGTAGCCAACTAAGGACATGTTTCCTTTCCTTTCCTATGGCTTTAGTCACTTTTAAGATTTCATACATCTTTCCATCATCATGTCTAAGCTGACCTATACTTAGTTCCTAGTTCTTCCGACCTTTTTACCATGTGGTCTACTTAAATTAGCTTAACTAATATGATGTGCACCTAGCATCCAACTTACCTAAGTTACTATATTAGCAAGCTAACATATTTCCTTCCTATCCAACCTCACCAATTTGGACTAAAATCAATTTTTGTCCTTTCTACTGGAGTGCTTACCTCTCTGACGCTAACAAGTGTCTCTAACATTTGATAGTGGACGCACAATTAGAATATTCTATTTGTTGTTTTGTCTTTTACCCCTTTTAGGATAATACTAAGATATATATTTTATTACTTTTTGGATTATACCATTTTCCTTAAGGACTTGCAATAAGTAGTCCTTCCTATGTAATAGATGAAATTATTAAACTTTAAATACATAAACCCTTTCTTCATTTTGTGTTTCTTTTGCTCTCAAAATAACTACTCTTATCAACCCTTGTTTAAGGTTATGGTGAGTAACCCTAATAATTTATTTTATGCATAGCATCAAAGTAGAGTTTAGGACGTAGTGTTCATTTGGTGTATAATATCCACTTAAGTAGCTCACATATTGCTAAAACCTTACTTAAACCCCTACTATTTTCTTTTATATTTGGGAGTACCCATTCCATAGTTTATGTTTTATAGATTGATGTACCAGTGGTCATCTCCTTAAGCAAATCATATGGGGATAGTAGTCATTCTTCTATCGGTACTTCCTTCTTAAATAGAGATAGGTAGGTGGTAAATCTTCTTCAATCTAGTGTTGGTCTTTTTTGATGGGTGCAAATCCCCTAAGTGGTATAAGGAACATACATATTAGGATAAGTAGTAGAGGATTCTAATTTCTAAGATGCCAGCTTATGTAGATACAAGGTTACGAAGGTGTTTTATGTTGGTCTACTTTTTCGACGGTCTTGTTTTGTAGGGAGCAAGCTTAGTAGAATAATGGACTAGACTAAAAGGTAAGCCGTAACTAGGTAAATGTAGGCTTACCATTGAATAGTTAGTAAAGAGAGGAAATATGGTTCAATTCTTTAGCTAATATGTACTCTTAGGTTATGACATAATCCTCTTTGTTAGTAGGGATTGAGCAGTAGCCATGTTGTCGCTAGACTTCAGTAGAAGTGGTGTAAATGCTTAGTGTTTAGGGAAGGGGCATCTCTCCTTGAGCAGCTAGGTGAGTAGGTTCAAACCTTGCTCTACCTCCCTTAACTAGGCTAAAGATGTTATAGTATACTGAAGGTGTTATGCTAAGCATTGAGTCCAATGGTACGGCTTCACTCTTGCCTCTAACCAAGTTAAGAAAGCTATGATTCATGGTGGCTATTGGTGCTTTACCTAATATATGGTAATGGGTGTCTTGGGAACTAATGTGTCTTTTCACCTTTTGAAAGATATATTCTCATGATAGTGACATAAATGCCATTTGATTACTAATAATGCACGTTACGAGCTTATTAGGCAAGAGAATTTAAGTGCACTTTTACAACTTTTGCCCTAAAATTCCAGTTGATCTAGTTCATCAATATGTTGTAATCAACTACAATATATAGCCTAAGTTTGTTGCATACATTTAAAAGTAGCGCTTTCATAGGGATATCTCAATACTTCGCTAGGATTTTCTAATATGCATTCTTGAGAGATATTAACTGTTGCTTGTGGATTCAAAGGGACCCTAAGATCAACAACCTAGTTGTCAGCATCCTTCACTTTCATATGTCTTCTTGAAAGACCTTCTTGTCATGAGTCAGGCGTTCCCCAATTGATGCATAATCTTGAGGGTACTACCCCTCCCTTCAAGGAGGTAGCATTGGTAGTCTAAGAAGTTGGTTTTTTACTATCCCCTAACTATAGAACTTAGAGGGTTGAGAGTTTATTGAAGATAATTGCACAAAAGGGAGGACTTATGATAGATGATCTCATACTTCTTTTCTCAACTTATGAGGGGACTTAGGCATTATCTTGCTGTCGTTCTTCCTTGCTTGTTTCTCCATTATGTATTGTCTACATTTCCTTATTATGGGCACATTGAAGGCTAAGATAAGCGGGCTCGGCAGTCCCTACTTTGTTCCTTTCTTAATAATGGGGCTAGGGTATGTGGAGTGTGACTATGGGAAACGTAGGAGAAAGGGAGAGGGAAGGATGGAAGTTAGCTATCAAAGGGCTCCTTTGGTGACCATTGCTAAGTTAAGAGCAAGATAGTTTCATTGTATAGAGAGAGCATCTTCAAGCTTCATCAACTTGACCTCCATCATCATTGTCAAAGATGCTTTTAGCTCCTATAGGTAAGGTTGAGGGTCACTTATAAAGTCCTTCTCTCTTTCTTCCTAGTTCTTCTAGTGCGGGCTCCTTGCATAGAACCCTTATCTTATTAAGTTGCTTTGTTAAGCTCATTGATTGCAAATACAATTGTCTTTGGACTTAAGTTTCTAGTTTACAATTGTTACACATCTTTGTAATGTATCAAGGCGGTATGTTGTCTCTTACTTTATAAGTGCTATTAGGTAGTTGGAAATAATGAAATGTTAGTAGTTTTACTTTTTATGTACTTAATTATTTTAAGCTTCTTTTCTTCCTCTGGTTGTCTCTTTCTTTCTTTTTTTTTTTTAGCCTTTTCGATTCCCTTCTTTGCAGCTGCTATTCTTCTTACTTGATGGTGATAGTCTAATGCTAGAATGAATGTGGCTTCTATATGTATGATTCTTGCATGGGCATGTTCATACATGTAATTTGTGACTCGAGGACCCTTCTACCCATCAAGAGCATGCATTTTCAAACATCCAGCTATATCCTAGATTTCCTATTTTATTAGAACGAGATACAAGCTTGGTTGATGAGCACTTTTGAGAGTTCAGTTCTAGTTAAAAGGGTGCATTCCTTACTCACCTATTGAAAGGCAAAGGATACCTATTCACCCATCAAGGGTGGAGATTCCTTATTCACCTATTATTAGGTAGAGGTAGTCTTGTTTACCTATCTTAGGTTGAGGTGCTCTTCGTTTACTAATAAGGAAGGTAGAGGAAAGAAGTTGCTTATCATTAGCCTACTAAAGGACGAAGGCCAAATGGGAACCTGTCAATTGAGGATGCCTCATTTACCTCCCAAAGGGCAGAGGTTAGATAAGAGCTTATCATAAGCATGCTTTGTTTGCCCACTAATAGATGTAGGTTAGATAAGAGCCTGTTACTAGGTTGAGCATGTTTCGTTCACCTACTAAAAGGTAGAGACTGGACAGGAGCCCATCATTGGGCTAAAGATGCCTCATTTACCCACCAAAGGGTAGAGGTTGAAGGACCCATTTGTTTTGAAAGGGGAAACTAGGTTTATGTACCATAGGGTCTTGACTTATGAATCAGTGAGGAGTAAATAGGTCTAGGTTGAGGGTGAGTTATGATCAAAATATTAAAGGGGATCTTTATTTCTTTCACTTTCAACATCTATAATATAGGAGGGGACTCCTAGTTAAGGAGACAGTATAGGATTAGTGAAAATAAAGCTTGAGGTTCTCAACATTCCATTCCCCAAGGATAAGTTGATTGTTGAGTGCTTGCTATTAGTAGGCATCACATCCTACTTCTTCAATTGTGGGATGGAGTCTTCTTAGTTACTTACAAGTTTACCCTAAGCTTCTTCAAAGCCGATTACTTTAAGCTTACGAAAGATAAGGTTGCTTGGTCGAAAGGCCTTATGATGGACCTTTTTGTTGTAATATGAGGTAAACCTATACTAGTAGATAGCCACTTGGAGTTGAGCTTAGTTTTGAAGTTCTTCCAATAGGTTAAGGTTAAGTCAAAGGCTAATCTCGTTAACTTATAGCTTGGGGCTTTATGTCCATGCATTTAGGATTTTAAAGTCGGTTGAAAGTTCTACTTTTATACCAAAGGCCTAGTTAAAGGGGCATTCACTGATGGCCATTCTTAAGGTGTTATGGTAACCCTAGTGCATGTTTGGTAGCTTATTAGCCCATAGACTCTTAGCTCTATCTAACCTCTTCTTTATACTATTGTAGTTGACCTTGTTGATGGCTTTGACTTGCTTATTGGATTGGATAGGCAATTATGGTGTAGCGAAATTGAGTTTCAAGACTGTTATAAAACTTCCTAAATTGGTCATTATTGAATTGAGTTTGGCTATCTACAAATGCAATGTGGTAAACTCAAAATCTACAAATGATAGGTTTCTAGACAAAGTCTTCCATCTTTACTCTATGATTTTGGCGACCACCTCTACCTCTACCCACTTAATGAAGTGGTTGACTGCAACTATAATGTATTGTTGTTGGTCATTTTCTTTATGGAATGCATGAGCCCACTAAGCAAAAGGCCAAGTGCTAATCGGAGAGATGCAATTGCTGCTTAGGAGTCAACTCATTATAGCATGCCTTTTGGCATTTCTTACATCTTTAGACCAGGTTCTTAGCATCCTTCTTTAATGTGGGCTACAAGCACCCAATGTGGAGAACCTTAATTGATAAAAGCTTTAGATGTGGTTGCTACATTCGTTGGCATGCACTTCTTCTAACGCTTATTTGGCTTCTTCGTAGCATAGGTACTTGAGGTAGGGTAAATTGTAGCCTCTTTTGTATAGTTGGCTGTTGATGTTCATGTATTTGATAACTCAATGCATCAGGATCTAGCTTACCCTACAATCTTGAGGTAAGGTTTTGTCCCTAAGATAAGAAATGATTAGATCCATCCAATATGGTGCATACGCTATTGAGTGCATGTCATAAGCTAAGCATTCTTGGTGTATTTTGGCCGTACTCTTGTTAGCTTCTAAGTTCTTCACACAAGGGATCATTACCTCATCTTTGATTGCATACTCTCTATTAGCTTGTTAGACGATTAGTTGGGCATTAGACAAGATTTGAAGCCTTTATACTTCGATTGCCTTTGCTAATTTGATGCCTATTATGAGGGCTTTATATTCATCTTCATTGTTGCTTACTAAGAGGGCTTATCTAATTTTCCTTTGTAGGGTTCCTTTAACACCACTCTTGCCCTACTTCCCCCCTTAGTAGAAGATTTGTCTATGTGGAGAGTCTATAGAGACTAGTTGGGTGGGTGAAGCACTCCTTGGTTTGTGAGCTTGGTAATGAAGTTAGCTAGGAATTGAGTTTTAATGATCTTCTAAGGTTAATTTTGGACGCTGAAAGTATTGAGCTTTATGGCATACTTGACAATCAGACTTAAGGCATTTGGCTTGTGTAAAGTTTGTGGAAGGGGTTGATTGGTGAAGATGATCACTTGGTGTACTTTAAAGTATAAGCAAAGATTTCTATTAAAGATGACAACTAAGAGGGTAATTTTCTCAGTCTTTGAGTATCTGATCTTTGGTCCTTAAAGGTTATAGCTAACATAATAGATGGGTTTAAGCTCCTTTCCATTGGCTTAGATTAAGATTGAGGAGAGGGCTTTGGTAGTGATTGCCAAGTATAGATCTTCCCCTAAAACATGCTTGGAAAATATTTGTGTGGATTTGACAAATAGTTTGAGCTATTTAAAAGTTTATTGATATTAGTTGCTCCATTGGAAGTTGCTTAAATTTTTAAGGACCTTAAAGAACTTGAAGCATTTGTCTATAGAGCATGAAAAAAGTAGTTGGGTATAGCAGTTCATACAGTTAGCTGTTGGACGCCTTTAACCATTCTGGGTGATTACTTATCCAATATGGCTTAATCATTTCAATGTCAACCTCTATGCCACATGCAACGACTACTTACAGCTGCTTCAAATAAACATTTACTTATGTCCTTATTTTTGAATTATTTTCTAGGGCATTTCAAAAGGGATTAAAGAGTCTACCACAAAATTTTATCAAAAACTTTGATGATTATGTATGGTAATAAATAGTAGATTTGTTCATGTTGTTATCATTGGTTCTCTTATTATTTTTCATTATTTTCATCTATATCATTTAATTTACCAATAAATCCATTATTCACCAAGGCATATGTCACTATTGAAGTAGGAACCTTACTATTTTTTCTCTTCTTCTCTCCCTCTTTTCTTTTGTAGGCTACAAATTAAATTGCATAGCATATAGTGAATGAATTGATGGTTGTTGGTAATGCCCTAAGTAATAGTATAACTAGCAATTTAGATGTGTGACACTTACATTAAAATGGCCATTTTTTGAGACTTATCATCAAGATTGATCTTTGGTTTGATAAAGACATAATTGATATTGATACAAACAATTTCAAATTTGTATGTGGATATGGTTTTGGAATAGAATAATTAGATTTTCTTTCATTCTTTTCCACTAGAAATAATGGTACCATTGAATAAATTTTTGTAATTCTCTTTCTTTTTTCACTAAGAAATAATGTTACCATTAAATAAAATTTTGCATTGAAATCAAAATTTAAAAGAGTTAGTTGTATATTTCTCTTAAATTAATTAGTCATTAATCATATTTAACTAAATAATTTTTCTTAAATTATTATTTTTTATAAGTAATACCATAAAAAATAATTAAGTTGTCTGTATTATAAGTATTCTAGTCTTATCATATAAAGTATTGATCAATACCAATTACATGACTTGATTTAGTAAATTTTTTTATAATTAATGTTAATAAAATAGATATAGATTATTGAACAATTAATTACCTAATAATTTATATTCAAAATGATATATTTTTTAGCATTTCTAATATAACAATTATACAAAGTTGTTGGGAAGAGAAATAGCACAATACTTATATCTATACCAAGATGCTCTTTTTGCTTGTAATTTCGTATTCAATTATTTTTTTCTAATCTATTTTTATTATAAACAAAACATACACAAATTTTATACATTAATATAATATTTTATAAATCAATATTTTATTTTCATTTAATATATATACATAATAAAAAGGTAAAAAGTTAGTTCTTATAACTTTTTATAAAGTATATTGATTACTCTTAATAAGTTTTTACAATGAATTTTTCCATCGTATAAGTTCTTATGAATTATTGCAGGTTAAATCATTAGTATGATCTTTTTATATTTATAAGATATAATTAAATTACAATATTAAGTAAATATTTTTTTATCCATAATTTTAGTATTGACTCTCAGTTATACGAACTTGAGCCCATCCTTAATTATGTTAGCTCTTTAACTACTTTTATATCTAATCACTGAGGACTGTACTCAGTGAAATTAATGAATGTTTGTGTAAAGTCCTCTTACGAAGTAATTTGTGATCGTGGAGACTAAAGAGTAGTGCCAAACTCCATGTTTAGTCCAACATGATTTTATTGTCCATATCTCCTTTACTTTTAGTATTCATTAGTTACATACATGTATTACTTTATGATATATTTCCTTGATTTGTCAATTTTCACCTAATCAGCATTTCGCCCATTTATCATGTTACTAGGTGGCTCTGGATTCATAGCCCATCTGTGTTACGTTGCTAGGCTAACAGCTATTAGTGGGTCACCATGATATGCCCTCAAGATGGAATAATTGCTTGGATTTATGCGAATAATGGTCGCGTCCAATGCCAAGCATTTATCAACAAGTTTACAATTAAATACTCTGGTACATTCTAAATCAAGATAGAGAAAGTTCACTTAACCAGATGACTGCAAAATCCTAGAATCGGTTGAAACGGTACGATTGACTTAGTATTAAACTCTAAAATTATGTTGATAATATTTCATAATTAGATTAATGAGATAATTGAATTAATTGGGACAGTTAGGAGGTCTAAAATAAGCTTAAATGATGGAACTTTGTCGTAATTTTTATCATACTTATAACAAGAAAAATATACTAAAGATATTCATACATAACAAACGAAATTACTACATGTATTAGAACATACTGTAAATAGCGAATTCATCTACGTTATATATTAGACTCAGAAGGATCTCAACTAGATATATTATAAAAGCACAAGTGACTAATTTTGACGCTAAACCTCTCAAAAGAGTATTTTTTTCCCAATCAGTTCCATTAATTACCTACTAATTAAAAATATACATCTTATCTCACAAGCAATCAAAGATTAATTTCAATAAACAAGTAAATTTTATTCATTTTAGTAGTTTTCATTTTCTTATACATCATGTTTACCATTTTATGGCAAATTAAAAAGTGAATATCCAAAACATTTTTGTCAAAAAGGTTTAACTATTATAGTAATTTATATTTTTAACATTTACATTTGAATAATTTTATTTCATGTACAAGCATATATACATAAAGATACGTTTAGGTAAGTTTATGATCCAAAAAGACTTTTTGTACCTGGAGTAATAAAAAAAAAAAAATTGTGAAATGTTAAACAAAACAAAGACGGAAAATGTTAATGAATATTTGAATCACAAAGAGATATATATATATATATATATATATATATTAATAAACTTGCGTAACTAATTTAAAAGATCATAACAATTGTCATCTTTGGGCCTTTAACAATTATTATAAGGGTACCCAATAGCTATATCCTTTCAAGTAAAACATTTTAGTACTTGTTAATATAAAAAATTGAGTCACCTAAGTGAGCGAGCGCTTACAGAAACCTATAATGGGTTTAAAAGAATATTTTTCACATTTTAATATTGATAATTTACTTCAATAAAGAGTAAATACATGAAAAGGAAAAAAAAAAAAAATGTACACGTAATTAGATTTCTTAACAAATAACCTGAAGCACCTACGCTAAACTTCTTCTTGTCCCATGGCCAAGCTAGCATTGGGAGTGTAAAAATAGGGAGAGAATAATAGGCGATGCAGAAACAGGGCTTGAACACAGGAATGGTGCGAAGGGCACGGGCAATTGAATGACTACGGGCTACTGCATCAGAACCTGGACTCCATGTGTTGGAATGATACGTCCAATCCAATGAATAAGCATAAAATTTAAATGAAAAGGAAAAACAGACCAAAAACATAAATTATAAAAGTTAAACTGTTTTCAAAGCTGTGCAAAATCCAGGAAAACCAAAAAAAAAAAAAAAAAAAAGACGACAGGTACATACATATGAAAATACACAACAATCCACTGTCTGCAGGACACTGCTCTTGCAAAGGTCATGGGCACCCACTTACTTTATAGCGCGGGACTCGCGGGAGCGCCTTAGACATGTACCAATACCATAAAGCTCACGTCCAATCTCTCTCTCCCCCTTTTCTCTCTCTTTGTTGAGCTTTTGCTGTCTGTGTATGAGAAGGGAAACGTGAAAGAGAGAGAGGTGGTCGTCGCCGCCAGCTGTACCTCGTGAAAGAGCCAAGCAGACACATCATCTCTCTGGGTTAATGTCGTCGAATAGATCACACGTGGTTTTCCTGCAAATGGTCATAACAAACAGTTGTAATATTGCTCAGTCTCAGAATGAATGAGAGTAGCCCCTTTCACTGCATTCCGTTGAACCAGACGTGTATATACGTTCTATTTGTACCCATTTATGAAGGAAGAGATTCTTTATTTTCTAAAACCTAATACAAAAGTTACTGGTAAAGTAATATTTCATCATTTTATTCTAACTGTTGTTTATTATTACATATTAAGGTCAAATGGTTTTTCCTTCTTTCCTTAGGTCTTTTTATTTTTAATGCAACCCATTAGTATTAATATTAAAATAACACATAACATCAACTGGCAGATTGTTCCAACTCCATAATTAAGGAATTTACCCATGTTTGTCCATGTTTACGTGATTTATTTATATCACACAGCATTATTTTGTATCAAATTCAAGGACATGAACGAATCTAGTAACCTTAAACATTGTAGATCTCGTCAAGCTTATATAGTAATGTGAACTTTCCCATTTTAATTCGTGTTACATGTCACGACTCAGGAGCCCAATAAAAGTGAAATTCCAAAGGGAAAATATATATTACGTCCAATATGTCGTTTACAGTCACATTGCACGACGGTTATCCACAATTTCCTTTTGTCTCCCCTCAATCACAGCGATATCGGAAACGAAAAGTAGAGGTCAGTACTCAATATTAGTGGGTCTATATATATATACATAGAGAGAGAGAGAGAACATAATATACCCAATATATATTTTTTTCATGAGAATATAAACATGTGAGACAGGAGATATTCTTTTCTAGTAATGTGCGACTAGTTTATTCATACATATACGATCACTTTTTTCATCTGGCACTATTGATAGTTTAATTCTTCAATTTCACAATGTACCTAGAAAAAGTAGAGATGGAGACTGGAGATAAGGGGAAATCATATTTTGGAATGTTGTTGCTTTCGAGTTATAATCTAAAAACGTGCATAATATAGCCGCTTGTGGATTTGTCCTTATCTTTATTCTTTAAATCCCTTTCTTCCCCCTTCACACTATACTATTGGCATATCTCATACCATTGTTCGTCCTTATCTTGTAGGTTGCAAATGGAGCTAAATATAATGCTCCAAACTAGAACTAAAGAAGACCTCGTTTACTCCCATGAAGTAGACATAAATTGTAGGAACACCATTTAAAATCAACAAAAATATTGCAAGAAAATATGCTTATTGCCTCTTTATATGAAATAAATATTTTTTTTCCTCATTTCCCCAATTTAAATAAGAGAAAATTATGGAGGAAGGTACCACATTAATATAGGTTTTGAAGAGGCAGCAATTTTTTTCCTTCCATTTAAGAGATTGTATCTATAAGTTACCATCATTTCAGCATTTCCATCCTTTTGTTGTTAATAAAAATTGATGTAGCATAGATACATGCTTTGAAACAAAGATGATTGATGAACACATTCTCTCAAATGCATAGTGAAAAAATCAAAGCCCTTTTTTCACAAAACTGCACAAATGTGAATCATTTCTTTGTGTTATTCTCTCATCTAATTAAAGGTTATCATGTATAAAAAATTATTATTATTTATTCATTTTTTTATATATGGTAGTATATAATCAATGAGTGTATGGATGGAAAAGAAAATTATAGATAGTAACTTGAGATCAAATACTTTTATTGCTATCAATTATTGTTAAAAGTAAGAAGATTATACATATATATATGTATATATACATATGTTAAGTGAAAATAATTACTATAATGGTACTACAGTATATGTGTATGTGTACAAAAAAATATTATTGATGAGCCATTTCAAACATTGGCCCATAAGCCTAAATTGACATTTCCAAGACATGGGTTAAGCTATAGTTATTGAATTAAACCTCCCTACAAGGGCACTAAGCTCTTAATAGTGGAGCCATCCCCAACAAGGCATGGGTCAAACATTTAGAAGCTTAACCGACCTTACTTGAAGCAACATTTAAACACAAGGCATAAGCTTAACCTATGAGTGTGAAATCCTCCAAGATATTAAAGTCCTGGGTCTTCTGATCCAAGTCGGCCAAGGCTAGCTTAAGTGCTCAAATAAGAATCATCTGGGAGTAGCTTAGTAGATAAAGAAAGAAAGTCTATTGACCAAAGATATGAACCTTACTAAATCCAAAGAAAATCTTGGGATATTAGTCCCCTTCCTAAAATAGTTGGACCTCATCCTTAATAAATAGATGATGAAGCATTCGGGTAAGGTACCTATTGGTACTTTCCATACTCTCTACTTGTGTATTCCCTCATTTCCTCTGTTATCTTTATACTGGTTTAAATATCGAAGTGGTTATGCGAGAGTACACTCCAATACCCAATAGCCCTATTTTTCTCCTTTTGTAGGTGACTAAGTCTCCATTCAAACATCAAGAGTCAACAACTATTACTCCTAAATTCAAAATATCTATTGATTCTTCATTCTTTCTTGAATATTTACTTTTGAGCAAATTCAAAAGGAGAAAAAAAAAAGAGTAATGGGGATGAGATGAAATTTGACTTAAAACTAAAGTGTTGTGTTTTTCTATTGCACATAAAGCAACTATGTGGTACTCTAGTGATTTTCTATTACACATAAAGCATTTACATGATTACTTATTAGACTAAATAAAGTCTAGCACATACCATTTGTGGACTTTACTTTAAAGTATATCAAATATCATTGAAAATAATAGTTTTATTTCAAATATCATGACGATTAACATTTTAATAATGTATGTTCATTGATTGTAACAAATATAGTGTTAATACTATATATATATATATATATATATATATATATATATATTATCATGATTCATTTGGAAAATGCAAGGTTGGTCTCGCATTTGTGCGTTTTGCAAAAAGGGCTTAGATTTTTCAACTACACATTTAAAGGCTTGTATTTATATGTTACCCTCATTTCAAGACCTTTTTTCATGCCATATCAAATCCCATTAATGGTTATAGATGTATCTTTTGGAATGACTGTAACTTATAAACACATACACTTTAATGTATGATTGAAAATTTTGAGTTTTTTTTTTTTTTTTTTTTTTGCAAAAATCGTACTAATGCATATCCTTCTTGGGCATTTTACCCTTTAATTAAGTGATAGGAATCGAATCAAAGAACCCATTAGTAGTGCCAACCTAGAGGACTCCAGAATGTGATACGCTGGATCATTACTCTCCACCTAAGTCCAAAATAATCAACCTTGTTGCGTTAACATGAACTATTCTACTTCCCAAACTCCAGCTAGCCTTTCACTTTATCATAGGTTGAAGCCCCAAACTATCTTGACTCGACTTGTTAGATAGCTTAAACAATTTAACTATCAGGATGACTGTCTTGTTTTTTAGATGTCTATGCTAAAAGTTGACTTGTTTTAGTAACTCCTAAGTTGCCTTTTAACCATATGAAGGTCTTTAATAGCTATCAAACTATGCCTAAGAGATTCGCAACATGTGCCTCTAACATCTTCCATTCATTGTACTATTTGTTGAAATATTCTTTTTGTTTCTTTTTGCTTATGCCCCTTTTTAATTGTACATTAAACCTTATAAATCCCCTTTTTAGCTAATTTCTCCTTTTAGTAATGGACTCCTTTGTAACATAACCTTAATAGGGGTTGGGTACAAACCCAATCTCTTATATAATTAGAATCAACATCCTTTATTATTGAATATACTAGTTTTCATTGTTGTGCTTGTGTGTGCAAGTCTAATACACTTTTATTTACTCACTTGATCAAGGAGTAGTAGTGATTGCACCTTTTGGGTACATTGTGTGACATATTAACCCAGTTAATTGGTTTGCGTGTGGTCTTAGTGTATCATATCTAAGGTTAGTGCATAGATTTGCTTACTTCAACTTCGATTCTTGCTTCAAGCCTTAACTTCGTTTTGACCTATAACCCCTATTCTTTGACACATCTGCACGTGTGGCCCAATTCCCATGTTTCGTAGCATATCATCCTAATATTGAGTAAGAAGGTTCTAAGGAAGGAGTTGCTATGTTCAAGTTGCTATTATTTGTTTGTTGTAAGTTTTCTATGTATTAGTTGTGTTGATTTTGATTGGTCTAATGTATGTGGTTATTTAAGCAATTACTATTAATAGTGTTATGAATTTTAGTTGTTGTGAGTATTTTAGCTTATTGAGTTTTGTTGTTTGTTTGAACCATCGAGTTAGCAAGTTGAAGTGTTAATAATGTTGGTTGTTTCTAAGATTGTTGTACTGGTGGTGTTTTACTATCATTAAATCATTAGAAAGTAGCATTCAATGGAAGTTTAGTGAACCAAAGAATGAATGATCTTAGTGTAAACACTATAATTTGAGATAATGAGAGTGGTGTTCAAAGCCATAGCTAATAAGTTATAGCCATCCTTAGGTCTATGGAAGTGATTCAATGAAATGGTTACTATGTTGGTTGAATTGACTCATACTGTATGCTAATTAAGTGCAGTCTAACTTGTTGAGGCCACCCTTAAAGCTCACCAAGTTGATGTTGGTATTAGAGATAGGAGGTATGAGTTATAGAATGAAAGAAGGAATAATGTTTTGAGTAAGAAGAGTAAGTAGACGGGCCGGTAGGCAAATTTACTAAGGAGAGAGGAGTTTGACCTCCTTAAGGTATAGAAAAAGTAAAAAAATGCAAATTCCATCCTTTAGTGACACTGGAGATACTGATGAACACATGGATTGAAAGAGAGTTTGAGAAGATTTTTAACTACTACCAGTATGAAGACTTCAATAAGGTATGATTAGCTACCCTAGAGTTCGTCGAGTATGCTATTATGTGGTGTAATAACTTCTTTGCCAATAGGAGGAGAGGTTATTACCGAGGTTTAGAACATGGGTAGAGATAAGGAGGGGTATGTAAGCTAGTTTTATGCTAAATTCTTACTTGTAATATACCTTTTTGAAATTGCAAAAGCTAAAGTAAGGAGCCAAAAGTGTTGATGAATATGTTTGAGATTTTTAAATGCCCATGATCTAATATAAACTAAAGGAGTCTAAAGTCCGAATTATTTCAGGATTTGTTATTGTCTTGGAGTATGGCATTTGAAGTGTTGTTGAGGTAAAGGAGAAACAATCGGTACAAAGCTTAGTTAAGCTAACTTGTTTCCTCTACCAAACCTACTCAAATAGTTCTTGAAGACTAGATAGCTTAAGACCAAGTAAGAGAGGAGGATAAGTGACACAAGTTGATGAGGAGAAGTCTAAGTAAAAAGGAAGGTTAGGAAGGCTAAGAAAGTTCAAGAAAGGTCAAACGTTAGGAAAAAAGACCAGTGAAATCAAGTGCTTAAAGAGTTTGGTTTTGGACACATGGTCACCTAATGTCTAAACTAACATACTGTGGTTATTAAAGGAGAAGTTTTGACCTTTAAGGTAGATGTTACCAGCGAAAACATAAAGGAGAAGGAAGAGGTAGTAAAATGTGTCGAAGAGATGCTTGAAGGAGACAAAGACATTATTTATGCCAAGAATGGAAACTTCATGAGTGTATAAGCTAATGAATGTGATACCCTCTATTGAAAACAAGCGAAAGGAAAACTTATTTCACATTAGTTGCAAGGTAAAGGACAACTCTGTGCTTTTGCTGTAAATTATAGGAGTTGTAACAATGTTGTGTTTGCTAGTAAGGTTTAGAGACTGATGTTGTTGCCACCTTGCATTTGAGTCCATATAAATTGCACTAGCTAAATAATAATGGTGCATTACATGTTTCTCGACAAGTGGTAACACCCATTTTAATATGAAGTTACCATGATGAGATTCGATAAGATGTGTTGCCAATTTGTGCTTCACTTATGCTCCATGGCTCACCTTGACTATTCAATAGGAAGGTCACGCATGATGGGTTTCAAAATACATATAAGTTTGAGAAAGATGGAGGGAATACTATACTAAACCCCATAACCACTAGCTATGTTAGCAACATGTAAGAAAAGTTTAGCTGAAGACCAAATAAAGCATTGGTTATGAAGCAATCAGAGTTAGAGTAGGAAATTATGTTGGATACCTTGACCTCCTTGCAAATAGAAGACTATTGGAGATGAAGGAGCAAATTAAGTTGCTTGATAACATTACACAACATATCAATTTATAGCTTGAAGCCAATCTACCTAACAAGTCAATGTATAGAATGAACCTTAGGTGAGCTATCAAGCTCTAAAGGTAAGTGAACAAGCTCATAGAAAGGAGATATGTTCGAGAATCTATAAATCCATGTGTTGTATATGCCTTATCGGTATCGAAGAGGGATGGAACATGTAAGCTGTCTATTAGTTGTGCCATCAATAAGATTACAATCAAGTATAAATACCTATCTCAAGACTTGACCATGTATTGGATGAGTTGCATGGAGCTAAGATGTTCTATAAGATTAACCTCAAGTCTAGCTATCATTAGATAAGAATAAGTTTAAGGGATGAATGGAAGACCATTATTAAAATGAGACATGGATTGTATGAGTGGCTAGCCATATCCTTTGGCTTATCCAATACTCTAAATATATTTATGCGGTTGATGAATAATGTGTTGAGGGATTTGATTCGTGGTTATCTACTTTGACAACATACTAGCATATAGTGCGACCTATTGAATCTTGCTAACCATCTTTGAGTAGTCTTTGAAGTTCTTCAAGCTAAAAAACTGTTTTGTTATTTGTAGAAGTGTTATTTTGCTAGGAAGAAGTTTTATTTGTTAGGTATGCAAAGTGTGGAGGAGGTATAAGGATGGATGAAGAGAAAATCCAAGCTATAGTTGAATAGCTAACCTCAACCTATTGTGTTGATGTGAGGAGCTTTTATGGTTTGACATTCTTCTACCACTATTTTATCTAAAATTTCAATACAGTTGTGCTCGCACTTACCGAGCTCAAGAAGAAGAATACAGAGTTCCCATGAGGAGAAAATGAGCTAAAGAGCTTTTGAACGAGAAATTAACCTTTGTGCTCATTCTTGCTTTGCTCGACTTCAAGAAAGACTTCCTATTTTCTTTTTCCCCCCTTGACGGATGGTAATTTCCTACCTATAAACTTGTATTTGACAAGTGCTATTTGCTTTTTGCTTATCCTTTTTATTTTTCACCCGTAGATTCCCCTTTTGGCTTTTTTTTTTTTTTTTTCCAAATAACAAAAGATGAAAGTGTCATATTTACTATTGTATTCACTCCAAACAAACTCCTAAGAGAAAATGTTCCCCGAAACAGAAACCTCTATAATGCAATCCAAATGGTTGTGAAAATAATATATAATACATTTATTTAATACTCTGATGGTGAAAGCCGAAAGCTAAGCTGAAAACGTAACGTATTTATCCTAGTGATTTAGAATTGACTAAGATCCATCTTAATTAAAAAAAACAAAACTGTCTGTCAATATTATATATATAATATAAAAGAAAAAGGAAGATGCTGCCCTATCAGGTTGCTGGCTCGTTGCAACATGCTTTCAAGGCGGAAAAATATCTGTTCCACTGTAGTAAGTACGCCAACAAAGTTTGCACCTATGACACCCCCAAAACATATTTCATTCTTGGTGTCTACCGTGGGACAATTAAAATATTCTTGCTGTCCAGAATAATTTCCCTCCAAATATAGATTGGGTTCGTTAATGATGTCATGACACCAGTTGATGAGTTGAAAAAAAAAAAAGTTTATTTTTCTAATAATAATGATATACTTTACAAAACATTAAATATACAAAAAAATAATATATACATATATATATATATATATCTTAACAAGTGCATATAAGGTACATGATATTATTTTCCATGTAAATTTTTTGAAATGCTCAGCAAAATACCGACTGTTTGCAACTCTAAGAATATTAGTTATAATAGAATGTCCTGGAGAAAAGATAGGGCAAAAAGCCTAGCTAAGGATCTTTACCAATTATCAATTAGAGCCTTAATATATATGGATTTAATAGTCTATCCACTCCATAAAAACTTTCATATTTGTCAAACAAATTTAACTTTTCCCTTTTTTATGCCACTCCATTCCTTTGGCCAACAAATTATTGGGGACTGCAAGCCGTGGATAAAATCATGTTGAGAAGATCGTATATCGTGCATTCCTTTAAAAAAAAAAAAAGGAAGAAAGAAAAGCTGAAACAACCAACATTTTTTACCATCATTTTGAGAAAAAATTTATGGTAATACTTGAGAGAACCATCTTACTTTTGTAATATGTATTAGGATACTAAGTTTTTTGTAACCTAATGAAATCCATCTACTTTTATAAATTATTAGGATACTGATATTCTTATAATTAAATGGTATAAATACTAATTTTTTAATAAAATAAATCAAATATGAATCACCGTTTCTTACTGTAGTAGAAAAATTATTATGTGTTTTATTTTATATACTAAAAAATTTGTTGAGCAATTTTATACATATTACATATTATAATTCAAATATACAATTACATAAGTAATATATACGTGACATGGTATCACATAACATATATTACATTTTTTTAAAATAAATATAGGGGAGGTGGCCCTAATTTTTTGACAAATTCGAAAGATATAACATCAAGAACAAAAAAAGCTAAGAAACAATAGTACAACTAAACATTTAAAACGTAAGAGAGAGAGAGAGTACCGCTGCTTCTTCTCAGAAAGATGAACAAGAGAACATTTATTTTGCATTGACCTCGGGACTATGTAATTAGCACTGCTCTTGAGTCCTATTGACACTTTCTCCAGGCCTCTTCTATCTCTTGCAAATATTATATAGAGTCACGATAAACAGAGATAAGCAAGCCAAAGATTCGCCATCATCCTCATCCTAAGCCTCATTATTTACAATCTTGTCGTCTGTAACAATCCCAAATGGTTCAACCATTTCCTTCCCATGGGAGCCAACATCTTTCTCAGTTGATCCAGAATTTACCATAGTCTAAGAGGCAATCTCCCTATCTTCCACAGCATTTTCCTTGATAATCCCTGTGATAACTCTAAAAGAAGCACTATTACCTCAATTAAAACGATCACGAAATCCACTTCTACAGCACTAGCTGATTTTGCATCGTTGAGCTTCATGAGATGAAACCTTTTCCTTGATATGAGATGGACGAGCAAAACCTTTAACACTGAATCTTCTTTATTGCCATCATGTACTATCGAATCCTTTGCAGTGTGAGAATAAACAATTTTAACTCCAAAAGAACCAATTATTGAGCAGATTCACAACATTTTTAGAAGCACTAGTTTCAATAGAAGTAGTATCGATGTGTACTGTTTCATCTTTATCATTTGACGGTACCCCAATTTTTAGAAACATATTTTTTTTGTTGAATTATCCATCGTTTAGATATATATTTTTTTTAATCTTTTGAATTAGAGCAAACTTTTTTGGTCAATTTTAGTGTTTCCTTGATGTAACTCTTTGAAATAAACCTTTAATGTTGTATTCCCTCACACAATGACCCATCTAGAAATACCATGAGCAATTCGTTGGTATGCTCTCAAAAACAACGGATTGATAAAAATCATGCTACTCATTCCCAATCCATATACGTTCAATATAAGTATTAGGCGCAACAACTTTAATAAGAACACGAGCAACTGAAGGCTGTGCTAAATTAGCTATAGGCTCATCAAGCTTCAATAAATGTCCAAAAGCCGATGTCAAAGCAAAAACGTACGGATTTCTCACATCAATGCACAAAGAAAATATGGAAACTAAGCCATACCGGAGCAATATGGCGATTCTCCAAAAAGATGTGAAAGTGGAGACCATTTTACCACATGCTTGACCAAGGAATTTGATACTCAATGTTTTTCTCTCCCATATGCAAATATAGTCTTGTTCGAGCATAGGATGAATAGGCACTTGTCCTTAATTATGGAGCTAGATGTCAATCAAACCCTTGAAACCTCTAGCCATAAAGAATTCCCTAATTTCAGCTATTGACGGTCTTGAATTTGTAAAATGGCCAATTAGAGCAAATTTTAAAGGAGAACACAGTTTTTCTATTACAACATCATTAAAAAAGAAGAGCCGGTTTACCCTTGAAAGTTGTAGCTCTTTTCCCCTCTAGGAGTGGCTTAGCAGATGAAGAGGAAGAGCCTAAAATTGGGCTTAAAGGGATTTCGGAGAATTTAAGTCCCCCATACAAAAATCATGCCATGATGTCGCAAGAAGATTAAGAGAATAATGCAACCAAATTAAAAATCCTATAGAAAAAAAAAACATATATTACATTATATAATTTTGGGGGGTCTATTTAGTAAGTGTATTAAGACATTTGTGAAAAGTTAGAAAAAGAAAGATATAATTTCTTTAATATTAATTACACATCTTACAAAAGAATGTACGATAACACAAAAGGTTTCCTTATTTGTACTTCTAGGACTCCTAATAATATTAGCCAATTTATGAATATTCAGTTATGTGAATTATGACTATATATAACACAATAGATCACAAGTTTTATACATGTAACTATGACATAAATCTTTTATATATCTTACAATAAATATGAAAAGAAAAGCATAATCGTACATAGTTTATGATACATAATAACACGACTTAGTTCACAATAAATTGAATTAACTTGTGAATGCATTTGTTATTTGATTCAATCAAAATCAAAACCAAACTGATTAAAGCTGTAAATTTTTGTTTATTTGATGAGTAAAATGTTTTAGCTATGTTTAATTTGGAAGATCATCAAAACAAAACGAAACCAAACTGAGTCTATCCTTACCGTACCAAAAGGGGGAAAATTGTGTCCATGGGGCAATGAAATGACTATCCTATTCAAAGAGAGAATAGGTACTCTCCATGAATGCCTAATACTACCAATCATATAAGGTAATAACGGGTTAGAAGGATTAAGTATTCTTAGCTTATTCTCCTAACAAACATCTAACTATGACACTTCGACACAAAAACTATACTCCGCTTCTACGGCTAGAACTTTAGTTGAGGTGTTACTAGGAGTGCTATCGAGATATAGTGAATGACGAGATTTGGGCACAATAGAGTGGAGCCAATTGCAAATAAAAGTTTCCTTCGCTCACAATAGAGTGGCTAGGTCAAATGATGTGGCATCGTTGAATTGAGCCAGCGACTTCTTGAAAGTCACTAATTAGGTCCAAATGGAGCCGACCCAAGGACCGATTTCAATTGAACTGGATACCAAGCAGTGGACTTTATCCCTCTAGTGCCACAACTATGTTGTCTTGCCGATTCATTCTCAATCTAATATCGATGCAAAATATTAGTAGCATTTGATACGCCATTTTCAAGGTATTGGACAGGATGAAATCCATTGCATCATATTTAGTTTCTAAAATAAATCTTGTGCTAGACAAAGCACCTCTTAGAATATTGGACAAATCTCAAATTTTTTCTTCTTGCAGTACTATAAAAATCTTGAAGCATGAAACGAGTAACAACTATCAATCAAAACCAAAAACAAATACTTACCATCTTATCACCTCTTCACAACTACCATTTCTCCAATATTATTGCTACCTCACTGGCATCGTCTTAACCTTACTTATTAGCACTACTATTGCCACTAGTGTCATCATCACAATCGTTATCATCATTGTCACTACCACTAATGCCACCTCCAATATAATATAATACTAGCGCCACCTCTTAATCACCATCACCATATTATTACTACTATGTTATTACCACTCTCATACCATTACCACTACACTACTTTTGTCATAAATAATTACCACTTTAGAAATCCCATACACTACTACTATCATCACTATTATTACATTACAAATATTGTTTCGACTTCAATACCACCATCACCGTTACAATTGCTGTAATATTAACATTTTCATCACACTATCATCATCATCATCATCTCCGTAGCCCTCTCCTATTTGCCACTACATTATCATTGTTACCTCTATCATTGGACCAATATATGCCACTACCACCAAAATAATGCTATGCTATATGCAGGTGGCAACCGGTAAATAATATTTGTGGTATTATAGCAATGGTAGTGGTAATAGGGGTAAAAGTGAGATGGTGATGGTGATGGAATTAAAGAATATAGTTAAAATATGTATACAATAACATAAAAATATAATAGAAAAAATCTTTATTCTAATATAATAGTTACACGTAACAAATAATATTTACAACATAAAAAGAAAAATTTGGTATAGTACATGGTGCACCCAAACTAGTTAAAGGAACTTGTACCTCAGTATTCTCTTTTACTTATACCATAGTGGAAACTAAACACCATTGTCGAAATAGTAGCGCAACATGATAGAGAACTTTTAGTCTATTTGCCATGGGATGGGTATTCTCGATAAAATAACCGAAAGAACAGAACATTTGCTTATTATATTATTTTCTATCGAGTGATTAAAAAAACAAGGAAAAGAGAGAGAAAGAGAAAGAAAAGGAGAAGGATACAGTTTGGTATTGGCTCTCTCACAAGCCATATCCATCAGTTAAATTAGAATAATGGCAGTTTAGAAATTGCAAAACCATATAAATTAAAATTTGACAGGTGCTGTAAGCTGTAAGATTAATAGAGGAAAAGTTTTCCCAACAAAATACGTCTTGTCAAAGGTACCCAGAACCACCAGCTTCATCCCTTTCAGGCCAAAGTTTTACTTCCCCAGTTACCCTTCCCTTCTCTTTTCTTCTTACTCCTGCTGTCCCACATCTCTCTCTCTCTCTCACTAGCTGTTGTCTTGCAATTTGCTCTTCCTTCTTTAAACATGTCCATGTCCAAGTGCAACTTCACTCGAAGACCTCCTTGACTTTGATTAAACCACCCCAAGATCTGAAGTCTTCATCTTTGGAAATTCTAAAGATACTCCAAAAAAAGCCACCACGGTCTTAAGTTTCATAGCTTTTCTTTTGCCTTATAGATGACAAAAAGTCAAGCTTTCTCATCTACTCTAGGGTTTGTTGATATAGTTTCCTAGTAAACCAATTTTTTCTTTTCTTTTCTAGGTACTTCTTGAGTTTAATTACTATAATTAATGGAGGATTACGGCCAAATAAACGAGACTTCTAGTGGTAGCGGTGGTGGTAGTGGTCATGGTAGGGGGAATTTTCTGTACGCTTCACCAATTCTTGCACCAAACACTACTTCATCTTCTCATCATCACCATCATCATCATCAGATGGCCGTAAGTGCCTTTCATCATCTTCAATCATCAAGTAGTGATGACCATCATCACTACCCAATTGTGAAGACTGAAGGAAACACTTCTCATCACCATTATTCTCTCATGAGAGACCATCCCACGACACATCACCATCATCACCACCACCACCGCCATCAAAGTAATAACAGTGGGAGTTCAAGTCATGAGGTTGAAGCTATTAAGGCTAAGATTATAGCACATCCTCAGTACGCCAACCTCTTGGAAGCCTACATGGACTGTCAAAAGGTTAAGTAAATTAGTTTTTCTCCATCATAAATTTTCGTCAATAATTGAGTGTTGAATGATAATATCAATAAAAAAAATTATGTATGTGCTAATACCAAATCACAACATAATAATCATAATAATAGTACTAGAGTACGGTCTAGTATATATAACATGTTATGACACAGATTGGAGCACCTCCAGAGGTGGTGGCGAAGCTATCGGCGGCAAGACATGAGCTGGAAACACGGCAGAGGTCATCGGTCAATTCC
The DNA here is from genome assembly GCA_024138015.1 of Lumnitzera littorea. Lineage (NCBI taxonomy): Eukaryota > Viridiplantae > Streptophyta > Magnoliopsida > Myrtales > Combretaceae > Lumnitzera > Lumnitzera littorea. The sequence continues at coordinate 31,890,239 of JAMXBB010000012.1, forward strand.
TCGGAGGTTCCGAAGGATCCCGAGCTCGACCAATTCATGGTGGTTCTAATTTTTCTTAACCTATCTTTACTTAAACCAAGTCCTCTAATGTGTGTGTGTGTGTGTATATATATATATATATATATAGATTTTTATTTATTTATTTATTTATATATTCACTTTATTGTCGAGTGTTTAGTCTAGTAGATAATGATTGCCAATTTGAATTTTTGATCATTCTTCGCTGTAATTTTATATATTTTTCTGATATTATTTGTGCACACTGAAAATAATGATACTAATAATTCAGGAAGCGTATTATGATATGTTGGTGAAATACCGAGAGGAACTGACGAGACCATTGCAAGAAGCCATGGATTTCATGCGTAGAATCGAAACTCAGTTAAACATGCTTAGTACTGGTCCCGTCCGGATCTTCAACTCTGGTAACAATACTATAAACCCCATATCTTCTTCTACTTCTACTTATCTTTTGACATGCATGTATTATATACATATATGAGCATAAGATCTATTAACAGAACCCTTTTCATGGTGTGTTATTGTGTGTGCCATTGCAACAATTGTGTCCCACATTATGCATCTTGTTGAGAAATCAAAGTAGAAGAAGAGGCGCGAGATACTCGAAACTTGAGGGGGAAGAAAGGGAGAGAGAGAATGGGGTACGACTATTACCTACCTAGTCACGAGTAGATCATCGACAACGCTTTCCCTAATCACGAGTCAATAGTAGTAGTAGTAGATTTGATTGTTGTTACTATGGTTTCCACTCAATTTATATATATTGGATATAAATACTAATTGTCGTGTTAAAATTCACATGAATTGGGAATATGCCGATATGGACGACATTTAACTTTGCCTCTGCGTGTGTCCAAGATCTAGATTCCGGTTGTCTCAAAATACAATCTTCTTCTTCTTCTTCAATATTCTTGTGTGCTGTTACTTTTGAGATATATATATATATAATGCTGTGGGCAGTGTTCCATTCTGTTTTTGGCTTGGATTATATCATGGTATTAACTATAATAATAAACTTATGTGCATGTCTTGAGATGGGACGGTGTGATTAATGTTTGCTGTTTCCCTAGATGTTCTTTATCTATACCTCAGACCCTGACATTTATTGAAGCTTTAGCTTATAGGGAAATGAGGAATGAACATTGGATGCCGGTCCTGTCAGGGTAATTTCGTGCTTGTGTTGCCTCTATGTACGGCTTTGTCAGAAAATTTTGTTTAGTGCGATATACTCGGCTTGCTTGAATCAAATTTTAACGCTTTCTTCGTTTTCTTTTCCATTCCGTTTGTTCATGTGAACATCAAGTACACACCTTGCCATGCTTTGCCTTTTGTGATCAAAGCGTCAAGCGTGTATATGTTTACCGGAGGAGTAATGAAAGAACAAAAACAAAAAGATTACAGTGGATGGCGGATGGTAATGAATAACCGTAACGGAAATATGAATATAACGTAAGAAATTTGGTTTATATTTTCAGAAAGAAAAAATCATTTTGCTTATATCTTTATGGCCATTTTTTTTTTCTTGTGATCTTTTACTTGCTATCCAGTATCACTAGTATTGCTGGTAGTTAACCCTTTACTATTACTTTCGGCTATCACTTACCATTACAAATTATTAAAATCGACAGTGTCTTAAGACTACTACAATAGTACATAACTATTATTAAAATTTAATATTACAATTCCGTAAAACAATCGCATCCCAAATGCCAATATGCTTATGAGTTAATTTAGATGTTAGTAACTTCTCTTCAAGTGGTTTTTGCGTTCGTTTATCTTCTCCTCCTGATGGCACGTGGGAAATCGCAAATCACTTGACCATTGTACCGTGACTTCTTGTCACTATTGATGGTGCATTTTGACTTTTATCCGAAGGTGTATTCCCCGATGCCAAATGCACATGCTTTCACCAGTTTGTATGGTTACTTTGGCTAGACCCTAGGGAGCAACAGTTAATTAGTTTACGGTTTGCCCCAATAATAAATATGCAAGGCCCCTAGGGTTTAGTTCCTTTTTAGTCGATTGATATATGTACGTGTTGATGTCTTAGTGAGGCTGATGTTATGTACTTACTGACCATGTTTCTATTCTCGCATAAATCTTGTTTTACTTAAATTTAGCACTAAGGTCATACATGGTTGCACATAGGAAAAATATATATATACAATGCCCCCATCATCGTTCTTAAGGTTGATTTGTACGGCATCTTTCAATTTATGTTTTGTGTTGTATCCAGGGTTGTTTCCCCCCGGGGACCTGTGGGTCGTACTTTTTTAACATACACATAGAAAAGTGAACTACATGATACTTTATGAAGGCTGCCTTCATGTGGTTTATCTAACCCAAGTGTTTAACTGTTATGAGGGGTCGCAATGCATCCTTCTGTAGGTTCTTAAAGAAGTTATAATTGCTCAAAAACTCTGTACGGACATTCTCTAATCTTTTTTCCCCCTTTTTCCATTTCAACAAGGGATTAAATATGGGTGGAAATTTAAAAAAGAAGCAGAGAACTAATATTGGGGGGGGGGGGGGGGGGGGGG